>CM056993.1:213163774-213763774 GCA_029891345.1 Dryococelus australis | reverse complement strand
CAGACCTTCGCAGACGACCTGGAAGTGGAGACTGTACTGTCAAGAAACGAAAACCTGGAATCCTAGATGTACCAACAGACTAGAGATACGAGACTTCGAATTATGGGATCAAGGAGTCAATAACCAACTAGACACACGAGACTTTGAGCAATGGAACTGTGGAGGCACTGACAGGCCAGAGATTCGAGATCTTTGATAC
Organism: Dryococelus australis; assembly: GCA_029891345.1. NCBI lineage: Eukaryota > Metazoa > Arthropoda > Insecta > Phasmatodea > Phasmatidae > Dryococelus > Dryococelus australis. The sequence goes on along the minus strand of CM056993.1, from coordinate 213,763,575 downwards.
TAGACTATCGTCACCTCTGAAAATGACCCATAAAGAAATCGAAGAGAAGACAGAAGATACGAAGCAAGAACTATTGCAGTTCGCCAGAAAGAAGTTAATTCTAGCAGCTGATCGACGCCTCAAATATGAGAAGCAGTCACGGAAGAAGAAGTTAAGTGTAGGTCAATTAGTTCTGATAAGAGCCCACTGTTATCAGTAGAGCATGGGGATTTATTTCCAGGATGTTGATGAAACTCTACGTCGGTCCGGTAAAGTTATGTATAATAATTAACAACTGTTATGAAGTGGTTTGTCCGGACACTGGCAAGGTCTTACCACGTTATAATATCATGGCTCTTAGAGAATATCAACCACCTATTATGCAGGTGTAACGGAGGAATTTAGAAGACAAGAACAAATATATATGCAGAGAAATTATTTAGTTGAATAAATATTGAAATTGCCGATAAATGTGGATATTATATGATAATTAGTATATGGGACGAGTATTTGTTTATTGAAGCGGAAAGGATTTCATTAGGCATAGCTGAAAGCTGCCAGAATATGAAATAATTTGTTCCATGTCAAATGTGTATATTGTAATTTATGTTGCCCTGTTTTGCTTTGTTTGCCACATAGAGAATATTTCACTGAATAAGATAATTAATGTATGTAAAGAGTTTCAGCATTTAAATTAAGTTCTGCCTTCCAATGAGGTAAGAATAAATCACGTCGTAAAGGATCGAAGCGATTCTACTGAGATATGTCTAATATGCTATATTCAGTCATAAAACTACTGAGTTCATAACAGTAATAAAGTTAACCACCGACGAAAAATTCGCAAGAATGAAAGAAATGGGCAAACATGGTCACCAAAACCAATGCTAAATGCTCTATATTGAATCCGGCAGTTTCGATGTTGAAAGCTTGTTCAAAAAGGAACAAAAGCTGCAATGAGTAAGTGAATTTCCGACTGCAAGTTCTGCTAGAAATATACGCAAACGTGGAAAATAAAAACAGCAGTAATGTTTCTTTCGTAGGGTCTTCTGGAAAAAAAAATACATATGTAGTTGGTTTTGATTAGGTTCTTCATATAATTTATATTTTAGAGGACTTCGAATTGTTTGATTATTTTTATTTTGTCACACATACTAGTTATGCTCCTGAACTAAGGTTTCAGAAATCGTTGCTGTCTAGATGTACGACTGATAAACATTAATGAAATTTTATGTTTTATTTAATCATTTATCTTATGAAATTAGTACCATTTTATGGTGAATTGATATAATTTACAGATATTTTTATAAAACGATAGTTGTAAATCATGGTCATCACTAGTCAGTACAATTGTAATGCCATATGATTGTCATTATTGCCAAAATAAATTTAAATAGGAACGAAGGTGTCAACTGTGTGTAAGTTAAGGAATATAGTCTTTCCACCGAAATCCTTTGCCTGAAAGACACGTCTATAAACAAGTGCAAAGTATGAAAAAAAATAGCAAGAAACTCTCAAAAAGTGTTAGCCGAAGGAAAAAAACTTTTGTTAAGGCAAAACAAGCAAAATAGACACTAACTGAAAAAGTGTGCGAATTGTTAGTAGAAATAGTGATGATGATTAATTTAAAACTTGAACTGACAATTTAGTAATAACAAGTGTTACAGCATAGAAGATTAAAGTGAGGCAGGTGCTAGCCATCAGTTTATCGCATCTGTGCAAGCAGAGACGACTGATCGATGACTCTAGGACTGATCGGAGCAGATACGTTTCTACTGAGCCTGTCAGTATACATCAGGATAACTGGTCGAGTACAAAACAGACATGTAACATATTGAAAGAAAAATAAAATATATCTTCTAAGGCCAGAAACCTATCGCCCGAGGCCCGTGGCAGTGGACACTCGAAAGCGAGCTGGCAACGCTGTTCGATGACATCACGAGCACAGTCCTTGTAGTTCCTTGTGTCGAGCAGAGCGCAGCAGTAAACCATAGATAAAGAGGGGTATATATGGATATCTCCCACACATTAAACATTGTCAGTGCTTGCAGCGCTCGTGCTGGATGTACCTCGAACTAAATAAAAAATTGTGGCCATGGCGGGACATTTGAAACTCATTTCAATTTTTTTTTAAATAAATTTTCTACAGTATTAAGAATACTTTTACACACAACTAGGTATACATGTGTATATACATATATTTATATATACATATGAACATATATAATATATACATATGTATACATATGTACATACATATATAATATATACATATGTCATACGTACATATATAATGTATATATTTGTACATACACATATAATGTATATATGTACATATATATAATGTATATATCTACATATAATATATATATACGTATAATATATGTCTATTTATATATAATGTATATACACATGTATCTTTAAATATTGATATCATGGCAGTGTGTTTGCATCGCTAAGGTTGAAAGGTGAAGTTAAAGGTTAAGAAATTTTTCTGGTTAGGAGGATGTTACCCGTCTAGGTGCCAGGTAGCGCCGATGTTGTTACAAGCTGGAGATTCTTGGTTCACTCAGGGTGCTGCAGACCATACGCCCAGACGTTGATTTTCCTTTACTGATGATTGAATCCCCTTGTACTTACTTATTTACTTATTGCATTTCCTAAGTGGTAGGCCTATTAAAGGCTAACATACACACCCCAAGTTGTTATTTCTGAGAGATTTCCCTGACCGCTTGACTGGATTGAAAAAGGTATCAGTTTATGTGGCAGGTTATAATGGCCCCATTCCCTGAAATGCCCAAAGGCACTGCACTGAAATAATAAACGCAGTTAACGAAGACACAACTATTTTCCATGGCAGAACACACTAATTCTCTTCTGTGGGAGACACTTACATTGCTTACAAGGCTTGGTCCACCGGTAAGGCGACACAGACAAAAAGGTGCATAACCGACATTGGTATTTAAATGTAAATGTAAATAGAAAGCTTCCCCAGGCGACTCAAGCACTGGCGAAGGAGGGCCGGTGTCTCCATTGGCTCTAAAACGATAAATGTTCCGTTATTTTAAAAGAAAGTATTGATACACTACATGACTGGTTGCAAAGCTTGATGTCCACCTGAGAGCGCGACGATGCGAGTGTGCTCTTCTGAGTCTCGGATGCGACTGAATCCCTCTACGGGCCGCACGCTGATGGTTTGGCTGGCAGCAGGGCACGCAGAGAACTATGTTCTGCACACAACGTGCTTAAAACTGAAAATTACATAAAACTATTACAAATTAACACTTCATAAAAATACCTTGAACTATGGAAACCAAAATACAAAACCCTTGTAATAAAAGTGAAATTAAATGGGGGTGGGCAAATGGTATGAACACTACTTTTTGCATGACAACAATTAACACTGCAACGACAGGATAGGGGCATCTTTGCTAGTACCCATGCTAAGTGGATCCTTGCAATTAACACTGCAACGACATGGTAGGGGCATCTTTGCTAGTACCCATGCTAAGTGGATCCTTGCAATTAACACTGCAACGACATGGTAGGGGCATCTTTGCTAGTACCCATGCTAAGTGGATCCTTGCAATTTTCTTTAAAGCCATTTTGTGGCCCCCTGCTTGGAACCCGCTTGCACTTTGCTTGCACTTGTTGAACACAAATACACACACAGGATGTGTTTAACCTGCAGCTGAAGTTTGTTGGTAGAATTTATATAATACACCAATCTATATACTGTAATATATATACATATATGTGTGCATAAACATAAAACCACACCTATCTTGGTATTTTAGAAATCGCACACTAAATAGTCAGTATATAATAAAACTCATAAGCTAGAAATATTGATTATTTTCAAGGTAATATGTTCGCCATATTATACAGATCACAAGAAAAAACCGAAATTACAACAGTTCAAAACCAGAACATGTATACAGAGGACGTGAGTTGTGAAAACTATTCAAATTATGAAAGTTCAATGACGCGAGGAAGAACAAATACACAAACACATTTGTGCATCAAGTTATTTGTTTCACATATTACCTGTACATAAAATACATCACAAAAAAAAATCGCAAGGTATAAGTTTGTGGAACTGTATATCTAGCTGCACTGTGAACAATCAAATATTTGAATACCTGCAAAATAACCACTAAATACAAAGAGAAAGAAAACTTTTTCCCTATAAGTATAATAATAGTAGCACTCTGTGATGTCAAATAATGGGAGTTCACAAATTGCCTTGTAACATTTTTTAAAGCAAGAGAGTGTTGGAATTTTACAGTTGCGACAAAATTTGATTGAACATATAACTGAGACTGAACAATTGCACAAAAAGAGATTTACCCCCATTGAATTTTTCATTCCTATTCAAAATAATTCCAGATGATTCTCTCCTGCTAATACAATTTAAACATTATTCACCGAGTTAAAGACTGGGACTATAATTAGACATGTGTTCTGTATTAGGGTATTCTTATGATACATCAAGTTAAATAGTTTGTGTATAAGTACACAGACCAAATTTCAGGATCTAACACCAGAATTTTTGTACATCTCTCACAATTAAGTAATAAATTTGTTGTCGGCCGAAGCACCATGTCAAGTATGAATGGCTGACCTCTAGTGGCTGCTGGGATGCAAACCTGCTTTATCCGCCAGTGCTGCTCTCAAGGGGCGAACTTCAGAACCACATCCACAGGGAACGACGGAGCACTTCCCAGTACATGCTCCTTCCCAATGATAAAACTGATATAAGAGGCGAAATCATTTCAATGTGCGCATGCACAGACAGACCAACAACGAAGCACAAACGCGCTATGCCAACTACAGCGTTGCAACATCACAGCTTTCAGAATATAAATCCCATAAGGTCATGGTCGATAGAATAAATAATAACTATATTAGAATTAACAAATAGAAGGAAACCATTAAATGTTTATAAAGAATTGTTCCGCAGAAAACAGGGCGTGTACGTTCCCTTTTAAAACTGACCAAGCCTGCGTGAAAGGTTGTATAGCTGTTTCTTTTCAAGGTATACCAACAACTATTTAAAAATTACACATATATAAGACGAAATTAAAGGTATAAAAAACATGGTTTTGAACAACTTTACACACCTTGAATGGATCTATTCGTGTCTGTATTCCCTTTATTATATACTTGTGAATAATGCCCCATGAACAGAATTCTGTTTTTTTTAGGCACATACTCTTGCATACACCCATTCAGGGTCCCCAACAGTTCTTTACTTGCAATCTCCCAATATTTTTCTGAATTTTACCTATCCATTTTGTTTCCAGTGCAGATTGGGCACTGGGGCAGATTCTAATTTGAGAAGCAACAGTAATAAAAATCTATATTAATGAAAGTGATAAAAATAAAGTGCAGAAATAAAAACAAGAAATTTCCTATCAATATTTGCTACTTATTTCAAACCATTAACGAAAGCAAAACCATATCCTCGCTTAATATAACTTCAGCAAACTCACCTCTACCGGCAAGCAGTTAAAACACTTCACTAATAATTAAGGAATTTTAGTAACAAATCCTTAAAGTTAGACAAAAGATCCTTCAGTAGACAATTGACTGAGCCACTGCGACTGGAAGTGTAACATAATAGATAATGTGGAAAAAATAAAAAATGCCTAACTTCCGTTAACATAAAAAAAAATCTTCTGCGGGCATTGAAATTTCACAAATAAGCAATCATAGGCAATAAAATATCGCTGATAAGATAATTTGAAAATAAAATTACTGACAAAGTAATAAATTAACAAATTTTTACAGCACAATGTTCAATATTTGACGTACGATCAGAGATCACAAAACACTTGCAAAAAATAAACTGTTAGTATGAAATTTAACATAAACCAAAAAAAGCAACACGAACTGGTATTAACTAACAAAAGGTGTTCTTAAGCTTTAATCCTACCAGCAGAATTTAATAATACAAAAATCAAAACCAAAAACAGCACTGAATTGATGCAAACCTTCCTACTAAAGCCATACCAGTTAACAAGTGGTAGCATCCACTTAATGATTTTACTTTCTCTCTCTGTGTTTGCACTATGGCAATTTAAAGTGAAATTGTTCAAGTACAGCAAAAAAAAATAATACTTGAGTGGAATTAGCATATCATAGCACCAACCATATAAAAATTACACAGTGAATGAAGTCGCATACTTGATTATTTTCTGTATGGTGTAATGGCTTATGCCAATTACTGCACTGAGCTGCATTCAGTGCATACTGGCTGAGTACATGTTACAGCCCCCCTTGCACTAGCGACTCATAATAAAAAAACGTTTAAAAATATAAAAAAAATAAGTAAAACTATACAAAGAGGCACAGATAAGCCGAAAATTATTTAACACGACACGCACAAACAAAAGTGTAATATACATTCGTTTGTATTAAATCCATTTTGATATTGTCCAAAAATGAAAAAAAACTGCACAAATAAGTAGTTCTAACATTAAGTATAATTTTATATTTTCCCTGTCATTCCCCCTCCCAACCTTCCGCACACACAATCAAGTAAACCACACAACTCACACTTCGCATTAAGTCTTTCCGGCAGATACTCTTACGATACTTACGATCATGCAATTCTATTAGTTAAAAACTAAACAGTTGGCATTTCTGCTGTAAATAACAACAAATATGTAAAAGCTCCCCACTCTCTTTTCAGTATTATGACAGTTTACTCTATGATTAAAACAAATTTCGACACAAACTAACACTGTGTCTATTCATTTAAGTAGCCTTTCGGTAAAATATATGCTGTTGTGCTTGAAACTACAAAACCCTGTCACTAATTATTTAGTCAATATGAAAGGACAGATTATTTTAATTCTTGCAGTCTTTTTTGCTAGTGGAAAAAAATCTCTCACCTGAGCCATGAAAGGAAGTATTTAAGCATTAATTAAATGTAATGAAGAATGTAATTCATTCATATACACTTGTAAATGAATTGCATAACACCCAGTAACCATTGTCCAATCCAAAAGGGTGTAATAACAAAAACTGTTTGTATGTAGAGGCATAAGTGAAAGAGCCAATTCTTAACACTCCCAATTTTGAGGGTTGCACAACACAATTAACTGGTGCATCAACTGGAAAATTATCCACAACTTTAATTTTTCTGCTGCTTTATGAAGGCAAATTTTAAGACAGAAAAATTAACACGAAATGAAGTGAAAATGATTACTGTATAGTAATTTTTCTTTACTCAGATATTACTTAAGAATAGCAAACAACACACAATATTTTTCTTATTGAAAGAATGTCAGGTTGTCAAGCCAAGCTGCAGTCTCCTTATGTCAGGCGATCGGCCAGACCGCAGCCTCGTCGTGCCAGGTGTTCATCAAAAAAGGCAGTGTTTGTCACATTTTTTATTTGCTTCAAAGACTTTTAAAACATAGCTTGTTCCTTGGAATGATATTTTGCAAGTTTTAACTTCTGGGCTGACAAATACAATGCTTTTGCTTAAAGTTTAACTGTGAAGCAGTCTGTGAACCTGCTAAGGGTGTCACTATATTTTTTTATACCATCATTCAGTGGTGGCGCACTTCTCTTCAAACCTGTTACATAATTGGAATGGGACCACAATTTATAACTAAAATCACTTAACATTGCATGTATCCGTAAATTAAAGTAGAGACACAATCTTATGGTAAAAGCAAGGATAAAGATAATACAAAGGTTGTATTGTGTACAGTGTACTGATATAAAGAGAAGCATGCTAAGTTCCAAGAACTACTTGGAAATGTTGCTGTTAGCATGGGACCTTGCTGTATTGCGCATGTCACTATCCATGATGACCACACATTCCACAGTAAAACTGTTAATAAGCATCTAAAACGGACCGAAAAATGTTGGGTTACTGAACAGGACAATTACTTTAAACGGTCAAAGTACTGCGGTGTTTGTAAAGCAGGTTGAAAATTATATAAAATTATTAAGCAGGAAAACTACTCTGCAGGGAACTTCTAGTAGTTATATATTGCGGATCCTGGAGCAGCGCACTTTTTTTTATTAAACAAACGAGCATCATACCCAAAAAACTTAGTATTTTAAAAATATTTTTTAAGGAACTTCTTCAAGTTCCCAAAATCTTAATTTATCAATTCTCAAAAACATGAATATTTAAGATAAAAGCAAAACCAAAAAAAGCTTTTTTTCAGTAAAAAAAAAAGCTAAAAAATAAAGTGCACACGAACAGTGACCGTCTATTTTATGTAAGGTTACTACTTTGCTATTAAAAATATATATATTTTTTCGTAATCTTATACAAAATAAGCCAATTAATGTTCGAATCATGATAATGTTCAAAAAGTAAATAATCTTAATTTTCATACAAAGTAAACCACTTTAAAGCTCAAATGATTATAATTTTCAAAAAATAAATAATCTTAATTTTATACAAAGTAAGGCAGATTTCAAATAAAATCTAAAAAGTTTAAGTTAAAATATCAATTAATTTTGAACAAAGCAATTTTTTATTTCATAACCATTCAAATAAACCTCAACAAATTTGTAGAAGTTAAACATTTTTTATTTAACTGTCGATATATTTTGATTTAAAATCGTTTAATTCATCCATTTATTATTTTTAAAAATTTATATATGTATCTTCAGTAATCCTTTCTATCAAATAATAACTTAGATTCCTTTGAATAATTAGAACAACATTACAAATAGTCTCAGCTTCAAAAACTTTATTAAAATCAACACAAATATTTATATTTGTTTTATCTTTAACTACAGCTGTTTCTCTATATAAACAATCAATAACATATAATGATGTTCGACCCCAAAATGAATAAGTAATTAATATCACCATCAAAGTTTACAGTAGATTTATAATAAAGTTCATTATTTCTATATATATTATCTAGTTTGGATTTTGAATTTCGAAAATTATTATAAGCAAGAAACTGTTTAAGATAAACACAATTAGTAATATCTATATTCATATTTTCTTTTGGAAAAAAGCCATTTTACAATTTTTAAAATAAATATTTCTTACATCACACTGATCAAACATAGAAGCATGTAATGGTGCTGTTCAGCACAATTTCTTCTATTAAGTTGAAAACGTACAATTAGAAAATCGGGCCTATAAAATTGTAAATTATTTAACTGGTCTTTTATATCAAAATAGAATTAATAATATGGCTGATCGTATAGATGGTAAAGAAGCCGTCAATAAAAGATGTTTTGGTAAATAAATATCTGATAAACTACGACATTTAAACAAATCAGTTTTTAATTACTGTAATACACTTATTAACTTGAAAACTGAAAAATGTAAAGAATAAAAATCACATATATTTTATTTGCCTGCAAAGTGGAACAAAAAGTTATAACATTTTCCACTTAGATAAACTAATTTTCATTTCTTTTCTGATGGATTGTACTGTTTATAAAATAATTACAGCTTATTTCAATATCCCTGATGATACTATAATTGTTATTAAGGGATGTAATAAGATAGATTACAGTTATCCTTTTGATGTTATTAGAGATGATATGTTATTTTTTAAAGTAAACAAAAATATATATGAATATGAGGATGGATTGATGACTACAGTACGAATATTCGTGAAATATAAAGAATAAGTATAAACAATAAATCTATTTTTTTTTACTAAAAAAAGAGAATACTTGGTGCTTGAAGTGTAAAAAGTTACTAAAAATAATAATATAAAAATGGAAAATACAAAAATGATCCATTAATTTAGAAAAGTAAATGTTCAATATTAAATTATAATAAATCAACATTAAATTTTTTTTTTTGCCAAATGTAAAATGAATTATAGAAACCAACGATAAGAAATTTCCCCAGAAGAAAAGTTATATCTTGCGGAATTGATTATTTATGGCAAATTGATCTTGTTGATATGGGCACTGGTAATTAAAAAGGTGTATCACATGTTAATAATGGATACACACATATTATCGCAATTATTGAAATTGTTCAAATTATGCATTTGCTATACGAATTTAAAATAAATAAGCTGAAAATGCAGTAGATGGTTTAGAGCTTATGTTAGTAAAAAGACACCCAAATAATATACAAAGAGATAATGGATATAAATTTTATAATAAAATATTTAAACTACTTATGCAGAAATATAACAATAATAAAAATAATAATATTAATAATAAAATAATAATAATTCTCCATTTAGTGAAATAAAAGCTAGCATTGTATAAATATTTAATCACGCAATTAAAACTACATTTTTGGAAAAAATTTGCTTAAAATGTAATTATAAATGGGTAAATATATTAGATGATTTAGCTAAAGAGGACAACAGTACCATAAATAGAACTAATGGTATCAACTGAAGTTAATAAGAAAAATGAAAAAAATTATATCAAACATATATGTTTGCTGAACCTAAATATATAGTTGGTGATGTTGTTCGTGTTAGCAAAATGAAACATATTTTTTGAAAAAGTTTAACTCATAATTGGACAACGGAATAATTTACTATATTTAGAGTTTTAAATTACGATGCACCTACTTACAATCTAAAGTATACTGAAGGAGAAGAAATACGAGGTCTTTTATATGACTATGAAGTACTGAAAACTAATTTTCCTAATGAATATGTAATTGAAAAATTAATAAAACTTAAAATAATCGAATGTATAAACATGGTAAGGTTTTCATAATTTTCATCATTCTTGGATTATTAAAACATCTGTTTTAGAAATATTAAATGTTCTAATGTAATTAAATATTTCAAATGCAACATAATTAAATGTTAATAAAATATGTTTAATATTCTTAAAAGCATGTTCAACATATGTTTGATGGTTATAAAACACATTTAACATCCATAATACATGCTCAATGTTATGTTCAACATACATTTAACATCCATAAAACACATTCAACATTAAGTTTTTACATTCATTCATATGTTAAAAGAATATATAAAATTATTATCATCTTGTTTAAATATACATAGAAAATTCATATTATCACTTACAGATAGTTGAAGTATTTTTGAAAAAGTTTGCGCTAAATAAAATGCATCTATATTTTCATTTCTGCCTCTAGTTAAATGATCGCAAATTATATTTTCATCGTCTAAAATAATATGGTCTAATTTGACCAAAGAATCATTTTTGCATTTCTGTAAAAGTACCATTTCATAATTATTACAAAAGTACCCCCATTTTTCTTTAACTTTTAACTTATTGTATAATGAATCAATATCTTTGTATAACTGAATATATTTTGTTTAATTTAAACTTTTTGAACAAAATATAATTTTTTTAAATTTCCCATCCTATCTTATAAATAATATTTATCATCAGATTAGATTTTCTACTGTTACTTGGCCCCATAAGTATGGCTCTTATATTATCAGCAATAATTCACCATTCTTTTTATTTCTAAATTTTTCTTCTGGTAGTTAAACCCAACACACCAAGATAATAAACAACGTTTCCATACTAAATAAGACAGCTTGTTATATCATTCATACAGATAAATTTATAGCAAGTTTCAGTACAAAATGTGTGACATCCAATATAAACAATCATACTACAACATTGATACATAATAAAGTTTTAAATATACTTAGAGGACAGTACAATATATTCCACCATTAATAAACAATACATTCAATTAAACCATTTTCATCTAATAATATTGAATTAATATCAGACTATGTGGGAAATAGAATATCTATTAAATCTAAATTTGATATTAAAGTTGATGATAGGATATCTGATATTCTTGGTTTTGAAAAAAAAAAAAAGATTATTGAAAAAGAAGAAATTCTTATAGGTACTAAATTGCCTAATTTTGATCTATTAAAAAATATATATTTTTTTTGTAATTTATCACATGGAATGTTGATAAAATATGATGAATCTTGTCATTTAGAACAGATATAATCTCAAGTGTTTCACCAAAAATAATGCTTGGTTTTAGAGATTATATTTTTTATGAACCTGCTTATCAAATTATTTTATAAAATCAATAATGAACAGTTTAATCAAATTGTTTTAGAAATTAGAGGCAAAAATGGTTAACTAATGGATTTGATGGTACTGATATTGATATTATTTTAGAAACTAAATTTACTAGAAATACTGCTGATTTTATGAATCCTTTAAATGTATACATAGAATATTATAATATAGAATACAATAAATAATATTCTATTATGAAATACAATAATATATATAATATGTTAATATATAATATATTAATAGAAAATCTATTGATATAGAATATATTATATAATATATAATTTTTTTTTACATTATACATTTTGATATCTACATGGTAATGTATTTATTTTCTTTCTAGTATAATCTTTTGTTATCGAAATATATCAACAATATTTTATTAAATTCAGTTATATATATATAATGTATGTTTTCACTCCTTATTAGGTTCATTGTTCTATATTTTATGTTTTTCTTTAAACAAAGAATTCTCATAATCATCTTATTTTATTCTCTTATTAACTACACATATTATGTTATTAGATTATTAATTATATTTATTATAAACTCTATATGCATACATTTTAGCTCTTAAAACAACAAATTCTCTCATTATTATGCTATTATGTTCATCTTTAATCTTTCCTAAAACTCTTTTATTTATTAGAGGTATGTTATAAATATTGTAATTTGGATAAACACTTCTATCAAATTTATCTAACATGGTCTTTATATCTTCATAAAAATCTTCTGTTTTTATGGTGTAAATGTACGAATCAGTATCTTGGTAACACAATTCAATTTTATTTTCATTTTTAATTTCATCACATTGTAATGAAAGTCATACATTAAATATTTAGATAGATCTAAATTAGACATACCCACATAAATAGGTTTACTCTTGTTTTATTCATATGTATAGCCGCTAGATTCTCATTAAATATAGTAGTTTTTTTATTTGTTTCTGATATTAACCTTTCTCACTCTTCTGCATCTGTTATCAGTTTTACATCTACTATATTTCTAATATTTTCCATAGATTTACCGAACACAGAATTATTCATCAATTTACAAAAATCTTTTTCAACATCATTTTTTCCACTAGTACTCTTATTTGTATTTAAATCTATATACTTCTTCAACCAATCAGACAGATTAAGCATTAATATTCTATGTATTTTAGTGAATTGTAATCAGTTATTTAGGCATTGTTTTAAGTTACGATAGTGTATTACATATTTTTGTTTGTAATGTAAAGTTGTTAATAATTGAAATTGATTTGTTCCTGGAACTGTCTTATTTTCTGAAAAAAGGGAAGATATTTATGTAATCTATGTGGTTCTTGATGATATTCTAAATCTACTTCTAATATATACCCATGATGTGAATCAATCTTTAGATTTTATATATAACTCTGGCAAAAATGAAAATTGAATACTAGATAATTAATCCATTTAAAACCTCCATAAGGTAAATATTGAAACCTTGCCCATCCATATAAATTATTAGCATCAAGATATGTTTGATAATTAGTCTCTTGATAATGATTAAAATCTTCTAAATATTCATTATTTGCTTTAACATAACATCTACAACATTGTGAAATGCCTCCTCTAATCTCCTTTGACATCATCAAAATTATATCATAATTATGTAATAAATCTAATAATTTTTTAGTTATTTTTAACATTCCATCCAATGATAATCTTTGTGCTGTAAAATACCATGCAGGATCTAAACCATGTGCATTTATGCATGATTCTCTTAAGTTTTCAAATATGTCTAATAATAATACATCACTTTTTAATTATAAATCATGATATTCGCCAAGATTCTTAATTATAAATTGATCCCATACACATTTTCCATGTTCATAATTATCGTTAGTTATATCTGATCAATTTAATTTATAGTAAAATTTACTTTTAGAGGAAGTTCAGTTTTATAAAAAATTTTACATCTATCCATATGGATAAACACCCTTTCTAATATCTAAATATACTTTAACTTTTGGAAAAAGTTTTTGTGTATGTATCATTTGATCTATAGTTAAATTATATGATAATCTGTCTAAACTGCTGGCAATAAATATGAAGGTGTCTATAAATCTCATCTTTGAATTTTCTGTTTGTTTCCCAAAAGTAATAAACATTTCTTCATCATCTGCAATTAAATCGGCCTTCTGCCTATCATATCCTAGAACTTTAATTAATAAATGAGCATCGTATCCAGCTAAGTTATGAAAATTAATTGGAACATAATTGGGTAGTTTTAGTTGTAGGTTACAATCATTACATACTGGGTTAATGGATTTTCCAGTTAAATGATTATAATGATGTAATTTTTTACAATCCTTCGAATATTCACGCTGAGATACTTTACAATTTTTGGATGTGTTATAAAATACTGTTTCCTCTTTTATTAGTGGGTGCATTGCTTCTTTTTGTTCATACACTTATCCAATCTATTCCTTTTTCATTGATTCTATAAACTTTTTATATGAATTTGGCCACCAAAGGAACCTTGATGGTATGTTTATACTTTATAAAACCAATAAATTTTCCTTCGAAAAGTAAACATATTCTTACTGTTTCAATTTTACAACATTCGTCTGTATGTTTATTTAATTTTTCTTGAAATGTGAAGACTTGAAGGCACATGTCACATATAAAAGTTCTACCATTATAATTAGTTTCTTTTGCTGAAAGCTATTTCGATATATCTTTTATCCAACAGTAGCGCGAGTTTTAATCATCTTTGAATTAAAGTACATTTATATGTTTTTCCTTTTTATGTATTGTTATGTTTAGTGGATATACTATGGACTCATCTTCGATTGAGTACATATTTATAGATATATCAATTTGATTTTCTTTTTTTGGCATATCATCAATTTTAATTGTATGTTCATATTTATGTAGTACTTTATCGAAATCAAGATCTAAATTTTTATATTTAGTTACTCTATCTGAATGATTGTCTGCTGGAAACATTGCGGACTTCTCTGCCCAAAGAAAACATTTTGATCTTCATTTTTAACATTAATGGACACTTTTTAATCTTAATAACTTCTGGTAGTTCAACATATGATGATCCATTTAATGTATTATACGCGTCTTTAAAATTCAGAAAAAAACTCTAAGCATTTCTTGTTTTATATTAATGTTAGTTTTTAACCCTATAAGATTAGTAAGTTGATCATTTATTAACTCAAATACTTTATTTTTTACTGATGCTAAAAAATGATTAGTATCTACTAAATTTAATACATTTTCAATTTTATATGTTGATATTCTACTTTTAAAAGTTGTATTAAATCTATAATGTTTATTGATTATTTTATTTCTCTTGTTTACAAATCTATTTGTAGAAAAAGGGAATATTTCTTTCAAATATTTTTGTAAATTTCTTCTGGGTATTTTGTAACCTGAAAAATGTAAATATATAAAATTATTCTTTGTTTGTTCAGTAAAAAAAGATCGTATGAGATAATACTTCATTACATTTTTTTCATTGTTTTGATATGATATTAATTAACATTTTCTTATAAGGAAATAAAAGTATTTAATTTTTTATCTTCTTATTATTATTTTTATTTATAAATAATACAAAAATTGTATCGCTTGTCAACAAGTTAAACAACTAGTTTGAACTGACTAAACTACAACATCTACAAATAATTAATGGTATGCTGCTACAGATTTTCAGATCTATGAATCTATTTTTGGTAAAAAAAAATTGTATTCTACATGGTAAATATAGGACTACCTTACGAGATCTATATTTTAATATATTTGATAAAAATAATTTGAAATTGATAAATGAGAAACAAGTTTTTATTGCCTGTAAAGGTTTAAAAGATATGAAAAATGGGAAAACTATGCATGATAGAGAATTCTCTTAAAATTATATGTTTTCAATCTTCAAAAATGATCTTTCATTCTTTTTCATATTTTATATGTCTTATCTTAAAATTGTATTATTTTAGCTTAAATAGACTTTCTTTAGCTTAAATAAGCTTTTATAGCTTAAATTTAATTGGTTTTGATCTAACTTTTCTTTATTTTAGCTTAAATTTATTTAATTTCATCTTAAATTTGAGTACTTTGTATAAAATTAAGAATAATTAATTTTTCAAAAATAAACATTCACTATTTGTGTACTTCTTTTAGCTTTCTTTGAAAATAATTTTTTTGTTACTGATTATGCATTTTTTGGATTAAATTGTCATGTTTTTTGTGAATTGACAAATAATATTTTTAGGTACTTGAAGAAGTTGCTTGAAAACTATAAAAATGCTTGTTTTTTTGAGGTAAAATTATTGCTTTTTTTAAATGAGAAAGTGCGCTGCCCCATGATCCGCAATATGTTACTACAAATTCTTAAAAACAACTCAGTGTATATACTTATGTGGTGTAGCAGGAGTAGTCGGAAATCACCCACACAATTATTATTGAGAAATCAACATTTGGGTGCAAATGAACAAGATATCCTAATACTATTATATGCGAAAGTTTGTATATTTGTTTGTTACTCAATCACGTCGAAATGGCTAGACTAATTTGGATGAAATTTGGTACAGGGGTAGATTACACACTATATTAGATTATAGGGTACTTTTCATCCCGGAACAATGAAGTTTCTTGGGGAATATATAAAATATGCCACCAACCATTAAGATAGTGCACGTGGTCATTACAATTAAGGTTTGAATTTTCAGGTGGGTGAAGCAGTGGGTAACAGCTAGTCTCTTATGAAAATCTAAGAATGTGGTTTCAAAATTTACTGATTAAAATTTGTTGTCCTTGTGTCAGCGTACTTGCAATGCAAAAACTGAAATGTAATTTTTTGTTATGGATGTGTCTTATTTGAATCTTCAATGCCAATGATTTCCTGATCAAAATGGGCACCCATATTGAGTATTATACGTTGTTCACGGTAAAATGAGCACTATTGAAAGCCTTGCTTAAGATCTACTTATATACACATTGTGTATTCTTACACCATATATAAAATTAACATTGGCATGGGCCTGATAATTTTGTTTCTGCATTGGTCAAGGAAAATGGTGAAATTATTAGAAGAGTAAACATTTCACAAAGTTTGCTAATTATTATACTTAGTTGCATTAAAAAACAAAGCAAAATTAATAACGTTAGTATTCACAAATGTCTACCTAGCACTCTCAATTCAATGTTAAGACATCCCTCTGCAGTTACCAACTTTAATGGGTGCTGCCAGTCAGCGAGCTTGTAAAAATATATTCACGTATGGACAGTGACATTTTTCAAAGGTTGATTTTAAAAGTGCTGACTTTACCATAGACAACCTTTAATTAAGTTAATTATCCGAGTAAATAAATGCATCTGCATTGCTGAGATAAAAAGACCAGCGAAACTCTGTAATTTACAATCCCAGCATTTACATTTTACTGCAATTTATGTTGTTTCCTTTAGGTCATATTTATTTGCCTTTATGCATTACTATTCCACAAAATTTGTTGTACTATTGCCGAAAATGTACTGTTCTTTCAATTTGCTTCACACGCAAACATAAAATAGACATCTTTGCCAGAGAGCGATAACGAGTATATACAACTTTATTCTAAATAAAATGAAACTTATTACCATTATTGGGACGATTGTAGCAAAAAGAGCTATTGAGCAAGTAAGATGGCAGAAATAGGCTTGCACAACTGCCACCACCAGCACTAGTGGTGTTTCGAATGTGTACTATAACTATAGTATGTTCCATCACTTGGTGTACAGTATATGGAAACGACATTGTGTGGCAATATAAACAATGGTAACTTCAATAAATGTGGGTTATTTAATAGTGCAGGATCTTTTTTTCATGAATCAATGCAAATTTGTTTTGCAAGAAAGTGAAAAGTTACTGGGAACCAATTTTGGTTATAGAAAAATAAAAAAGAATACAAATGTTTGAGTGAAAACTTCAAGATGGGTAGCAGCCCAATTGCAAGTCTAGCTATATGTTATTCTGATCTAGCAAAAGAACTATCTCTTCCCATGAGCATATTTAATATTATAATTTTAAAATGTCAATTTTACAGAAAAATGCTCTAAAAATGGTCCAATAAGAAGGGGGAGGGGGATCTAGATGCCTATAAGCATTAAAGTTGAAAGGTTTTCTTTACATATAGGCATAATTAAAGTTAAGTCTTGCATGTTAAGTAAGCCACACTTAATTATATCAGCAAAACCAGTGGTGATAAAGTCATTGCTTGAATATTATTGGTAGGTTATTAATTTGAATTGAATTTGTCCCTTTGCAGTTGATACCTGGTTAATAGTATAAGTCTAATAATGGACACAGATCTATATGTCTACATATTATAATTCAATGCCAATATCTCTGTAGTCATTATGCACAACAAATAAATGTCTTTATGTGAAAGAATTTTGTCACAGCTTAAGTGCTATATTACAAATGTTATTGTAACTGAGATCATTTGGACTTTGAAACTGAGAATTAAAATCAAGTTATCAAAATGGAAATTGGAATAGGTAAAATTGTATACCAGACAAATCCCTAATTTTACACACTAGTGTATTATGGTAATACACGCTTCTCGATGAAATAATTTGTTGGACAAATCCCATTTGTTGCTGCATAAACATGTGACCAGAAACAACACAATATCTATTGTTTTTTATAATAATGATGGTGAAATTAACATTTGTAAATGTTTTCAGATCTACATTGCATTTTGGGCTAATACTCTCAACACACTAGACAAATTACGTTATACAGAGAGGCAATTTTAAGAATGGAATCCATGCCAATACCAAGTTGCAAATAATGCAGTGTAATTTCTTTAACTTACACATACGTATTTTTCAGTTGTTATTGTAAAAACACTGGACGAATTTTATTAATCTTGTGTCATGCGTTAAATAGACACAATGTGTCGAGAGTTTATAACCACATGTTTGGGCATTCAAATTAATACTGTAACACCTATGATATGTGTTACCATATTATGGCCAATATCATTGGCTATAAAATAAAATTTCTGAAATATATAATATAAGACATGAATGTGTAATGTAGTGATAAAACATTGTTGTATATGTGAGTGAGTCTGATTTGTTATATTAATGATATATCTTGACTGAACTCTAGGCAGCCACACTAAAAAATCGGCATATTCATCCAAATTTCTATTTCCTGTGTAGTTTGAAACAAACAGAGAAGTCTTATATCAAGTAAATCAATAGAAACGAATAAAACTACTTTGATTTTAACACTGATAAACTAAATCAATTTCAAATTGTATGGTACTTTTGCAGAACTTTAGTTACGAAATATTATACTATACTATTTCTGAAAATTACAAGCATCACCAGCCTGCACATTGCACATCAACTGATTTACCAACATTTGACTTTACTAGTTCTAGTGTCATAAATACATTTACATTAGCTTGAGGAAAATACGACTTAGCTGTGTCGACAGTGGGAAATAACCGCAACTCTGCCGATGTCATGGAGTCATCCTTCACTGCTGTAGAACCCAGGAACAGCTCTCTCGCTCACCACGGACAGCACATCTCCGGGTGCTCTTAAACCAATAAATTCTTTCATTACTTTCCCACTACATTCGTCTTTCATTTTGCCTAAAACTTTTTTATTTATTTGACACATGTTATAAATATTATCATTTCGATAATCACTTGCATCAAATTTACCTAATGTTTTTTTCATGTCTTTGTAAAAATCTTATGTTTATATGTTATAAATGTATGAATCTGTATCTTGATAGACCAATTCAATTTTATCACCATATATTGATTTCATCACTTTATAATTAAAATCATACATTAATTATTTTGATAGATCTAAAACCGACATAGCAACATAAAGAGGCATATTAAATTTTACACTTGTTTTATTCATATGTATAACCACAAGATTCTCATTAAATTTAGTACTTTTATTAAATGTACTTTTGCTACTAATTAATCACAGACATTTTCATTTGAAATCAGTCTTATATCTACTCTATTTCTTATATTTTCCATAGTTTTACCAAACACGTAATTATTCATCAACTTATAAAAATCTTTTTCAGAGTAATTTTTAGCATTAGTTCTCATCAATGTATTTAAATCTATATCCTTTGTTTAATCAATCTGATTGATTAAACTTCAATAATCTATGTACGTTTGTAAGTTTTAATCCATAATTTAGACATTGTTTCAAGTTTGTGATAGTGTATTACATACTTCTGTTTGTTGATAAAGTTGTTAATAGTTTAGATTGGTTGGTTTTTGGAACTGTTTTATTTTCAGGGCAAAATGGAATATCTTTATGCGAATTATGTCATTCTTGTGGATATTCTAAATCAACTTCTAATATATATCCATGTTGTGAATCATCATTCAGATTTAATATAGTTTTAGTCCAATAATTTGAATTAAATTCTAAATAATTAATCCATTCGAAAACTCCATATGGCAAATATTGAGACATCGCCCATCCATAAAGGTTATTTGCATGTAGATATGCTAAATAATTCGACTCTTGTTTTGGGATAAATTCATCTTAATATTAATTTTTTGCTTTAACATATGGTTTACAACATAGTGATATTCCACCTCTTATACCCTTTTCTATCATAAGAAATATATCATAATTGTGTAGGAAATGTAAT
This sequence comes from Dryococelus australis, assembly GCA_029891345.1. NCBI lineage: Eukaryota > Metazoa > Arthropoda > Insecta > Phasmatodea > Phasmatidae > Dryococelus > Dryococelus australis. The sequence continues at coordinate 213,742,938 of CM056993.1, read as the reverse complement.
GGTTGTTTAGTCATATTTAACATTGCAATCACAATAAACCCGGTGCTGTAAAATAACATGCGGGGTCTATGTCATATGCATTTATACATATATTTATAAAATTTTCAGAAAATCTGCTAATAATAACACATCACTTTATAAGTATAAATCATGGTATTCCCAATTTTTTTTAATTTAATTTTTATAATTTATGGTTACATCACTTATTTAGTTATGCAAATTATTTGTAATTATCATTCCTTTCGGTCCTTTTGTTTTATGTTCTGATTCATTTAGATTATATATTATTGTGCAAAAATTCAATTCTTTGTGGCAAAGTGTCATTTTCTTTGAATTTTTTTCACCAGCTAGTCTATCCATTAAAAAACATATCATGATGTGAATATTAAACTACCTTTGTTTTCTAAGAAAACATACTTTTTATAATATATTTATCTATTTCTTTTTGGACTAATGTTTTACTGGTTTGTAATTATAATTATCTTATAAATTAATGAATAATAACTAACTGCTTCATAAATTATAATTTTTTCAATTAAATCTCATTGGTTTATTTACTTTTAAAGTAAGGAACTTTTTTCATTAAAAAGTAAGTTTTTCTTTTTATTCTTATAATCTAGTTCTTTAATTAATTCATTCCAGTATTATAAAAATATATTTGGAACAAATTTGTTTTAATGTTTACAATTATTAATTTGGTTAGTTGTATTTCCATTTACATGATTGGTGATGTATATCTTATTTTTTCGAATAGTCACACTGTCATACAGTACATTTTTTATAGATATATTATATAATGTTTTTTTCGTTTTTGTTAGTTTTTCTACTTCTTTATACATTGCTTGTATAAAATGCTGAATTGCAAATGCACCTCCATATAACTGGGGGTTTATAATCACTATAAGTATATATAATATAATAACAAAAACCAGAAGCTTCATGTAACTAATCTTTAATTGTATATGACACATCATTCAACTTTAAATCAATGGTATTTATTTGTGCATTAGTAAGTTTATGTCCTTCTTTAAGTATCTGCTTATAAATGTTATTATCAATATCATCCTTATTAAAACAGGATATTTTTGGATTAATTTAATTTTTTTTATTTCCTTCGGATTTGGTTTAGCTGTTGATATTTTCTTTACAATTGATTCGAAATCTGCACATATTGTGAAAGGAACTTTTGTTGTATGTTTGTAGTTTTTAAATTTTATTTGTTCACCTTTCGAAAGTAAAGTGATTCCTACTGGTTCATTTTTAGAACAGTCTTCTGTATGTTTATTTAATTTTTATTGTGAGTAAAATAATCGAAGACACATATCACACATATCTGTTTTATGTTGTTGATTATTATTTTGTGCTGAAAGCAGTTTCGGTGAATCTGTTATCCAACAATAATGTGAGTTTTTTATAGTCTTTGAAATAAAGTAAATTTACATGCTTATCCCTTGTAGTCTTTGTGAGTTTTACTGGATATACTATGAATTTGCCTTTAAACGAGTATACATTTATAGATGTATTTATTTGATTTTCTATTTTTGGTATATCATCAATTTTTTAGGATATTCATATTTATCTATTACTTTGTCGATATTAAGCCCCACTTCTTGGTGAGTAATATGTTGATGCCCTCCCTTTAGAGGCTTTATTGACAATGTAATATTTATTGGTCCTTCTGATTCTTTTGTTTGGGAATACATTAGTGAAATAGGGGAATACTTCTTTTAATTCACTTTATCTTGATTATGTAGTTAATTAATATTAGCATCGCCTAATTTGTAAAATTATTCTTTGTTATCCATTCATTTATCCACTTAGTCTTATCTATTGGTTTTACAAATATATTATTAGAAAAAGAAAATACTTTATTTAAATTCTTTTCAGCTTTTTTATGATATTTGGTAAGCTGAGAAAGGTAAATTTGCAAAATTTCTTTTTCTTTGTTCATTTAATATTCTTGGTATAATTAATGAAATTAAATAAGCTTTCCTTAGATTATACCAATACTAAATTTTTAATTGCTTAGCTAAAACTTTTAGCTCCTGTGCTCTCTTTTTGCTCAGCACAGCCGTTAGATTATTAGGCGCCATTTCTCTTTTATTTATAAGGGAACAATTTTTATTAAAGAAACTATAAAATACGATAAACATGTACAAAGGAATGAAACTGGATAAGTGTTTAAATTATTGTTAATAATGAAATCAATTTAACTATTTATCTTCTTGTTATTACAATATTCCTGATTAAAACATTTTTTAAATATTGTTGTATATTTCTCCTTAGTATTTTTAAGCTGAGAAAATAGTTCTATATATTTATTCTCTTTACATGCACATGTATTTTTATGCACTTTGAGAAATGCATTACAAATATATTTTCTACATTCACACAGTATTTCCTCATTTTTTAGCTCATAACAGGTTCTAATATAATCACTGTAACACATTTTTTTTACATATTGTTGTATGTTTGTCTATAGTAGCTTTATGAGAATAAAATGAATCAATAGAATAATTCACATTACATAATACATGTGTCTTAGTTGAATAATCGCCATGTGGAATTTCATTTGTATTGTGAAATATTTATGCTTTTTGAGATATAGTTAAGAAACATATTTTCCACATTCGCATAATACATTCTCTTCATAATACTTTCTCCTATTCAGCAGAACATCATTGACATCTGTTAATATGCTTGTCTTTTGTATGTTTATGTGAGTAAATGTATTCAATATTTAATATTTTACCACACTGTTTACATTGCTTTCCTCGATTTTACATTTTTTAAATTTAATAATATATTTAAAATATTTTATAAATTATTTATAAATTTTATTCTTTATAAATCAAAATGGAATCTATGCTCAAGAAATTAATCATTTTGTTTGAAATGACTAAACTACAAGATTTAGAAAATAAATAAATATTTTGCCTCTACAAATTTTGAAATTTATGAATCTTAGATTGATAAAATAAATTTATTGTATACCAGATGGTAAGTTTAAAGTTTCATTACCAGACCACTATATGAAAATGTTTGGTAAAAATAATTTGAAACTAATAAATGAGAAAGAAGTTTTTATATCATATAGAGGCTTAAAAGAAATGAAAAATGGTAAATTTATCCATGACCTAGAATTCTCTTAAGAATATATAAATTATGTTAGTTATCTTTTTAATATATTCATTTTATTTTTAGCTTAATTTGTTTGATTTTGGCTTGAAATTGCTTGATTTTTAATTAACACTAATTTTGAATGTGTATTTTGAAGAGAAAAAATTGAAAATTTACTTGTTTTGGCAGATTTTTTGGGTATTTTTGATGGTTTTTGAGCCTTTTTTGACGTTTTTTTGGTTATAAAATCGAGGAAAAAGGCTTGACTTTGGCTTAAAATTGCTTGATTTTGGTTTGAAATTGTTTGATTTTCGATTAAAAATCCCTGAATTGAATGTTTTTTAAGTTGGCACAAATAATGCACGATGGTTTGTTAAAGAGTTGAAAAATTAGCTCATTTTTGATTTTTTTAGCCCAAATTTGCTTGTTTTTCAGAGTTGAAAATTTGACTCAAAAGAGGATTCTTGAAACTTGAAATAATTGCTTGAAAACGATAAAAAGTTGCTTGAAAATGTTTAAAAAATTTGCTTGAAAAATGATAAAAATTTGCTTGAAAATGGTAAAAAAAAGTTGCTTGGATTTTGGTTCAATTGCTTGGTTTTTTGATGAAAAGTTGGGGTGGTCCAGGAATGGCATTATACCACTACTGGTATTATCAATCACACTATTTACACCAATAAACATAAACCATAAAAAAATATTTCACATCCCAACTATTCTTTCGAATGTACTTTTTCGGTATTTTGAACACTTAACATTTTAACATATAAAATGTATTTATTATTTACAAATGACATTAATAATATCAGTCTTCTCTATACACTTCTTTCCTCATAATTACATAACTTATTTTCTCGTAATTGGGGGGTTTCCAGAGTTTCCAGAGCAACTGTAGATGCATTCGGAGGGTTTTCGAAGCAGACATACAGTTGTAGACATGGAACAGAGGAGATGAAACTGACTTCGTCGTGGAGTAGTCGATGAATGTTGTTTACGAAGTAATAGGCAGGAACATCCCTCGCAGGCTCACAGGAGGCGGACCACCCTCTCGCAAACAGGCAAACGGGCGCGCCGACCGCACAAGCAGATAGAGATGCAGTCTCGCAGTGAGGCAACACTTCGGTTCGATTCTTGCGACTGGCGATTCTGCTGCGCCCTTGCAGCAGTTGTCAGAGATGTTGTAGTTGATGATGTAGGCGATGTTTATGGAGGCAGACAGTTTTGACAGTTGACAGACATGCTGGTGTTGTTGTGACAGACAGTTGTGCCAGTTGACTCGTTGGTGTTGTCAGGCACACTAGTGTTGTTGCAGCAGAGTCTCTGGTGTTGTTGCAATGAGTAAGAGCTGGGGAGAAATTTGGTTCGTGATGTAGTAGTACCCCGAAGACAAGGAGAACATGCCATCTGGCTCAATGAAACGTTTGTCATCCAAGCTTGACAAAGCCACCTTTGTCAAAAGTTCGGTGTAGACCTAGTGGTCATCCGAACGGAACTGAAATTCGGCCCCCAGTACCCTTGGATTTTTCTCGAGGCATTTCCGATAATCCTTGTAGGGCGACTGCAACACACTAGGCTATACGCCCTTTGCTTTGCACGTACACTGTTCGTTTGCAACAATGTATGTGTAAAGTTTGGGAAGCAAGCCTACAATATGTGTGATGATGCGGCCGACAAATTCATTCTTCATCACTCCAGTTACACCTTCGTTCACTATTTTGAATCCTTGCAGATGATCGGGAGCATATTGGAACAATCAAACCACGCTTTCAAATCTGGGGCTATCTCTTTACATTGCCATAGTAGGCTATTTCGTGCAGGAGGGCATCGGTATCGCAGTACAGAAGTCATAAAGCTGGCTGAGGAAACTTGTTATGCATGTAGTTGTAGTGGAAGTCGTACATGGTTAATTAAGACAAATCTAAAAAGGTAATACCGGTGTATAAAGGCTTGTTAAAAGTAGCACAGCTCATTGACATCTCGATCAGGACTAGATTTTCATCGATGTTTCACCTTGCCTTGAAAGAAAAGCGCCCAATCAATCCTGCCGCCCCGTAAATCGTGTCATACTGTGATACGGCTCTAATGCCCCTTTTCCGGCAGACGTTCTGCAAAGTTTTTCCATATATGGAATTATTAATGAATTTAAATAGCGATTTCTCAAACTCGTTCACAGCGTGGGTACGTTTCTCAATGTTAAATTTGTTGTATCGAGCCATCCACGAATCCTGTTCAAAGCACAGAATGCGATGAACAGCAACAGGTTTGGCTCCACACTTCAAATATTGCTTCAGTGTTTTCCCGTGTATAACATAATTTTCCATGGTGCAAGTGTCAAAAGTAATTTCTCATGCGAGCCATTCGGAGGTATGCGAGACACTGGGGCAAGAAGATCTGCTAGAGCGTCGTGAATTTCATTCAGAAAAGACAATTTAACTTCCGCAAAAAAAAAAAAAAACAAATATCCTCATCATTGCCCGTGTACCCGAAATCCCATGACGAAAATACATCTGGCTCAACCCACTCGAAATTGCCAATGGGAAGCTTGCATTTCATGATATGTTCTTACAGTCTGTTCACAGAAAGTTACAAATATATTTATCTGCCTCACTGGGGTCGTACTCTTCGCGCCTTTTAGAAACCTGGGTAGTACCGCTCCTAACCCTGCATTCTAAAAAAAGGTACATGTCAGGGTCAGTCAACAGCTCTAGCCATGCACCTGTATTTACAAATAAAGTGTCCCATGAAAAACAGAACTGTGACGTACATGGCAGGGTCAAGACAGTAACTTGCCAAACATATGGTCTTGAAATGTTAAAAAATGTCAGGCAACAAACATGTGTCCACACATAAATAATGGATGGAGTACTGCAGTAAGTTTATGCAGTTGAACATATTACATATGGTTTGGGCTTGAGCATAGTCCTTATGCTAATGCCTTCCCTTCGTTTGTGCCAATTCAAACAGGGTATTGTCTGTAAACAGTGAGTGGATGATTCTCATTTGTGAATGTGTCAAATTACCTGCCAAAGTCTCCAGAGATGTGCTCATGAACTGAGAAGAGTCAATGAAATGCAATTTCACGACTTGCTTATGTCCTTGCAAGATTTTCCCATTGGAAATGTGCTGGATGGTGGATTTATATTTTTCTAAGATCAATCCAAGAACTGAAATATCATCCAGATTTTAGATTTCCATGGTTCCATTGGGTTGTGTGATGTGTATTGAAGCCAAAGGCTTTATGAGAAAGTGGGTATCGTAATTTTTCAGGTTATCAAATACAGCTACAATTGTTTTTTAGTTTGCAGTCTGAAATTAAAATTGCATTCATTGTGTGCGAGGCCTCTGATTTCGCTCGTCAGATGGTCATTGTAAACCACAGAATTTTTGCCCAGCTCTTTCTTACAAATATAACCACTTGTTTGAGCTGCCAACCAATCTTTGTCAGCTGCGGTTTTTGGCTTCATCATCGGAACAGTCACGCTTTACATTCCTGTAACCCACTTTGTTAGTTCAACTAAATTATCCACAAATTGGTACATACAATCTTCACCCAAGAACTTAAAATAGTGAACTAAAGCTGGATTCTATGAATACACCAGCAGAAGGCTGCAAGCATATGGAACATGTTGGTTCAGGGTGATTGTGTTACTTGTGTCATTATTGGGTAGGCAAATGGAATAGAGTTTCAAATAGCACTTAGTGTCGCAATAGGCTACGAAACCCTATCTTTGCTGTCTCACATAATCAGTGAATTCAAGGTGCTTGTTTTCCTCAGTTGGGAAAGTACAGTGAATAGTATCATGTTGTTGGTATAACTCATTATGGTTTGTGAGTTTCTCCTCATTTGAGAAATACTGAAGGCAGCGATCGCAAACAAAAATTTTCTCCCATTTCTTAGTCAACTGACTGCGAAGTAGTTGGGACAAATTTTTGAATAACAGAAAATGCAAATGTGTGGTATTATCACTAACACGAATGGCCAGCACATTTACATGGCGAGCATGTCGTACAGGAGCAATATGAATCGGCATGACTAACCCTTCTGTGCATTATCAAAATTTTCGCCAATATTATTTCTATCTTTGTATATAATACAGTAGACATCAATAGAAATAGAATTGAACTCCTTAAAACTTTTAATGTCACTCAATACCACAGGACTCGATAGTCCTTTATTATTCAGAACCTGGTGAGATTTTGGATACAGAGAGGTTCTATCGAAATCATTTGTAGCAGGAAACAAAGCAGCTACTATTGATTAATGTAAACAAATCTTCCGGACATTGCACAATAATGCAGAATTTCTTATTTGCAATAATCTGTGGCAATTCAGTGTGTGTGGCATTGGCGGTAAATGGCCTATATTGCGAAATATGGACATCCATAAACAAAATAAGCTGCATTGCCCAGCTGCTGCCCCTAAGACTAAACTCACCAAGTCTGTTTGTGAGGTGAGGGATGATGTTACTGTCATACAATTCTCAACATCTGTCGAATGCAGGATGGGAGGAACTTTACTCTGAAAGTAGAATGTCTCCTTAATGCCTTCCTCAGCTGAGGAATTCTTAACAAAGTTAACCACTAAGGAGACATGACATTTAAATGCCGGGGTGTTGCCTCAAGTAATGTCTGAGTAGGTGCTTCAAACCTCTCAAAAATTTTGGCAAAATCCCAGTCAGTTTGGTACCTATCATTACTGTACCCTTCCAAGAACTTACCACCGAATGCCGTGTCCAAAAGGATGTATTACAGTTCGGGCAACAAACTCTCCACTGACAAGGACGAGTTGGAAGTCGAATCAGTTTCCAACCTGCTTGTGTCACAAGAACTCTCTCTATCCGACCTAAACGAAGTTTCTGTATCGGACGTATCCGAGCCAGAACTACTTTCTGTTTCGGACACATATCGTTCTTCTAACAATATATCTAAACGATGATGCTTAGACCCTGGGGGAGACAACATAACGCACCTAACAATTCCCTCCTCTTACTCACCAATAACTGGAACTCAAAACAAGAGAGGAAAGAGAATGTCGGTTCAATTTATGAGGGGAGACATCTGCACAGCTGGGCGGTCGGAAGATGACTGAAAAAAGAACCGGAAGTCGCGCCCCTTTTATAGTCAACGTTCGTGCCGATAGGAAATTCTAGAGGTCGCGAGCCAGTGCGGAAGCACAATATGAACCCATTAGAATGTATTATTAGTTTTAAACACAGTTTGCGTTATCATGCAAATTGTGTCTTGGACAAATAAAAAGAGTTAACTTTTGAATGACTCCTAAAACTAAAATATTGCTGAATTTCACCTTGTGGCTCACTCCAAACATAGTCGAAAATAAGTAAATAATTAGATAATGAGTCACTTGGACATATAATGTCATCTTTATTATTGAAAGGGAAATATTGCATTCCTTCAATTGAGGACAAAATGTTCGCTAATCGTTGATATTTCTCTTGTATTGTTTTAGAAATCACATATCGTTTTCAAACTTAAACCCATTCCGAGGTTCTATTGGTGACATAATAACACAAGTTTTTCCACATGAATACGGGCCACTTATTATGTATAGTATATTTGGCGTTAAAATAATTCCGTGTTTCTGATCATTTATGCTTTATTTAGTAGATATAATTACCGGAAGATGCATACTTTGTTTTACTACCTTCATTCCTATAATGTAATATACTGATGTAAAAACTATAAATGAGATCCTATATAGGCCCTCACTTAGTTGAAACCAATGGCTCGTACTAATTGAATAAAAAAAGGTCACGGAATGTTGAACACATTGATTGATAAATTGCCATTTGAATTGCATTTACCAAAATAAAATTACGGTGGTACAGGAATGAAACTTGCAAAGCATCTGGCATGTAACGATCAAGGGATAAACTCCTTGGTTAATGCTTGCAAAGAGCTCAACACAGTTTACACTCAAACAAATAATTTTAAACAAATACTTATAGCACATACGATTCTAGAGGAGAAAGCAGCGAATGTCTGGAAGAATCCATCTACAGATGAAAAGTTTGGGGCTTCGGTCCTAGACAAAGTAATTCGAGCAAAAGTCAAAAGAGGTATGCGAGTAAAACACAAAACTAAGCGAAAAACCAAGAAAGGGGGATATTACCATCCATATACCCCACATTATCAGTCCTTGGACCTCTAAGGGGCGGAGTTTCAGCCCTTAGTAGAATAGTTAAATCAAGTGGGAAAGGAATGTATCTTACACCATACAAAGTTGGACAAGGACGAAAAAACTCCAAACGTGGAAAGAAGCACAGATAGGCTTAAATAGTCTTCCAAAACGTACACTCGCAAACAAACACATTCTTGTATTGGAAAAAAACTGGTTATTTCATATATCCGAGGTGTATATATGAGAGATGATTTAACAAAGAAACCAATCCTTTGTGAATGTATGATTGATAGCTTATTTTATAAACAAAATTAAGGAACACACTGGATTGCATTTATCAAAAACGGACTTAATGCAGTTTATTATGACAGATTTGGTGATTTATATCCTCCAATTGAAATACACAAATCAAACACACAAATCAAATACAATCACGGAACAGGACAATTACCGAATACATTCAATTGTGGACAGTTATGTTTAAGGTTTTTGATTATAAATAGGGCATGCATGTACGCAAGTACACATCTGTGCAGTGGTAATAAATTGTTAGTAAAATGTCAATTACATGGATTGTAAGTGCCAACTCCTCACGTCTGCGCTCTGTATATTTACCAACTTGATTCATATCATGAGATGAAGAACGAGTATAAAGGTTTTCTCAGATATATATATATATATATATATATATATATATATAATGGCGAAAGCCTTACATTAGCATAAAATATATTATCTTCAGTTAAAAGAATTACATCTATACAGAAATAATGTCAGTTGAAATCGTGAGATGAACATCGATTTGCAAAGTGAATATTATACCGAAGATTATTCAAACGAGTGGCATTTATAAAAATGGAGGCGGGATCATCATCGAATCGCCATCAGTGCAGATACTGCGACAAATTATACACAGTAGTTCAAAATACAAGACATCATGAGAAGAGTGAATGTCCGAAGAATCCATCTCGTGTGATATTTAGCAGCAAGAACTGTGATAGGGGGTTCGCATGAGGTGATAATTTGAATAGACTTGCCAAAGTCTAGTGTTCCTACTGAGAAACATGTAACGACTTCACTACATAATATGATCATATAATGCGAGGGAAGTATCTTAAATACAAGCAACGAACAATATAACATACAACCGAATCATATGAAATATGCACTTTCTAAACTGATATGTAAACTTCGAAAAAATATTGTAGCACTAATAGTTACAAAGATTAATGTCGCCAGCGATAGTCCTCCTTCAAAGGAAAGTAAACTTGATAATTATTATGAAGCAGGAAGTGAAGACAACTTTGATTATGGCAATAACAGTGTTGAAGACTATGATTCTACATATTTCCCTACCAGCTTTGCTAAAAAAATTGAAGTGATTAATGCAGAAGACGACACGAAAGTGCACTACATATGTCCTGAAAACCCCAATGAACTTGTTATTAGGCTCAGACATTTAATCGGCTTGCATAGTACGGATATATCTTCAATCATCAGTGTACTTAAAGAACGGGGATACATTGAATTGATCCATTGAAGTATTATCTGCTAACAGCAGAGAACTATAAAGACTGCATATATGGAAAAAAAAATAGGATAATGAATTTTTGTGGTTTTAATTTAGTGAACCCTGCCCTGCTGCTTTTATGAAACAGTAATTATTTCAGAGATGTATAAAATCGAATGTAAGACTCTTATTTTAGGTAAACAAATAAAAGCACGAGAGTGTGTGCAAGGGGGAATATAGTTGAGTCGGAAGTATAAGGTCTTTCTCGGGTTATTTAAGTTGGCTGAATTCGGTGTGACAAACATCCGAACTGAGGAATTAGGAATGTTTTTCTCTGATATGTAGAGTAGTGATTTCATACAGGCTTGCATAAAGTTTGCCACAAAAGTGAACACCGATAATGGATGATTTAACTATCGCTTCTAATATTTCGAAAATTTATCGTTTGTATGTCTATGCGATACGCTGACGTGTCTGTGGTGAAACATTGTCATTGGAAAACTGACAAACACTTTACATAAATCCTAATGTACAAATGCTTACTAAGCGTTTTCACTGGATGCAATATTATTTTTAAGTCAATGAGGCGTTTGTTCGTGTAAATGCAGTGGGTCTTTGTTAATGAAACTCAATGTCATGGTAAACTCGCTTGATGTAACGAGCAAAACACAAGTATTAAGTCGGTTTACATTTTTCCATTTATTTGACGTAGAACAGCATATAACAATTCTGTTTGTTAAAATAACTTCTTACAGACAAGCGTCACAAACCTGCATTTATTGTTAGAGAAACATGCACAAGTAAATAAAACAGTGAAACAGTTCAATCCATTTGTTTATTGTATACTAAACTTTACAAGACATTTTGATTATGTGTACTGACATACATTAACATAGCACTTTGAGACTGCATGACATACACAAGTCACTTGTGTCAATTAAACCAAGTGCAGTGTGCATCACAAATTAACATTACACAAAATTTACAAAGGGGGTATCACAAATACGCAATGACTTAGCAAGCAAATAATGTGAGCGAAAAAAAGACTACAACTGTTCTTATTTCAGAATATTATGTCAAATATATGGGTATGAATCACTATGTGAAATTAATATTGAAATGGTCGATTGCGAGCGACTGGGGAGGAGCCCTCAATTTCAATTGACAATATAATACTTCACTGCTTACTACTGCCTGCGGTGAGGGAACTTAAGGTATAAATAGAGGAGGTGATTCTCAAGATTAATTCAGTTGCGATGGAGAAGTTTAACCCAGAAGTTGACTACTAAGTGCTGCATGCTGGATATAAACTAGTTTATTTCAAGCAGTACGGAGGAGAGTTTCAAGTACAAAAAAGTAATGGTTTCGAGCATTGGTGTTGCACCTTTGATTCGAACCAATAACCTACGCTCCAGGAAACCACAGTTCGCGAAGGTTGTCCTATATGATACCTTTATCCCAACAGTAAATTACCATGTATGCTAGAGGACATATTTGATAGTAATAATGGCACAATTATCGTGGAACTATGCGGTAACAGGGAAATCAGTTACGAAATTAGCATTGAAGACTTTGAGAACACCATTCACGGAGAAGAAACACGTAACTGTATTAACCATGCCTTTAGTGGTCATCAAGGGATAACCTCGTTTCCGTCTGTGTGTAATGGATTGGGGTGAAATGTTGTCAGATCTCACCTCTACTTCATCGAAATCTAAGTGCAACACATCTTTCAAAATTTTACTCTATGGTAAAAAAGTATTTGACTGTACTGTATTGCTAAAAGTTTAAAATTATGTACTCCTTTGAGTATATAAATAACTGTTTTTCGTGAATATAAAAAGGGAAAAAAGGTAATATATTTACTGTTTCATGTATTAAAAGTGTAAATTGAATATTAGTACTTTGTTTACACGATTAGAGTTTGTTTCGGAAAAAAATTGTCTCGTTATCAATTTGGCTTTCCTACTGTTAACATGACTTTATTCCATCCAGCTAATTCTTACATCTCTGTCACCTCGGGAAAGCCAAGTGTGGAATACTCTTTTTGGTCTAGCGGAATATTGCGTCAATTTGGAGAGATGTGCGATGGAGTATTTCACTTTCGAGAAATTTCATTGCCCATTAGGGGATGGAAAAAGCCATGATTTAATATCTTACTCAGACCTGAAAAATGTCATGTCTTATCATATGTGTCCGACTACATGTATACCAGCGAGCAACGAAGACGTGTAACCACGCTTTCATGAAACATTTCCTGAATTACCAGACTGTATAATATTACACGCAACGGAATACACAAAATATGTGAACAAATAAACATATGCCAAGACTAAAACTGTGATTAAGAAACATATTGTATCTTGCCAAGGAGAGGATGCAGATGTTAAGGTGAAGACATGCCTTAAAAAATGGTTTATCGACTTGGCAATCACTCTGTAATATTTAATTGTCACTGTGTAATCAAAATGTGCTCTCAATGTTTGATGTGCGGTAGCTTTTGTAATGTCTACTTGTATGTGTCTTTTGTAAAATAAAATGTCTGAACAAATAACTTTGTTTTTCTCTGACTTTCTACCCAATGTGAAAATACTTCTTAACAGTGTATAACACTACGTTTTTAACACTACAAGAATTCATTTCCAAATGCGAGAATTCATTTAAATACTAAATTAAATAAAAGGGATGTGTGTGAATTCTAAAAAAGTGATTGGATTAACTTTAAATGTTTCACCAAATAATAGAACTCCCAAGGCCACTAAAAAGAGACGTGATATTTTTATCATTTAAAATCTCTATTAAACATTAAAGTTTTTCTCTCGTAGAAAACGTCATTTCTAGTAAAGACGTTCTGTGATGTAAACGTACGATTTGCCATTAAACGAAAAGTATGAATTGAGGTACTAACACTATGTGACTGAAACTAAATGAAGGTGGAATTATATATTGTGACAAGGCATGTGTTGTCCCTCCATTATAGCTGCCGAAATCTACAATACTTAATCACAAAATATTATAGTTTATGAGAGATTGGAATTTTTTTTTCCCGTACAGATTGGTATAACTAATAGGTGTTTTATTTAGTGAGTAAATGCAACGAGTGTGGAGAATGAGATCCCCGAGAAAACCCACGGCATCGTCCGGTGCAATTCCTACACCGGAAGTAACCCGACCGAAGATTGAGCAAACTTACCACTCAACCTCTAAATTCTGAAAACGAAGTGAATTTAAAAAAATAACAGTTTCATCGTAAGTGGGCACAGATTTACATGCAACGACTGCGCCGTGGTTTGCACATAAGTGTGTAATCCGGCAGTTTATGCCTGTCGTTGTTGAAACATACGGGACTTAAATACACATACTCAAATTAATACTAGTATAAGGTTGCAGTTTTTACCCTTAGTAACATTATTGCCCTACAGAAACTGGTTTACAAATGCAGTTTACCAACATTTCATTAAAACCCGTGAATGTAGCTTGTAAATCATTTGAATTGATTCACGTTCTATGTATCATGAGAAATATTTCAGTTTTAAGTGTTACTCAAAAACAGTTTCACGGCATATTGTCATTTAATGGTACATAAAAATTTAGTATTGCAAGACATGAAATACAATTAATGGGATATTTAAACATTGAAATTTTCATTCCAAGATACTAACATTTATTGCTACATAAATAGAAAATGTTGTGATTTCAAATGTAGTATCGCTCGGGGCATATTAAATGAAGCATTACATTTTGATTTCAAGTTGAAATTAATTGTAATTACAGATTCTAGTATAAGACGAAATGTAAAATTAATGTAATTTTTGTAAATATTTAAATGGGAAGGATAATAATCTTATAATCGGGGAGCGTTCAGGTCATACCCATGCTTCAGTTAGGGAGCCGGCCGGAGAGTATTTACCTCCCTCGCGTACAGCCCTCTACACTCAGAGCCGGGCTATGTAGGTAGGACACACCCAGGGCTGTGTCGACAAGTTATCTACTTCTCAGCATCCGGCATGCCGTTCCGGGAGCGGCCACGCCCTAGTGGCTTCCAGCTAACGGTCGTTTTCGCGGAAAATGCCATTTCGCCATCATGGTGAATGCATGTGTCCTGCGCTCTGTGCTCTAGTCGTTAAACCGTTCTGCTCTCGGAAGGCATTCACTGTTCACCGGCCGGGTGTAGCGGCGAACCATTTTTTATTTCCCTTACTCGCAGCATCATCATCATCGCTAACCGAGTTCTACAACAACTGCTGCAATAACATTGCCAGCTGCTTTCTACAACTGGCACACCAACAAATGTTACGAGAGCGTATCGTCGCTGGACCAGAATCTGCTTGCCATCTGCTAACCATAACTACTGAAACATCTGTTACAAGGGCTTTCTCCTGCTTTGAACCGAGGCCTCCACTCGTCTGCAACTTCAACATCACCAAAGTGCTTCATCATCATCACGTATGGTGAAACACCCATCGAAGTGTAAATAAAGTGAAACACCGAATGCGTCAAGTGCGCATTTCCTGGGCGTGTCCTAAAAAGTGTAAATATTCGTAGGAGTATTAAATATTGCGAGAAGAGCGAATTTGTGTGTTTGTGTGTTTAGATACAAGAACACAAGGTATGTAATAAATTTAGGAATGAATTGAATTTGCGATTGTTTGTTGTTATTTAAAGTCCCAATGCCATTACAGTTTACAAAATGTTTAGTCAAGGTTGTGGAAATACAAAAGGGGGAAACTCTCATACCAATACTCCACACGCAGGGCTAAACATGTACACATTTTAACTAACAGTTTAAAAAAAAAGCAAGCTTATAAACTGTGTACATTTGTATTTTGTCATCTATAGCCTACAGTTTGTAGCAGGCTCTGTTAATTTAAAATCGATGAATAAAACTTGACAGGTAGGCCTAATGTACTTTAACTAAACTGGATCGTGATTAACTTTAAATATTACGAATATATTCTGGAACAAAATGACAATTACTTGCAATGTCATGCTCCCTCTGTAGAAAATAAATCATTTCTGCACTGGAAGGTCTTGGGCATTAAAAAAACCATAGGCTTCATACGTGGTAAAAACGGAGGGAAGGTTATTTAATACACACCAAATTCAGTACCTGTGGGGTAAGAGGCTAGCAATACTGTTATAATTTATCAAGCAAAGAATAATAATTGTGTTATGCCAGAAAGTTAGTTAGTGTTATATATATATATTCGAAGTTAGCAAATAAATTACATCTATAGTACCCTTCGGCGGACATCAAAGTTAATATGTGTACATTTTTTTATTATTCACTTACTCTTGGTCAAATATTTTCATTCTCACATACACAAATAGTTTGCTAAACACCAGGGTCACGTCCGTAACATGTAAACATCTATATCTCACAAAAGTAAAAACGTACAGTTCAACATGGCTTACTATTCGTGTCTTTAAGCAGTGTTTTTTCAACAGACTAGTTGAATTTTAAAAAAGGTAATTTTATTAATATTTTGTCGTTACGTGTTCGATCGTGCGCAGAGGCACAAATGCTCGTCCAGCTTGGAGTGTGGAAAGTCAGTTAGCCAAAGATGTTTCGATTGCAGGCATTGCCCTAAACGATTAATAACTCTGAATACTTTTTTTTAACCAGACGTATATTTTCATCGGCTGCGAGACAGTGTGTTCATGATGGTGTTGGCAATTACCGATTAAACCTAGAATAAGAACGCAGGAGCGATATGATATTAGTAAGAACCATTGTAACGATTGTTTAATGCGTGTTAGTCAACTTAGTAGGGGAGATAATAGTACAAGAGCCAGTGAGAGATCGACTTACACCCATCTGATAACCAGATGAGACATATTTTTTTGAAATTTTATTAATTAATGAACACACCTATGATAGCTTGCCTATTGCAAAGCTGTCCTGACTATTTTTAATTAAATTAATTTTAATTACTTTTTTTTCATCACCTTCTCTCTATTGATAACCAACCAAATTTAGTCCCAAGTGTTAATTTTCTATATGGAGAATATGCCAAGGTAGGCTTGCTTACTTATTTCCGGTCATAGCTACCTGGCAAGCGGGTATGAACAGGTAAATCAATATAGGTAACTACACCGAGCTGATAACCAATCGAAATTGGTATCAAAATAAAGATTATTTAATAACAAATATAATGGTATAGGCTTGCCTGCGAAACATCGGTCATAGAATATTATTGCCGTGCGTTAAAGTTTTAAAATCGGAGCAATTAAATATGTGCGAGAGAGAGAGTAGAGCGCCCGAAGTCTGTGCGATAGAAGATAGACGTGGAAATAATATATGGTTTTTATTATTTGTATTTAATAGGAGCCTCGATGCCACAAAGTTTTGAAAAAATTGCTGAGTTCATACTTGTAAAAATTTGCTCAACGAACGCTGCAGAGGTGCATTTAGTTTTTGATCGTTACATGACGCCGTCTATAAAAGATAGTGAACGTCAAAACCGTGAAGAGTTTGATATTCCTTTCAATATTTCTGGACCTCAACAAAGTAGGCCGCCAGATTTTTTACGTAGTTTAAAAAATTATCGATTCAAAGAGGCGTTAGTTCAGTTTTTATCTACTTATTGGGAAAATGACCATTTAGTAACGATTATTCAAAACAAAAAAATATTTTTAACTGTTCAGAATTATTGTTACTCCTACCAAGCGCAGCAAAATCAGATGATAAAACTGAAGAGATTGCCTACATGAGTGATCATGAAGAGGCGGATACCAGGATTATTTTCACGCATCCAGAGTAACACCAGGATAAAAAATTCTAATAAAATCTTCAGATACTGATGTAATGATTATTTTACTTGGAAATATCCACAAAATTGAGCAATCAGAAGTTTGGCTAGCAAGTTCAGCGAACAAGAAGAAAAATACTCAAGACCTTGATTGCATCAATTGTACAGATATAGCTAAAAAATTAGGTACAACACTATGTCAAAGCCTGCCAGCTTTCCACGCGTTTACTGGCTGTGACTTTACGGCAGCTTTTTACCTGAAAGGTAAAGTTAGACCGTACAAACAATTCTCTAAGAATGAAACATACCAAAATATTTTTGCATCATTACTTGACGAAGCTTATATTTTCATAAATGAAAAGATGAACGCGGTTCAGGAGTTTACCGCTAATATGTATAGTATTAAGCACTGCACTAGTGTGATTGATGCCAGATATCGTATTTTCCAGAAAAGTTACTCCTCAAAAGAAGACAATGAACAATTTTTTAAAAAAGTTAAGAGTTTTGACTCTAACACCATGCCACCGTGTTGGTCTTCTTTAATGCAAAAAATTTTGCGAACAATATACGTAAATTCGATGTGGCTTCACGCAACCGATCCAGATTGTATTAAATTGCGTCCTGAAAATTGCGGTTGGGTTTTAGAAAATAATTATTTGAAACCAATTGGATTTGTTGGAGACCAAACTCCTCTGAAGATAGATGACATCGTGCAAGTGATGGAAAATTCAAGTGAAGAAGAATTATGAGAGCCTGATAATCACGAAGTAGAATCAGGTGATTCAGATAATGAGTAATGATTAAGAATTTTATAATGTGATTTTCCTATGTATTCTATTTAGTTTTGTAATAAACGTTTTTTATATCATAATGTATCAAATATAATTTTTCTGTGTTGATCAATTATTTTCCTTTTACTCTACTTACATTTTCGAACTTAATATTCACTTTAAATAATTCTGTATGCATAGTTTTTTATGTGTTTATTTAAATAATTATTCTGAAATTAGTAGACTTCTAAAAATATTTTGGATTAATATGAAAAATAAATTATAACCTAAACATGTTTTAAATAAAATTATGCTTGTATCTTCTTGAAATTTCGAAATGTGACAAAATTTCTAAAAAAATTTTCTCACAATAATTTTTTTATTAAAAAGAATTTTTTATTTGTCTGATGTTTGTTCATTTCTGCATTAATGATTATAATATATCTATCAATAAATTTATTTTATATTAATGTGATGATTATATTCGAAATAAAGTTTATTATTGGCGACTCCAAATTCATTTTTGACAGTAAATAAACGTTGTCTCCCTTAATCGCATGTAAAAGAGCATGCGCACTCGGGTACATTCAACGGACACGTCTCGCACAGCTGCTATGTTGTATCCTCTTCTATCGCCCAGACTTCGGGCGCTCTACTCTCTCTCTCTCTCGCACATATTTAATTGCTCCGATTTTAAAACTTTAACGCACGGCAATAATATTCTATGGCCGATTTTTCGCAGGCAAGCCTATACCATTATATTTGTTATTAAATAATCTTTATTTTGATACCAATTTCGATTGGTTATCAGCTCGGTGTAGTTACCTATATTGATTTACCTGTTCATACCCGCTTGCCAGGTAGCTATGACCGGAAATAAGTAAGCAAGCCTACCTTGGCATATTCTCCATATAGAAAATTAACACTTGGGACTAAATTTGGTTGGTTATCAATAGAGAGAAGGTGATGAAAAAAAAGTAATTAAAATTAATTTAATTAAAAATAGTCAGGACAGCTTTGCAATAGGCAAGCTATCATAGGTGTGTTCATTAATTAATAAAATTTCAAAAAAATATGTCTCATCTGGTTATCAGATGGGTGTAAGTCGATCTCTCACCGGCTCTTAGACTATAAGGGAAATGCCTAGCAGCAAGGTATTGGCCAGCACCTTGTTTTCCGATTCACAGAAAAGTTCCAGCAAACGGACATTGTGCTGTGCCCTAACCGCAGCAGAAAGAACATCTTACAAGTTAGTTTCGTGTCGCGGAGTTGCCTAGTGTTTGAGTGGCGTGTGTTTCAAGGAAAACAAAGGTACACAATCTAATATTTCTCAATAGTTCCAAGCTTTGACGTATAGAGAGTTCTTAGGCTGGACCATCGAGAAGTAAAAGTTTATGTGGATGGAATTTAAAAATACTACCATAGTTGTTCCGGGCGGGTGCCAGCATTCTCAGCGGAGAGCACAAGTACAGGTGGGTTGTGAGGCCGACGGCCTACATGTGGTCCCCTCGATGTCCGATGTCTCACTGTAGAAGTTGTAGAATACGGTGAAATTTATCCTTGATATATCCAAGATGCCTGGTCTAGAGAGAGTTATCAGAACTACTCCCACGCTCTTGTACTTAGTACCGGGCTGTTATAGGCTGCCTTACGCCTTAAGAAAAATACACGCTGTAATTGAAACGGCCATGAAGTGGCCGGTGAAATAAATAATAACCCGTCAGCTCACGTGATTTTCTTATTTATTTCATTTACCTGCGAAAGAAGCATTGATACAACTTGTCCCATTAAAGCAGAGAGCTCGCTACAACTGCAAAAAGACGGCAAAGTGTCTACGTGATAGTTATGTGAATTACGCCCCGGCCGTATAAAAGATGGACAGGGCTGTGAGACGGCTCACTCCCCGGCCTATAACAAAACAAAGGTTCCTGAAAATTACATTAATATATTGAAGACTACATGATCGGTACACACTGTGAAATACCCGGGGAAGGCACGCGACATACGCCCGTCTCACGCAGCAGGCAAAGTTCTACTGTCTAACATGGCGGCGGGATGCCTGCTCCCTGGCACCAACTACTGCCGCCGTGTCACGTGATCGACTAATTTATATTAAACAGAAGATTAAATAAATTAAGTGGATGAATGTGGCTCTATATGGATACGTGATACATAAAACATAACATTATAAAGCACAATTGAATATATAGAGAAATATAAATGATATAAAAACGTAACACAAACTTACCGCGCAAGGCACCCTAACCTCACTCTGGTGACTTACAGTTTTCTCGTGCACGATCCTGCTCGTGCTGGAATTTACTTGTATTCATGTACACGACACTTTATTATTATACACAACATAATCAAAATATTCTATATGGAAAATTTTACATAAAAAGAACAGTTATTAATATAAGGCTGCTTTTTGGCACACGGTCGATTACGTCACTGGGCTTTATGGTTTGCAATCGACGTAACATAAATACTGGCTCCGTCCAGTATTTGTACTGTTCCTAGTACTGTTCAGTTTGCAAATATATAACATTAAACAAACACAAGTCAGCGCAGTTAACAAAACAACTTAGAAAAATCTGAAGTGAATATTTCACGTGTGTAGTGTCCTACACGTGGCTGTGCAGTTTGTTTACTTATGCACCAACTGCCCACGTCAACATACTTTACACAAATAAATTTCACGAATAACATAAACATTATAGAAACCCTTAAATAATAATAATAAATACGTAATGTTGGATCGCACGGGCGATATACAGATTGGCAACACAATAACACGCGTTCCGTAGACATCGCACTGGTGCACACGGTGCGATGTGTCCGAGACCAGGTGGTCACATGAAGTAAACAATAATATTGACTTTGAAAAATGGTCGAGAAAATGTACGTGAATATACTTCTACACGTTTAAAAAAAAAAAAAAAAAAAAGCAACAGAACACCATCTGGCCATACAAGGATCATAAATGCAAAACACTAAATACATATACACAGCACACCATATTCGGTGCATATTCAAAACGCACATTTGTTGCACTGGCTGTACACATGTGCAGATGGTGGTAATGAGATGGCTTGGCAGGTTTCTCCCCAGACGTGGTGAATGGTCTAGATGTGAGAAGCGTGACACATGTCAGCTTCTTGATAGAGATAAAATGTAGCAGTTTATGTTAACAAATATTTAAAAAATTATGTTTGAACAGTAACGTATATTTTGATATCAGAGTCACTTCCAAAAGTTTGAACTTTGAATCTCAATGAAAAAATGGTTGGTGATGGGGTAGGGCCTAATGCCCCGCATAGCGCAGGGCATTGCCCAATTAGTGCGGGCCATTGCCTTGTCCGTGCGGGCCACTGCCTTACATACTTCATAGATTATTATGTGATGAAATGAAAAACACATCAATTTTTAAAAGCATGTTGTTTACTATTAAGAGCCCATTAAAATTTTACAAGGCATATCAGTAAGTGTTTTTATATCAATAGCTTTAATTTTTTTTCTAATACCATAGTATTACTTCGGGTTTGCAAGATATGCTAACGGGAGGTGGAAGCAGCACTCATAAATGTTGACCTCCACTCCATTGTAAGGTGTGCTAGAGCTAGCGAAACAAAAAGAGATAAGAAGAGGAAAAAATGACAATGACATCTCTGAAACAGACCACTAAAAGAAATGTTGCAGAAAAATTTAAAAACGCTGATGAGCTTTCTATAAGACAAAATACAAAGAGCATGGAAGTCTGCAGGCGGCACCTTAGGTTTGGTGACTCTAGGAAACACGAGGGATGTGATAATGATATGTGTAAAGAAAGTTTACAAGACCCGAACGTCATCACCACTTACGGTCAGCAAAATGGTCTGTGCTAGGTGTGCGGATAATTCTGGCATGATGAAGAGCTATGGTGATCATAGCTTCCTGGCCAACTAGATAGAAGAGCTGAAGAAACTGGTGGGGGCGCACCTAGCGCTCTGAAGCGGCGCATCGTGGAACTATCTCGCGGGAATGTGCGGACGTCATAACAGCGTTGGTGCGGAAGAATCTTCAGCCCTTTGCTGTAACCATCTGCACATTTCGGCGGCGTCGAAGAACCTTCAGCCCCTTGCTGAAACCATTGTAATGTAATTTTTTTTGTGGTGTGGAAGAACTTTCCTCTTGTTATAACCATCTGGACGTTTCGGCGGATTTCCTATTGGCTGAGTATGAATGAAACATTTTGAATATTTTCTGTATATAAGCTCGGTGGAGCAGCCAGTCGAGGAGAATGGCTGTTCCCCGATGGACCCTCTGTATTGGAAGTTAGGTGACAAATTAATTTATTCTAAAATGGGTATCCCCTTAAGGTTGCATAAGGAAGGACAATATATTCGTCCTTATAGGAAACTTTAAAAATATTCACCATGAATTTTTGCTAATCTGTTTTATAACGAATTTCGTCGTCCTTGTGAGAGCTTTTAAAAAGAAAAAAATAAATGTAACATTTCAATTATGATATTTGTATGAATGGCCTTGTACTACTTTGAATTTCCAGAGAAAGAGAATTAACTTCCAAGCAGGTCATAGATTTTCCTTGTAAATATTAATATTGAATTGAAATGTTGTTATTTATTGATGGCCCTCGCACTAGTCAAACAGCCAATGATATTTATTGTGGCTTTTATAATGTGCCATTTCTGCCACTTTTGTTTTATTGTTAATATGAAATATAGCTTTTGCTCTAGTCAAACAGCCAGTAATATTTAATGTGGCTTTTATAATGTGCTATTTCTGCCATTTTTTTTGTCTTATTAATATGAAAGATTGTTTTCGCCATAGTTAAAAGCCTATAATAATAATAATAATTTTTCCAGAGGTGGCTTTTCTTAAATTGTTTAATTTTTTCCACTAGTATGAAAATTTTGGAAAATTTAAATCCTTAGAATAATATTCGTGTATTGTATTGATGAGTTTGCTTGGGTGCAATAAATCACATATTAACCTTCTTTTGTAACATAATTTCTTTGAGAAAAATCTGGTAGTTTTTTTCCATGGATATAATTAAAGTAAATATATTTTTTTTTTTTGCGTAAAATAAGTTTGAGATACTCTGAGAGGTTACGCCGAAAGAGCCAATGCGAAGGCTAATAAAATATTAATGAACTTGGTTCAGTTTTGATAATACATATGCACGTGTCTTTCCTTTAACCATTATGTATTTATCTATGTTGGATGTTGATTTGTACTATCAATGTTAGCTTCAAGGTAGGTTTTTTCTGACTATGAATAAAACAAGCATAAAATTTAAAAGTATATTTACATTGGCATGTCAATTTTTGACATATCAAAAGAATTAATGTATTATTGTCATTAAAAGTAATGAAACCACAATGGTGATAAAATATAAATGTGCTATCAAGATACCGATCATACATTTATAACATAAAAACAGAAGATTTTTACGAAGACATCAAAACAATAATAGAAAAATTTGATACAAGAGATTATTCAAATGACAATATCTATAACATACGACAAATAAATAAGAAAGTTATAGGTAAGATAAAATACGAATGTAATGGGGAAATAATGAAAGAATTTGTTGGTTAAAGAGCAAAAATGTATGCATGTATAGTTGAAGATAAAGAAAATAAAAAATCGAAAGGTGTAAAGAAATGTGTAATTACAAATAGAATAATATTGGATGATTATAAGAATTGTTTGTTTAATAAAAAAATACAGTATAGAACAATGAATTTGATAAGGAGTGAGAAACATAAAATATATACAGTCGAAGTTAATACAATACCACTAAGTCCTTTCGATAACAAGAGAACTATACTACAAAATAGAATATATATATTACCATGTGGATATCAACACATATAATTTTAATTCATTTTTATATTTATATATTATATTTTAAACATCTTTAATTTCGAAAACATTATCAACATCAGAACCATCAAAATAAATTAATTTACCAATTTCATTTCTAATTTCTAAAACAATATGATCAAACCACTCATTATTAATTTTATAAAAAAATGGATATAGTGACTCATAAATAATATGTAACCGATTGTAACCCAACTTTCTAAAATGGCCGTATTTTGACAACCATAGAATTTTTGTCCACCATTTGTTAAGATGTCATACGAAAAAATAGAGAGAGAGAGAGAGTAAGTGAATGAGTGAGTGAGTGGAGATATTTGGGCGATTCTTAAAATCGAGGTCTTGAGAACTGATAAGGTTGAAGCGAGATGAGTATGGAGCAGCGCTGGAATAAGAGGGCGGGGAAAACGGGAGATCCCGAGAAAAACCCGCCGACCAGTGGCATCGTCCGGCACGCTGCCCCCATATGAACATCCGGGGGGGGGGGGGGACCTGGCCGGGAAATGAACCCGGTTCATCTCGGGTTGCTTACTCACTAGGCCATGCTATTGCTACCACTGTACCCTTCGTTTGCGATTTAATCGGAAACGGTGGGTCCTAGGAGTTGCAACAAGGGGGGCTTATTTGCTACTTACGTCGTCCTGCTTCATCACATGGTATTCATAATCCATTTAATCTCACGGTGTATGTTTTGCATGCAGTTAAAGGGTGCCAACCCCTATTACTTACATGATGTGGGTGTGTACGACAAACCATACCTACCGTGTATCAAAGATCTTGACTTACTTGCTCCGTATACCAATTTGTTGTTTTTCTAACACAAGTACTTTGCCTAGTATCCAACATAATGTCCTTGTCGCCCACCACCTTTAGAGGCTGCTACAGCCCTTATAATTTGAGATGGACCAATGGGGTCCTATACCTATCAATCTTCCTATTTTTCGGTCACGAATCACGTGCCCTCGTTTGTACACTTGTTTCCTATACATTCTCTACTTACAGTACATATTTTAAATGCGGCAGGCCGTTTTTGTAAATTGCCTGAATATAAATAATTTTGGTTAGAATTTTATATCTAATAAACAATTTAAAAAATTCAACAATATTTTGTATGCTAATAGTGTTCATTAGAAACATTAGTTATACATACAAAGATCTTCTTTTGTCGGTCGCCTTGCAAAATAGTGCCATATGAGAAAATTGAATATTTTGGCGTTATTTCGGAATTATTCAACTAATTTCCACTATATTTTAAACACCAGTTTTGCTACAGAAGTCAGTGTAAACTGACACGACTAAAAGTGGAGTCATAAATTAAATTGGAAAATAGCGGCAGTATAAAAATTTGATACATTTGTCATATCAATCAAAGAATTTAAACAAATTCAACCAAAATGTGTATTCTGATAGTGACTATTAGAAGCATAATATACAGAGCCCCCCCAGCCTCTATTCCTGTCCTTCCACTTTCCAGCCCCAACCCTCCCTCTCCCTCTGCTCTGTTTTGCAGCTTCTGAATTTCGTTCATATGTTACCCCCCACCTCCACCCCCGCAACCAACCCCGGTTCGTACTATGTTATTACAATTTAGCACAGGAAGTTCTCTTAAAAGGAAGTTTCACTTAGTCGAAGGAATTTTGAACATTTGATTATTTTCGGGGTTTTATTTCTCGACTCCCAATGTCTCCAACAAAGGTCCAACCTACTGTGTTTCAATTTAACAAACTTCCTATGTCCATCAGTTCCAATTGTCTCATGGTATATCGGTAAATGAAAGTTATGGAAATATGACTTTTTGTAATTTTTTTTTTTTTTTACTTTTGTCATATTAAATGTATTCTTGGAGAAAATATTTCGTGAAAATGGTTAAATGTAGCATTTTTAAAACTTACCTATGCAGTTTCCTTAAGCGGCAGGAGAAAAGTACAAAGATACGAACGTAGTTTAATCTGTGGGCTTTCATCACGTGTAATAAAACCCCTATGTTACAGATCTAATTTACACAGTACAGCGCTACGACGGAAACACTGCACGCCTTGCGCGTAGGAGCGATGAGGCTCTAGGCGTGCGTCTAACTGTCGTCTGTATCACTTTCTCGCTTCTTGACCTTGGATGCACAGCTCCATAGTCCCCTTAAGAGGCTTCGAATTTCAAACTGATATATCTCATATACAGTATGAGCTATTGCAATGGGACTCGATACATGTGCTCAAGAGCTTGTAATATTTAAGTCACTATGGTAACTGGGGCATTTGGTTATTTTTCAATTTTTTTCGAATTGTGTTAGACAGTTTTGGCACCTAAACAAAAAAAAATAGTTGCAAATTTAAATTTATATAAATAATTATTTGAAGTTAAAAATATTTCCCTGGGATTCCAATACTTCATAGTAGGCCCTATCTCTCATTAGTCCACTGAAATCATTTATTATAGTTAAAATAATGAAAATTGAAAAGAAATACTCATACAGATTATAGCTAACAATTCTACACAAAATACACGAATATACGAATGATTTGACAACTCACTAACTTTGTTATTATAAATTTTTGTACACGCCTGACTGGCTTTTTTGACCTACTTTCCAAAGGGAAGAAAGGCTTATGAGATCACTTTCCTGTGTGCATGTCTCGGTGTATTTGTATGGGTAGGTGTGTGTGTTTGTATGTAGCTATTGGTATATCTACCATACAATTAAATAAATTTCGACCAATGTTTGTATACTGGAAGTATATATTACAAGCATTACAAATAAATAAATAAATAAATATATATATATATATATATATATATATATATATATATATATATACTAACACATAACCACTTTTGTCTGCTTTTTGTGAAGATAGCGCGATACGAATAAATAAAGATATGATGCCATATCTGGGAAAAAATGTAATGATTTATTCCAAATTTGGGAAACAAATACTAATGAGAAAGATTATGTGAAGTGGTATGTTTTAAGCATGTCAGACATTTCATTTCAAAATGGCGTCCATATAGCAACTTTTCCTTAGAATGCTATATCGTCGAAACAATGTAATTAATTCCAACTTAACTTAGTTTGCTGGTAGTAGATATTACAACTAACATCTGTATCTACATGGAGCATCTTTTTTCCTCCATTTCGTACGATAGCACCATGAGAATAAATATATTTTTATGCCATAATTCAGGAAACAACTAACATATTCCTACAAAATTTAGCAAACTATTACTGCAGCAGATGCTGTAAATTGATACGTTTTAAGTAGGTCATGCACTTATTTTCAAAATGGTGGCTACATAACTATTTTAGCTCAGTCTATGCAGAGCGTCATTTTTCTGTAATTTTGTAAGATAGTCCCACCAACCAAAACTAAAGTATTTATCTCATACCTGGGGAAACAATCAACCCATTCTTACAAAACTTGACAAACATGCTGTACTGTGGTAGGCCATATTAATATATGTATTTTTAAGTATGACACACTTATTTTCAGAATGTCAGCTATAAAATATTTTAGTTTTGTGTGATATATCTATTAAATTATGCAATCTATTTTAAATTAACTGCAGTATACAATCATTGAATGTGACACTATGATCCATCTATGAGGATCGCCACATGAAAGCAATGGAGGTTGTCTGCCATATCTCGAGGAACAATCAACCGATTTTGACCAAATGTTACACTGGAGAATTTAAATTAATTTATACTCAGTTGAGAACACCACAAATGCTACATAAGATGCGTCTTATATAAAGCCTCCTTTTGGTAATTTTGTACAATAGCATCAAATGAGAAAAAAAGTTACTTATGCCATATCTCAGGGACCAAACAAAAACCCATTTTCACCAAATTATTCTCACAAGTAGAGTTATCGTAGACAATGTAAATTTACATCTTTTAAGTGGCTCAGTCATAATTTTTAAAATAATGGCCTTGTTAATATTTTAGGAACATTAGTACCACTATACTGATTATATCCGAAGTCGATGCTCTGAATTCGACCTCCGCAATGCAGTGGATTGCATGCTAGGATATTGTAGGAAATTTTCTGGGTTCAAGTGCTGGGTAAGGCACAAGTGAATATGTAATTGTCTCACTACTGGTGCATAAGATTCTGGTTTCATTTATAATTGTTGCGGGCATGGGACTCGAACGCGCACACTTATATGACAGAGCGCTGTCGTGGCGCACTTGCAGTGAGGGGAGCTAGTGAGTAGCCAGGGTGGCAGAAGGCATCCCTGTATGTCTGTCGACCAGCCGCAAGGTATATAAAGCTGCTGGTGAATGAGGACACCTCCACTAATTAACCCTCTCTGCTGGTACCACTTGGAGGGGACATCGACGCCGAAGGTCGGTGCGAGCAACTTGAAGGTAACACTGCAGAGCAAGCCTATTACACCACGACAACACAACGTCACAAGGCGGAGGAGCTCCGGTCCGGTGTCGTTAATTATCAGTGGCAAGGACATTTGGGTTCTGGGTGCTGGATAGATCCGGACATGTTCTTACGTGCAGCGAACTCTAGAGGTCCCCTATTAAGAGTCTTAATATTTGATAACATGTTTCTAGCTTAGAAGAGTGGGGAGTTATTTAGTATTGTTTGTTAAGATACTTCAGATTTAGTTATTACTCAGTATTGTTTGTTAAAGTATTTGAGATCATTTTGTATGAGGAAGTGTAATAAAAGAATTGATATTTTTGTAATAGTCTTGTGTCATTATACCATCTTGATTTTCTCCCCTAGAGTACAGTAACGTTAAGAGGAATAGCCTCAGCAACTTGTCTTGTGTATATTCTTGTATTTAATAGTATAACATTACAGTAGTCATCTCAGTAAAACACTACAGTGGTAGAGGCACGGTTAGAATCCTTTGTCTTGTATGCCAGCAGTCAATGTTTTAGCGGAAATTAGACAACTATTATTGTGTTTGTTGTAAGGTTAGAACCATATGCAGTTGTGAAGTTTCAATATCAGCCAGAGGTGGCCAGGCAAGCCAAGGTAAATTTAAAACCCACAGCCACATGGGCAGGACAATCGGGAGCTAGAGTCAGCAATTGTAATATGCGACTGCCTTGTGTAGCTTGCACTTCCACACACACCATGCAACATTCATATAGCAACGCCTGCACCCAATTTAGTAGTGTAGTGTCACCTGCTTGCTTTTTAGAAAACTTAATGCATGTTTTCAATGCAGCTGCTCTTCGGCCCAGTAGTTGCTAAAAGTCTCCTAATGCATAGAGGTTTAATGTGTATCTTTGAGGAGCAATCAGTAGACTGCTTGTAGTTTAAGAAATTAGTTATAAGTACTCAGTGCATGACATATAGATCACCATTTTCATATGAACACCCACAGTAAGACAACTTCATCACCATTTAAATAACTCGTGGAAACACTTATGTAAGACATGTCGGAGGCAGAAAAGATTTTGAAAAAAAAAAAAAAAAGCGAACTAGCCTCTTACGGTATACGCAATACAAACTAGTTTTGCAAACTACACAGAACACAAATGTAGAATAATCCTTAAACACCAGTCCGGACACACACAATTACATGCCTTAGTTACTTACTGCAGTACACACAGTTCCACCTGACAACAATGCATATGTGACACCAAAACCTATCTCATAATTACAGTCACACCATATATATGACAACGTACAGTTACACAACATGAACGAAACACAACCCATGTGCACTGTAGTCAGCCAGTCAGAGAAAATTCTTATATTTAGTGGACAGAAACACGAAAACATAGACAATTTTTTAGACCAGTTTCAGGCGGCTAGTGAAATCAACAGCTGGAATGTAACAGAAAAATGTAAATGGATTTAGTTTCATCTCCAGGGCATGACCAAATATGTAATCGAAAATCTTCTTCTGACACACCGAAACTCGCGTGGCCAGAAAAAGAGGCGAAGTTAAAGTCCATTTTCACGTCCACAGCTCAAAGTGAGAATTACAAACAGCTCTTGTTCAAGAAATGGCAGGCATTAGATGAAGGGTGTATGCAACATGTAGAGACCATACTTTATTACCACAGGAAATACAACCCCAATGTCAGTGATGCAGATTTCCGTACTATGTTGTGGAAGTCGCTACTACCGTTTGTTGCGGACAAAATAATTGGATTAGATAAAGACACCATTGAGCAGATGTTGGGTAACTTGAAAAGGGTAAAGTTCGGCTTTTACAGGTACCACCAAGCTGTAGGACAAACTCCACACAACCCCCCAAACAAGATGCTACACACTGAGATCGCAAAGTTGAAACAGGAGAGTTTAACTATCTCGCAGCGACAGAGTCAGGACGAGACACCGCAGATGTCAGGCCCGTACCGGGCCGTACAAAGAGGTAGGCCATCCGTAAAGTACACTCAACAAACGATCAGAGAGTTCCACACATGTCAGTACGACTTTAGGAGCAGTTACAAACCCAACTACACACCACACGGCAGGCGATAGCCAATCGTTATCATAAGAGAATGTTCACCCGCCGATCACCACCCACAGTTCAGCCAATCGAGGCATTTTCACCACATGTACTAAAAACCAAGGACAAAAAGATAACAGGCAGCAGGATTAGGACACTAGATTTTTTCAGCCAGCACCAAATCATGATCACATAAAAAACAGTATAGAGGTAACAGTCATTCCATCTGTCCCGGTGACTAGCAACAGTTAAAAAAAAAAAAAAAACTCTGTAACAAGGGGGCCAGATCTGTTTCCCCCGGTGACGAGCAAGAACAGACCAAGCTAGCTTGTAGGGCGATTTTTAATAAGGTTAGCAAGAGCACATCGTACGCAGAAATTGAACGGTATAGTGAGAAAAGCGATGGCATATTAACCGCTACAGTGAGGAAATCCAAAGTCAGGCCACAGGTAGTGAACAAGTGCGACGAGGTATGTCACATGTCCCAAATGCATTTCAATCCACAGCATGACAAACGAATTAGTATGCTGCATGCACAAACCTCTACAAAGCAGAAACAGGACACCACACTGCGGCGTGAAGGGAAGTGTGGCTCACCAGGCATCCTCGCCACACAGGTGGCTGACACAATTAAAGCACAGAGTGGCGAATCGCCAGAATCAACACAATTTATAGAGATACACAGTTTAGGTCAGATGACATGTGTATGGTGCTTTTATCCTTGCCATAAAATGCGGCATTGCGAATTATTTCCCAACCAGAACTTCGAGTTCCAGACAAACATTGATGGACAGGTTTCGTAGTTTTAAAAACAAGTTCAGTATTGGGCACACAAAATAACGTATCAGCAAACATGACATGGTGTATTGCAGTGCTTGTAGGATCGATATACAAGTGAAACACGAGGTCGATGATGATGACACACTTATGGCTGATGCTCTGAGCCAAGCCTCATTCCACAAACAGGGGGGTACACAAAGGTGCAGTGAGTCAGGAATCGAATTGCAGCCTGCGTACATTCGAATGTCGACACCACACATTCAGGTCAAGGTAGGAGGCAAGTCTTGCCATGTGTTAATCGATACCGGATGTTCCCGCAGCTGTATTGCATACAAAATCTTATCAAAACAGAAGCTCGAGCCTATCACAGAGCAAGTCACACTTATTGGGGTGACACAGGAGATAGATGCACCTATGTATGAGACACAAAATAAATTAAGCATTTTGGGACACACTTACCACCAGGAATTTTTGGTAATCGACAATCTCAGAATGGATGTTATATTGGGTGTCGACTTCATGGAAAAATACATAGTTCCATTTTTAAACAATATATTATTTATTCATGTAAACAACAATGACAAGATAGTTCAAGTACCTATTTTTCGTCAATAGTAGAGAAGGGGGATGCAGAATCTATTCAATCTAATATCAGTAAAATTCAGTCCATAGAATATAGCGAGGAGGAGCAATGCTAACCTAGAATAAACAATAAATTAGACAACCAGCAAACTCATGTGATTATGGGAATCATTCACAAATATCAGGATAGATTCGGCCATTCTATTTTAGAACTTACTGAAATGAAAAATTACGAGATTAAACTTTACTTGGATACTCAGAAACCGATTACAACTGGGCCATATCGAATAAGCCGTAGGGATAGGAAATACCTTTTAAAGCAAGTTAATGAGATGGAACGAGCAATATCATTCAGCGATGCCATTCGCCATTTTCGGCACCATGCCTAGTTATTCCAAAGAAATATGGTAGAATTAGATTCCTTACTGATTTTCGTAAACTTAACCAGCATGTGACACATATTCAGTACCCACTACCATGTAATATTTTGACCATCTTATAGAATTCCAAATTTATAACCAGTCTTGATTTTTTCTCGGGTTTCTATTCTATCCCAGTGTGTAAGGAAGATAGATACAAATAAACTTTTTCTATATATAGAGTCTGTTTATTCGCGTATTGCAGAATGCCAATGGGCTTGTGATCCTCACCTCAACACATTCAACAGTTAATTGATATTCTATTAGTGTCCTTGCGCTAAACACAGCCATAAACACAGCCATTGACGATATCTTCATATTAGGGAATACATTTCGTGAACATCTCAATAATATTAGGAAAGTGTTCGTAAGGTTACATCAATTTAATGTCAAAGTTAATGTTAAGAAATTCCTGTTCACAGAGCAAGAAATAAAAATGTTAGGTCACTCTATAACCCTTCATGGTACTGTTGCAGACCCAGAAAATGTTCTATCCTTTCAAAACATGTCACCAACAGGCAGAATGAAACTGTTATGCACGTTTTTGGGGATAACTTCGTACTTGCGTATGTACATACAGGATTATGTGAGTAAGGCAGCCCCCTTGATAGAATTGACAAAACAAACAAATACTTATAAATGGGAACAAGATCAGCAGAAAGCATTTCTAGAACTCAAACTAGCTATACAACAGGCACCCATTTTAAGAAAGTTTTACGATACTAAAAACACCATTCTGATGTGTGATGCCTCTCAAAACACAATTTGAGTGGTGCTAATGCAAGAAGGCCCACACACGAAGAATCGACACATAATAGCTTTCACTTCCTAGAAATTGTCCCTTAATGAACAAAAATGACGTGCAATGGAATGAGATGAGTTATTTCTGTACATATTTTAGGCAGTATTTGTATGGATGCCATTTTGTAATCCAAATAGTCCACGCCAGTTTAAGGTATTGAAAAACTATGGTTGGGGATAATCGGCGGATCCGAAAGATGGTGATAGCCATATCTGAGTATGACTTCGAACCCCAGATAGTGAAAGGTAAACTTAACATTTTGCCTGATGTGTTGAGTCATATTCCCACGAAAGGCGCAGCATCCGCACAGGTAGTTCAAGTTAACTACACAAAGTACTTTGACAAGGTAGACATGTTAAACAGTATTAGTTTATATAAGGCCTTAGCAGAGGGCGCATATCAGGATCAAAACAAGGACACCAAAGTAACGAAAATTATTTCAAAATATGTTATCAATAATTGGACAGAGATAATGCCCTACATTAAAGACGAGCTCCGGGTAAAGGACAAATCAGTTGTTGCTGAAAATATTTTAAATGGTGAATATATTCCTGCCTATGCCATTGCAAAAATTATTTCACACACATTTCAGGTCAATGTGGAGATTATTATGCAATATAATGCAAATAAAATACACTTTACCAGTATCGATCCTTTGCTGCTGCGCAGGATTATCATTTCTCCTAACAAGACTAAATTTGTTTTCTTACCAGTTTACAGTCAGGAACAAGAGTACATCAGAATTGATGCAGAACAACACTTAAAGTTATTCCAGTAAGATGATAGTATATCACCATTTTCAGGGGAGTACCAGAATGACCCTCACATTAAACAGCTTAAAATTGCATTAACTGATCCAGATAATGCTGATCAAAAAAATTTAGAATATTAGTCAGGAGATATGGTATTGCATGTTATGGGGAAATTTTCTTAACAATCAACACCGCAGTAGGAGAGAAAAAGCTTACCCTCGTACCCAATTACTATGCTAAGGAAATAATCGCTGCCCGCCATGATTTCATATGCAGAGGAGGCCATTTTGGTACATTTAAAACGTTGCAGAAAATTAAGAATGCGTACTATTAGGACACGGTACAGACCAATGTGAAAGAAAATGTGAAAAATTGTCAAATATGTCGAAAAGTGAAATTACCTAATGTTAAACCTATGGAACAATTTCAACTTATCAGGCCACCCTTTCTTTTCAAATCTTGGTCTTTGGATTCTAAAGGACCTCTCCCACAGACTCAAAATGGTAATAAATATATCCTAGTCATGACAGAACTCTTTAGTAGGTATGTAGTAGCTAAACCAGTCAGAAGTATTGTTGCACAAACTTGCACAAATTTTATTAAAGAAATAATCCTGAAGTACGGCTGCATGGCGCAGATATTGACAGATTACAGAACTTTGTTTAGTAATGAATTAGTCTCACACCTCTTACAGAGTTTAAACATTACTAAACTACAAACGACACCATACAACTCAGCATGCAACGGTCTCATTGAATCATCGAATAAATTAATCGAGATGTAATTGATGACACTTGTCCAGGAAGACTCACAGAATTGGAACCATATGTCGAGTTTATCATTTTCAACTGCAACACATCTGTCAACTCTAGTACGAAGTTTGCTCCATTTTACTTACTTCATGGCGGGGAAGCAACCCATCCCTCTCAAGTTATTACCAATGCATACTCAGAGAACAGTGACAATTTGAGTAAACAGCTCATTAAGGATAGAGAGCAGGCTACGTTCAACCTTAGTGCTGCACAGCAGCAACAAAAAATCCAATTTGATAGGAAGCATCGAAAGAATGATGTTAAGATAGGTGACTGGGTCTGACTCAAAAACCACGCTCGCACAAAGACCCTCTCTTTTAAATATAAGGGATCTTTCCGTGTTACAGATATACTGGGCCCTCCACCCTGAAAATTAGAGTCCATAAATCAGTTGCACCACGGTATGATTCAGTCACAACCAGGAATGTAAAGTTAGCATGCACAAATTGAATTGTTCAATTCAATTGAATTGTTGTTATTTCATAAGTTAGTTACGTAATATTTTTGTTACAGTGTGTGTGTGTGTGTGTGTGTGTATTCATGTATAGATTGAGAATGTGTCATTTCTATATTGACGAGGCCAGGAAATGCAACCTCTGGCCGTGCTACATGGTAGCACCAGGGCGAGGCGATGCCACAGCCTTTGACGTGGCGAAGACACGCCCCACCATTCACGTTGTGGGTGGAAACACAGCGACCAGGGCTGACACTACGCCGGCCGTCACAGCTGGGCGGAGTATGCGCCAACTTCCCGCTCATTGCCGGAGCCATTCTTACCGCTGTAGTATGCATTTTGTTTGCAGCTGGGGCCCATGCCGCCTTCCAGACACACGTTAGTGTCCACTGGCGGGTCTTTACAGTGTATTTTGTGTACAACAAAAGTTTCCCACTGTATTGAAAAAATCCTCATTCACAAACCACAATCCCTTCTCCTTTGACATGTGGTTTAATGTAGTATATACGTAGTATATAAGGGCAATAAGTTCCGACACAGCATTTAATATGTCTGTTCAGGTCATCGCCAAAGTTACGATACAGACAAGAATAGTTGTCAGCAGATCTTTTTATTTTAGGAAACAAATTACAATATGTTATAACTTAGCATTCCACAGACAGTATTACTGAATACTATACCAGTGACATAACAGACTGATTTTTTTTTATGATACCAAAGTTTTCCTTAACGTACTAGTGCGCACTTAAGCAGGTTGGTAGCAACATGATTTTTTTTTTTAAATTTTCTCTGCATTACATTATCGTTCAATAATAAATAATGCAGTATTCAAACACCCACCCATGGTATTAATTGCTATTGATTATTAACTCATCTCGAATTAAGGAAATTCCAGTTTCCACAGAGCAGACCAATAACAATTATTATCTCCCTAAACATTCTGCCAATAGCCAAGATAATGAGTGTGTAAGATCTGCTATACAATTAAATAATTTCTCTGCCTTGCTTAGTAATTGTAAGTATGCGTGTACATCAGAAAAAGAGGTTAGTTTGGTTCAAATATTGCCGCACCAGTATGTCATCTCTCACCCCTCCCCCGCCTGGATTAATTATGTATTGTGTAAATGTGTTTTCCAATCAAGTCAGTGTGGACCACAAGCTTGGCAATCTGGAAGTGCCAAGTTGTAAGTTCATGTAAATCAGACTGGCAATTTAAGCATGCCACATTTCCTGTCATAAATATGTTTCTGTCAAGCTATTATGGCCAGTCTCTGCCTAGAAGTGAAGTTTTTATAACTTTCTTGATCAAAGATCATTTTAATCATGTCCCAGGTACCATGATTATGGCTATACTAAGTGGTTTGATAGGCTTGTATATAAAAATTATGTGTCTGTCCACTCTGATTATTCAGGCAGTAAATAATCGCTGAGGACATCTAGAGATCATCACGATACTTTTATGTAACTCAGACACATTGTTCTGCCCATGTCGAAGCACGAATCATAATATTTTGATACGGACATTATACATGGTAAATGTATTTTATTATGATTATCAGGTATGTGACAGCTGATAGCTGTTTGTTTAGTTATCACAGGTCTTCTAGGACTTCGACTTTATGACTAATTGTAACCTATTATGGTATTATTTTTAACAATTGGATTGATAATCCTCGTTATTTTAACTTTCACGTCTGCAAACGCGGGTGCGAGCGCACCTTTATCACAGCAGCGGAGTACGCTGCGAGAGGATCATAACACAGCAGGCCGTCATTTGTAATGGCGTCAGAAACATACAACATTAGTGATGTCCATATCAGCGCACGAGCGCCGCAAAGAGTATTTTACATAAGATGAATTGTTTTCTCTTGTTTGAGATGCGTGCATATTGAGGAAATAGGCTTTCCAATTTTTTAATGTATATAATTACCTTCACTTATTACTAAAGCATTGTGTACTGCAGTACAAATATATTATGTAATATTTCTCTACTCAACTATCCCCAATGCGTTACGCATTAATATGTACAGTACATACATTTGATGATAATGTATTAACCTGAGGTTTAGAATTGTTGACCACCTCAACTTTCATAATGAGTCATCTGTATATAATACACTCATGTTATGTTACGAGACTTGTGTACAGTACTTCATATGATAGGCTAAAATGTTTTGTTTAATTCACTAATTAGCAGAGCTGCTCTCAGTATATTGCTCACATACCTGTATTTAGTTGGTACAAACTTAATTGTAGTCTTGGCATACACAGTATGCACTCATTCAGGTATTAATGTATCACTGCACACCACGGCAGTATGGTAAAACTTACAAGTATGGCATCAGGTTCAATCTGCTTGCAGAGTCTTTTTCCCTGCCCATAAAGTGCCGCAGCAATTGTGCTGGATCAGTAGTGCCAACTGTCTCAAACCACAGCAGTCTGCCACGACAGGTTTGCCAACTCTTGAGAGTGATATTTCTTTCTGCTCAATACTTCTTATGGTCCAGTACCGCAATAATTTTATTTAATTGTCTTAATACTCCAGCTGTGTTTCACTAATTATGAATTAGCAAAACTTAATATGAAATATTTTAGAAATTCTGACAGGTCTTAGCAGTTAGGTATTTCGACGGCATGCCTCACCTCTCTCCCCCTTCCCTGTGTTCAGCTGTTAGTGGTATTGCAATTTTATTTCACTACGGGGTATATAAATTGGCGTCGCCCACACTCATTATCTCCATGGATGACCAACCACAACAAATATTTAAGTTTTAACCAGTGTGACTACAATCACATTCATTATTATTTTCATCACATTAACATGGATAGTACGTGCCATGCAGCATTATATGACATTAACATGGATAGTACGTGCCATGCAGCATTATATGACATTAACATGGATAGTACATGCCATGCAGCATTATATGACATTAACATGGATAGTACGTGCCATGCGGCATTATATGACATTAACATGGATAGTACGTGCCATGCAGCATTATATGACATTAACATGGATACTACGTGCCATGCAGCATTATATGACATTAACATGGATAGTACATGCCATGCAGCATTATATGACATTAACATGGATAGTACGTGTCATGCGGCATTATATGACATTAACATGGATAGTACGTGCCATGCGGCATTATATGACATTTACATGGATAGTACGTGCCATGCAGCATTATATGACATTAACATGGATAGTACGTGCCACGCAGCATTATATGACATTGACATGGATAGTACGTGCCATGCAGCATTATATGACATTAACATGGATAGTACGTGCCATGCGGCACTATATCATTATTTGCTTAAACGCTTTGAATGTTTCATTTTCAATTATACGTATCTCTAAAATATGTGGTACGTTCCACGTAACATCATATGATTATTTGTTGTAACAATTTGCATTTTTATGTTTTCAATTATTTATATATGACTTAAATGATTAACATGTTCCACATAGTGCCGTATAATTGTTCAATATAACATTTTTCATATTTTTAATTTTTCAACATTTTGTCCTATTAGCATATTCAGTAAATACTGCACTTGTCATTCTTAATGCAATTACCCAGTATAAAATATGTAGATTTTTCTTGATTATTATATCAATTAGACTATATTACTTAATGCATTTGTGAATTTTTATTTCCAATTAATACCAACTCTAGTTGTTTCTCATGTATAATACACTCTGGCCCAAATAGTATTGTATACCATTTTGGCATAATTAAAGTTCCAACCTATCTTGCACCTATTTGAACAATCTCCACATAGTGCGCCAGGATACTTACTTCCATAACACCACTGCCTGTGTCACATCGTTGATGAAGAAGCTCCTTCACCCTGTCACTCTGAAGAGGGGCAATTTCCTGTTGCGCTGGCCGACGCCTTACTGTCTCATACGGCATCCCTTTCTGGGGCTTCCCGACCATTCCTCCAAGCCTTCCCAGCAGCCGGGACGTCTGCTCTATGAATAAGAGGGGCCATGTTGTGGGCACGGGACTCGAACCCGAACACTGAGATGATGGAGCGCTGTACTGGCACACTTGCAGTGAGGAGCGCTAGTGAGTAGCCAGGGTGGCAGAACGCGTCCCTGTATGTCGACCAGCCGCAAGGTATATAAAGCTGCTGGTGCATGAGGACACCTACACTAATTAACCCTCTCTGCTGGTACCACTTGGAGGGCACATCGACGCCGGAGGTCGGTGCGAGCAACTTGAAGGTAACACTGCAGAGCAAGCCTATTACACCACGACAACACAACATCACAAGGTGGAGGAGCTCCGGTCCGGTGTCGTTAATTATCAGTGGCAAGGACATTTGGGTTCTGGGTGCTGGATAGATCCGGACACGTTCTTACGTGCAGCGAACTCTAGAGGTCCCCTATTAAGTCTTAATATTTGATAACATGTTTCTAGCTTAGAAGAGTGGGGAGTTATTTAGTATTGTTTGTTAAGATACTTCAGATTTAGTTATTACTCAGTATTGTTTGTTAAAGTATTTGATATCATTTTGTATATGAAAGTGCAATAAAAGAATTAGTATTTTTGTAATTGTCTTGTGTCATTGTACCATCTTGATTTACTCTCCCAGAGTACAGAAACGTTAAGAGGAATAGACTCAGCAGCTTGTCTTGTGTATATTCTTGTATTTAATAGTATAACGTTACAGTAGTAATCCCAGTAAAAACACTACATAATGATATTGCTTTCAAAAAGACGTCAAGTCCTACCTACCAACTCAGCTTTTAAGGACTTATTTAAAAATTAATCGCACCCATGTAGAGGAAAGTAGGCTTATTAGTTATATCAGTAACTTCTTGTCCTATATTTATATAATTTTGCTACATACGAGATAATTTTAATTTTAGAACGAAATCTGCTCTCTGTCAAACTGAATTTTTTTGCATACTATAAGGAAACCAGGAAAAAATTGCAAGCCTAGCTTCCCGAATAACCTTGATATAAAACATATCTGAACAACTACAGGTCTGCATGCGGCGCCACTAATGTGTGGGCAATTACACTTAGGACACAGGACTAACTTTGTTACAGAATGCATTTTGCGCCGTAAATGAAAGTGGGTGTGGGGCAAGAATGAGGAACTTTGTACACAAACAGAGGTGTTGTGTCATAGACCACGAGACGATAACAGGTGTGATGTGAGTACAATAGCAAAGATGTGCGAGACAATAGGTGAAGATGCATAAGAGGTGAAATTATTTTTACTTGCATAAACCAAAGTACTGTACACACTTCTGTAAACCACTATAATGAACTACGACAGCTTAGGATAGCGTGCTAGACAGTTCTTTACTCACTCATGCACTTTCACTGTTTGATTGAAAATAGTGTTCGATAATTATTAATGAGAGTACTTCAGTGACTGGAATAAGCAACCTGATGGTATACAAATGCCCGGCACCGCCCTGGCTGCCGAACAGTTCAACTCACACAGGCACCTGAACTTACCAAACCAGATTAGAGTTGCATGTACTATTTGTACTGGATACAGGAACACACAGTCAGGTGAATATCAATGCCAATTAGATAAAAGCAAGCCATATTTCGAATGTGTAGCATAGGAGCATAACTACGGAATAACAACATCTCAAAAACTTGTCTGAAAAATGCTGCCATTTAATGTTGAAAAATTCAAAATCAAAATGTTAAATTTCAAAATTACTCAAAATCTGTTCCCAGGATGGCAATTCAGAAAGAAAATAACTTTGAAGATTCAAAACTAAAGGCTGGGGTAGTGCCTGTTAAGATCCGTACGCCCAAGTCTTTAAATGCTCCTACACTTGAAAAAGTATAATTCTTCAAATATATTACTGTTCTTACAAACCATTGCATGAAAACTTATCCATTCTAGCCAGTGGTGGCACAAAGATTCTGTTCAGGTTTGCCATGGTATAAGTACGGGGAATGGCATACTCTCGGCTAACACAATATGGCGGCTGTTCGAAAACTTCTAGTATGTCTAGGCGTGTTACTGAAAACTTTAATAAAATTCAAAAAAGTTTTCTTTGTTGGTGTTACTGTACACTTGCAGGTACTGAATTTCATTCGGGGAATTGACGTAGGTGGGCCTCTAGTGCGGTAGGAATCATAGCATAAGTGTAAGTTATCAAATATATACCCAAGTCCACGGCTTATGGACCAATGGTCTGAATCAAAATCTTGCATCGAGCTCCTGATAGCTCTCACGGAGAGGGCTTTCTCGGGCCGTCTTAATTTCTCACGCACCATCACTTCATAATATTAAACCACAGTCCGGGCAATAAACGTACTCCCTATCATTAGCTAGTTAAAATCTCCTCTCGCAAACACCCACTCGGGCGGGCGGCCTACCATCGTCTTATCCCTTCGGTGACATGACGTTAAGTGCTCTCTTACCTACTAAGCTAGCCTATCTTAATGAAGATTCTGAACCTTCCGACCAATCCCTGGGCTCCAAACTCAAAATAGATTCAAAATGCAACTCCAACAACCACAGCGTCCTAAATGCAAAAAAGTTATAGGTCTCGAAATTGCGAAACAATATAAGATATAAACACAAAGAATTACAAATATGTGTGACCTTAGAAAAAATACTGTAACAATAAAAATTAGCTAACCTGAAATATGAAAATACACAAAAATATTGCCATCCTAAAAGCTACTAATAAAAAAATCTAGAATTAAAAAATAAAAATTAAAAAATATAAGTTACGTGATAAAAATGCAAAAACTAAAATGAAAGATTCACAAGCATTTAGAATATGTGTGTTACATTGTACAGAGTACCAACAGAAGAAAAAGTCACATGGGCCCGCAACTATGGAACTAGCGAACTTAGAGCATGTTTTCATATGGATGATTTGTTTTGAGTTGTACTGTCCATATACCCCGGTTTCTTATCGCATAAATCTACACGCTCTATATCTGAATGATTTACTATAGTAGGAAATTTTGTTTTTTATGAAAACGGTATTAATATTGATACAATTGCTCTCTTGAGATTCAGTGGGTTTCTCCATGTTCCTTAAGTGATGGAGGTCTTAATAAAATAAAATAATTAATTATAATTTCCTAATTTTATTTACAACAAATAGAAAAGAAATTCTCTCTACTCAATATTTCACAATAAATCCATATCACTTACTGTTTACAATTAATGATGTAAATTAAAGCAATTTATAATTAAATCAAAGAAATCAATGAAATTAAAAATTAAAAAGCAGTCCCAATAGACAGTGTATCAAAACATATCCAGTTATTTATAAATTTTATGTTTATACTTTACTGTTCCAATACTTACTATGAAATCCGTATTACATATCCATTCAGTCCCATCTCAGATTAGTCCATATCCGCCAGTTTGCTATGTTCTAAGAGTTGCGCCGAATGTCATAATTCCGAGAATATTCTTGCGCCTGATCTAAGTTTTTCAGCGTCTCAGCAGAGGGAGGAGGAGGGGCTGTGACGACAACCAGGCCTGACCGCTATTAATCGTTCCATGGCTTCCCCCCCCCCCCAGGGGGTTGGTGGGTGGATGGAGAGGGGGGGTGGCGCCAGCCAGGAGAAGAGTGACACGACAGCTGACCACCTAGTGGAATGATGAGTGGCGAGGGGGGTTAGTCCTCCCACAGCGCCGGTCTGCACATAATAGAACTTAGAGCGCGAGGTGAAAAATCACGCGTGTAACACTGCCCCCTCCTGAAGCCTGTTCGTCCCAAACCAGTCGTTCGATGTGGACAATCTTAGTCTTCGCCCGAGAGTCCTGTCAAAAAATCCAATAAACCACATCATTTTATCTGCTTCAAGATCCTGTACAGACCTTCACAATATTTCTGTATCTTTGGGCAGTATC
Organism: Dryococelus australis; assembly: GCA_029891345.1. NCBI lineage: Eukaryota > Metazoa > Arthropoda > Insecta > Phasmatodea > Phasmatidae > Dryococelus > Dryococelus australis. Next base: position 213,699,856 of record CM056993.1, on the reverse strand, counting down.
TCTTTTTCCTTTGAGGGTTGTACAACAACACCAGCTGTCCTTAAAAAATCTCCTCATGCATTCTTCGGGGATATCGTGCTTTCATTCTGTCAGAATTAATTTTAATGTGCTTCCGGGAAAACTCGTGAATGTCGGTGAAGTTTTGACATAGTTTAATGACATATTCTGGGATGGCTGCTTCTGTCTCCACTGTACGTCCGAACAGTAGGTCACCAGTGAGTCGGCCCCTCTCCCAAACAGCATTCTTGAAATTGTTACCCTTGTAGAGTCCTGGACTGTCAAACGATATGCCAGGAGAAATATGAGTACCTTGGAGTCCTAATTTTTCTGGTTGTCTTCTACAAAGGTCGCCATATACTGTTCCATGGCATGATTTAGCCTCTCGACCATCCCATCCGACTAAGGGTGTAATGCTGTGGTACAGGTTTTCTTCATTCCTAAAATCCTCATTAATTTTTGGAAAAGAGTTGCTTCAAAATTTCGTCCTTGATCAGAATAAATCTCAAGTGGCACTCCAAACCTGGAGAAATCATACTATTAAAGTGCATCAGCTACCATGCCAGCCTCTTTGTTTGGTACCGGCATGACCTCGGGTCACTTTGTGAAATAGTCGTCTGCTACCAGAAGGAATTTATTCCCCTCTCAGTGATTGGTAGTGGTATGACAGTTTACACTGCTATTCTCTCGTATGGAGCCCGTCATTGTACTTGTGAAAGGGACCTCATCACTTAACCCTCGGACCCTTCCTCTCATCGTGGTATATGCATCATACAGGTGGCACCAATTCTTAACATCATCCCGACAATTCAGTCAATAGAATCTCATTCGGACTCTGTCAAGTGTATTATTTACACCGAAGTGACGACCTGCTGCTCTATTGTGCAGTTCTCTCAATACTTCTGGGATTCGGCACTCTTGTAGGACCATTTGTAAATGACTTGGTCTCCCATCATTATTTTCCCTGTTCTTGTAAAGCACATCATTATTTATAACAAGGGAATTCTACTATACCCAGTATGCCTTGACTGTCATGCCTAGACTGAATATCTTCTCCTCTCTTGGTCGCCACCTGGTTTCCTTCCACTCCAATATTGGTTGCAAGGTGGGGCCACCAAGCTGATCATTTCTTAGGTCCCTTTCATCTCATGTAGGTGACCCTTCGCAAGATATGGGGCCTTGAATTCTTGTCCTCCTTGCTTTCCACGATGCACTTAACTTTTCTTCCTGGCATTCACAATGACTACAGAATGGTTTGCATGGCCTCCTCGACAGTGTATCTGCATTGCTGTGAAGGCGTCCAGACCTATGATATATTTCAAAGTCATATTCTTGTAAGTGCTGCATCCACCAGGCTATTTGACCTTCAGGGTTCTTGAAATTTAACAGCCAGCATAATGAAGTGTGATCAGTTCTTAGGATGAAGTGTGCCATAAAGGTATGGGTGAAAATGTGCAATTGCCTTCATCACTGCCAGAAGCTCACTGTGTGTCACATAGTAATTCCTCTCGGCTTTGTGTAGCACCTCACTGAAGTATTACAACTGTTTCTCTTTTCCATCCTGGATCTGAGATAACACAGCCCCCTATACCAACATCACTAGCATCGGTATACATAATGAATTCACCCTCTCTACTTGGGAAGCCCAGTACTGTGGGAGATATAAGAATTTCCTTTAATGTATTAAAATCAATTTCACACTCTGTGGTACAGTAAAATTTCCTTTGCCTCAGTCAATTCATGCAGAGGCTTAGCAATTGTGGCGAACACATGCACAAATCGACAGTAGTAAGCACATCAGCCCAGGAAAATTCGCATTTCAGATATATCCTTTGGAAGAGGCTATGGTCTTCTCAGGGACTGTTTTAATCCCGTGGGCCGGTGCAATATGGCCCAAGAAACTAATTTTCTTTTGGTAAAAGTGATATTTCTTGCGAACTAATTTCAGGTTGGCTGCAGATCACATTATCTATCTTCCACTACACATTCTCATTCACACTGTCTATTTTATAGTCTTATATTTTGCTAACGTCTAATTTCTTGTCTACTAATGCACTAACACTAATCATTTGACTCTTTGCAGATTCAATAACATTTAAAATTTGGCTATTTACATATTTACTAAAATTATTTATTTGACTGTCTACATTTTCATTCACAATACTAATTTGGCTGTTTACATGATCTATTTGCTATTTATTTGACCACTAAAACTTTATATTAACGGGCGGAGTGTTTCCATGTTTCTAGTTATAAAAAAATGGAAAACAAATCCTCGGCCTATTGCTACAAATAGTGTGATATGTACAAATACTAAACACAATTATTTTATTATTTTATTTTTATAAAATGCCTTCTTACATTTTTTGGCACCAGTGTTGCAATTTCTCTCTCGAAATTAAGCGGGTTAAACCAAGTTCGTTAATGAATGAAGGTCTAAATTAAATAAAATAATTAATTATAATATTGTAATTTCATTTACAATAACTACAAACAATATTCTCTCGACTCAACATTCCAAAAGAAATTTATACCCCTTACTGTTTATAATTAATGACTTAAATTAATATAATTTATAATTATCCCAAAGAAATCAATGAAATTAACAAATTAAAAATCAGTCGCAATAGACAATGTATTAAAACATATTGAATTATTTTATAAATTATGTTTCTATAATTGACAGTTGCAATATTTACAATGAAATCTGCATTAAATGTCCATTCAGTCCCACCTCAGTGTAGACCATGTCCCGTCAGTCCATAATGTTCTAGAGTTCTCAGAGCGCCCTCACGCACAGTAGTCTTCACTCGTCTGGTTTCATGCCTTCTCGTCCTTTCACACCACGAACATCTCGTCCGTATGTCAAGAACTGCCCGTCGCTGGACCTCTGCAGTTTTTTTATAGGGCCGCATCACCCGGAAGATTCGATAAATCCGAAGTTGCGCCGAATGTCCTAATTCCTAGAATATTCTTGCACCTGCTCCAAGTTTGCCGGCTTCTCAGCATGGGGATGAGGAAGGTCTGTGACGCCAGCCAGGAGACGGATGGCGCGATGGATGATAACCTGGTGGAAAGATGTGGAGCGAGGAGGGTCAGCCCTCCCACAGTGCTAGTCTGCCCATTACAGAACTTCGAGCACAAGGCGAGAAATCACCGTGCAACAATTTTCAGTTCTTCTTACTTTAAAACCTGAAAGTATAAATTTTTTTAAATTATATATATGTACATATACAACGTTATACTTTACATTGTTTTCCCAAGTTTAATTTATTTCTGTCGTTTGTAAATAAAATCAAATAATCCCTCTAATGATTTTTAAAACGATTTTTTAAATATTAGTCATACCTTCATGGTTAAATAATTTTAAATTCATAATTAAAAATATAAAGCATTTTCATTCAATAACTTACAATTCAAAAAGTAAAATAATTTAATTGTATTATTTTACAAATCAGCAATTTTAAATTTAATATTTTTTTAAAGTTTTTAGTGGTTTTTCCATTTTTAAAATATAAAATTTTAAATAAACATGTGAACTGTTGTAATGGGCGGGATGAAATAAAATTGTATACCACTGACCTATACATTAAAGCACAAAAATTATATTTTTATTTATAAGTCTCTAACATTTTGCTGGATATTTTGGTGATAATAAATATCTAACCATTTTGAAGGTAATATTTTTGTGCGTTCTCCTAGAATACCATAAAATAGATTTAAAATGTAATATTATATTTAAGTAGGCATATTATTTACACAAGTAAGTATTTGTTGTAATGTATATGTTCCATGGACAGTCCACCATGATTTTTACACGTGATCATGCCAATATTGTGGATTACAATGCTTTACCTATGCTGGAAACGTCATCAGATGTTGTGTGTACTAGCTGAACAGTATCCGACACAAATATAATTAGTTTTCTCTAGCCATCTCCCTAAGAACCAGTTGGCTTTAGGCAATGTATCATTAATAGAGAACACGGACTGTGCTGTGGGCAGTTACAACGGCTCTCAATTAACACAGCCACTTGTCGTGTCGTGTCCTGAATTGGTAACTCCTTGCTGGAGTCCACGGCAATTATCAGGGCACTGCCATGTAGCAGGCAGGCACGTTGACCGCTGTAGCCGTGAGCCGTCCGCGGTGCATACACGAAATCTGAAAGCTAGTACAATTGATAAGAACTACTTAACTGCTGAGCTGGAAGTTATACGACGCTGTTCACGGTAAAGTGAGCACTTATGAGGCCCTAGTTAATTTTTCCTCTCTGCTAATTCTTATATATTAAACATCTTTTGAAATAAATATTGTCATGTAAGTAATAATCAAAGCTATAATGCATATTCCATCGCACTCGGAAGTTTAAGTCCAAGGCTGAAATTAAATATATTTTTTGACAATAATTCCAAATGATCGGGCTTTCAAATGTGTTCACATTACCGGAAATAGCCTATAGATATGTGTACTTATTGTATACTACTGTAAATAGCCTCCCTTGTCCGTTGTTTTTCGCCTTTCGTAGCCTTGTGACGTGACACAAGCTTTCATATATCCTGCGCGCAGTTTAGCGGCTAATTTTCCTTTATGGCGCAAGCTGTACGAAGATAGTGCGTTTATTATTAGTATATTTGTATAAATACAGTTTATATACAATTAATTTATATATTTAAAAACAATTACTTTCCGTTTACTTTAAAGTCACTACGTAACCTACACAATTGGTAATGACGTATTTCTAAGGGCAATGGGACCTTTTTTAAAGTAAACCAATTCTCAACTTGCACACTGTTAAATATATTTCAACGATTTATGATATGTCCCTTAACACAAATTAAACTAATAAAAACTTATATAGTATGAAATATTACACGAAGTATTAAATCTAACACAAATTAAAATCAAAAAATAACAGAACGTTTAGTTAGGATTGCACTGATTGTACAGCCATTTTCCTTCAATCATATCCGGATATGATTGAAGGAAAATGGCTGTACAATCAGCCTAGTCTTAGATGTTATTATGAATATGGCACTCAAAAAATCTACACATTATTTGATGTGTTTTCCTGTAAGTATACAAATTGACCTGACCAGTGACAAACAATATTGTGCAGCTACAGTAAAAACTAAAATAAAATATGACAGCAAAGGGCCAAGCAAGGCAAATTATTGCCCCCTTCCCTTTTACCGAAGGAAATGTCAAAGACGCCCTCGTGATAAACACCACCTTACATCTTCTTGGTAGGGTTGTCTGTATATTATGGAAAGGTTTAAACTTCATCAAGTTGAAATTTTCCACACCTGGAATGTCTTATTTTAGTGTTCTACAAATTGAAGTGCGTGTTTAGCCCAATAGTGAAAACTGTATTTGCTTAGACGTGTGTGTTAGTGACGCCAGATTGTCTCGGAACGGCCGATCTGATTCGCCATATGATCAGGAAGACCGTGACCTCGTGGCGCAGCTGCACGTAGCAAGCGACCTTGCTCTCCGGAGAGCATACGGGACTTGCATTCGGGAGGAGACTGGTACCAATCCCTGTCACTGTCATCCACCAAGATCACTCTGCAAACGCCTAGTCACTGTCCTTCCCCGAGATCACTCTGCAGGCGCCTGGTCACTGTCCTCCCCCGAGACAACTCTGCTGGAGCCTAGTCCCTGTCCTCCCCTGAGATCACTCTGCAGGTGCCTGGTCCCCATCCTCCACCAAGCTCACTTTGCAAGGGTCTGGTCCCTGTCCTCCCCGAGATCACTCTGCAGGCGCTTGGTCCCTCTCCTTCCCCGAGATCTCTCTGCAGGCGCCTGGTCACTGTCCTCCTCCAAGATCACTCTGCAGGCACCTGGTCCCTGTCCTCCCCTGAGATCATTCTGCAGGCGTCTGGTCCCCATCCTCCGCAAAGATCACTCTGCAAGGGTCTGGTCCCTGCCCTCCCCGAGATCACTCTGCAGGCGCCTGGTCCCCATCCTCCACCAAGATCACTCTGCAGGCGCCTGGTCCCTGTCCTCCCCTGGGATCACTCTGCAGGCCCTTTGTCCCTGTCCTCCACCAAGATATCTTAGCTGGTGCCTGGTCACTGTCCTCCCCGATATCACTGTACAGGAACCTGGTCCCTGTCCTTCCCCGAGATCACTCTGCAGGCTCCTGGTCCCTGTCTCTCCGAGATCACTCAGCAAACGCCTTGTACCTGTCCTCTGCGAGATTACTCTACAGGTGCCTGGACCCGTTCCTCCACCGAAATCACTCTGCAGGCACTGGGCCCTATCCTCACCTGCCCCGAAATCACTCTGCAAATACAGGGTACCTGTCCTCCCCCTTATCAGTCTGCAGGCACCTTGTTCTATGTACTTCCCTGAGATCATTCGGCAGATGCCTGGTCCCTGTACTCTCCCGAAATCACTCAGCAAATGCCTGGTTCATGACCTCCCCAATATCACTATGCAGGTGCCTGGTCCAATGACACCTGCCGAGAGCACTCTGCACACATCTTGTACCTGCCCTGCCTCGAGATTCATCTGCAAATGAATGATACCTGTCCTCTCCGATATTTGTCTGCAGGCGCCTGGTCCTTCTACCTTCCATGGCTTAACTGCAGGCTCCTGGTGCCTGTCCTCCCCTAACATTACTCTGCAGGCACCAGGTCCCTGTACTCCCCAGAGTTTACTTGGCAGTTGCCTAGTCCCTGTCCTCCTCCGAGATCACTCTGAAGGCAAATGGTCGCTGTCCTATCCTGACATTAAATCTGCATGCACCTTATCCCTGCCGTACCTCGATATCACTCTACAGTCGACTAGTCCCTGTGCTTCCTTGAAATCACTTTCCAGGCACCTGGTGCCTGTCCTCCTCAGAGAACACTCTGCAGTCGTCTGGCCAATGTCCTTCCCTGAGATTACTCTTAATGCGCCTGGTCCCTGTCTTCCTCGAGATCACGTGGCAGGTGCCTGGTCCCTTCTCTTCCCCGAGATAACAATTCAGGCTCCTCTTCCCATCCACCCACGATATCACTCTGCAGGGGGCTGGTCCTGGTTTTCAAATGAGATCACACTGCAGGCTCCTGGTCTCTGTCCTCTACCGAGATCACACTACAGGCGCCCGATTTCTCTCCTCCCCCGAGATCACAGTGCACATGCAAGGTCCCTGACATCCGCCAAAACCACTCGGGATGTGCCTATTCACTGACATTCCCCAGTATCGCTCTGCTAGTGCCTGAAATCTGTTCTCCCCCGAGATCACTCAGCTGGCACCTGGTCCCTGTCGTCCCCCTAGATAAATCTGCAGGCGCCTGGTACCTGTCCTCCTCCGAGATCTTTCACTCGGTGACTGATCCTGTCTTATACCGAGATCACTCTGCAGGTTTACGGTCCCCATCCTCCCCATATCACTCTGTAGGCAACAGGTCCTGGTCCTCTCCCAATATCACTCTATAGGCGCATAATATCCATCCTTCCCCTATGTCACTCTACAGGCATCTGGTACTGGACCTCTCCCGAGATTACTCTGCAGGCACCAGGTCCCTGTCCTCCCGAGATCACTTTGTATGCGCCAGTTATTGTCCTCTCCGAAGTCACTCTACAGGCCTGGTCCCTGTCATCTCAAGAGATAACTATGAAGGATCATTGTCCCTGTCCTCCCTAAAAATCCATCTGAAGGATCCTGGTCCCTCTCCTCCCTCGAAATTACTCTGCAGGAGCCTTGTCTCTGTCCTCCTCCGAGATCACTCTACAGATTCTTTGTTACATGTCCTATTCCTAGATCACTCTGAAGGTCCCTGGTCCCTGTCCTCCTTCGAGATCACTCTACAAATGCTTGGTACATGTCCTCATCCTAGATCACTCTGCAGGCATCTGGTCCCTCTTCTCCCCTGAGATCAATTTGCAGGCGTCTGGTCCCTGATCTCCCCCGAGATCACTCTGCAGGTACCTTGCCCTGTCCTCCCCCAAGAACACACTGTGGGTGCCTGGTCCTGTCCTCTACCAAGATCACTCTGCATGCACCTGGTCGCATGTATTCTCCTGGGATTGCTCTTCAGGCACCTGGTCCCTGTCCTCCCCGAGATCACTCTTAAGGCCCAATATGCTGTCATTCTCAGATCACTCTAAAGGCACCTGGCTCCATGTCCTCACCAAGATCACTATGCAAACGCCTGGTCTCTGTAATCCCCGAGATCACTTTACAGGCACCTGGTCTTTGTCCTCTCATTAGATAATTCTGCAAACACCTGTCCCTCTCCTCCGCGAGATTTGTCTGCAGGCACCTTGTCCTTCTAACTCCCGTGGCTTAACTGCAAGCTCCTGGTGCTGTCCTCCCGGATTACTCTGCAGGTCACCTGGCCCCTCCTCCCCAGATCACTATGAGGAACTGGTCTCTGTCCTCCCCCAGTTTATCTGCGGCATTCCTTGCTTAACATACTTTACTCTGCAGATCCTGGTCCTCCTCAAAGTGATCACTCTGCAGGCAGTGGTATCCGTCTTCCCCGAGATCACTTGCAGGTCCTGCCACGAATCCGATCTTCGAAGACAGCCTTCCGGTCCCTGGCTGGTCCATCTCCCGAAAAAACATGCAGGACTTGTCCTGTCCTCCTGAGATCACTCTGCAGGACGTTCCTGTTCCCAGTCCTCCCCGTATACCTCAGAACCTTAGCGTACTCGTCCTGTCCTCTCGAATCACTCTCAGTCTGTCTGTCCTCCCATGTCTCGGTGGCATTTCCTTCTCCTGAATCACTCTGCAGCAGGTCCTGGTCCTTCCCCTCGAGATCACTCTGCAGGGCCTGGTTACTGTCCTCCACCAAGATCACTCTGCAGGCACTGGTATGTCCTCTCCCTAATACAATGCACACGCGGGTCTGCCCCCCAAATCATCTGCAGGTACTTCCCTGCCTCCTTCGAGATCACCTGCAAGTGCCTGGTCCTGTTCTCCCCTGAGATCACTCAGCTGCACCTGGTCTACATCCTCCCCTGAGATCACTCTGCAGCTGATGGTCCTGTCCTCTCCCGAGATCACTCTGCACAACGGTAGTCCTCCCATACACTCAAGGCACCAGGATGTCCTCCCAGATACTCTGCAGTGACCTGGTCCTGTCTCTCCTAGATCACTGCAGTTGCTGGATTCCCATCCTCACACTATATCACCAGCAGGACACCTGGTCCTTCCTCGAGTTCTAACATGCTAAGCTAACCATGTATTCATCGCTGTGCACCTGGTCCTGTCTCCAGATATACTCTGCAGAACTGGTTCTACTCCTCTCCCGATCTTCTAGATGCCCCTGTTCTGTCTTCCCACTGCAGGCCTTGTCGTACTCCCGTTATCCTTCTTCACCGGATCATCTGCAGATGCTGACTCTCAGCTGCACCATTACTGCAGGCTGGTATCCTCTCCCGAGTCACTCCATACTCCACTGACATCATCATTCCGGAAGCACATTGTCCCTTTTCTCAGCCGAGATCGCTCTGCAGGCCCCTGGTCCCAGTCTTCCCCGAAAAAACACTGCAGGAACCTGGTCCTTGTCCTCCATGAGATCACTCTGCAGGCACGTTGTCCCTGTCCTACCCCGAGATCACTCTGAATGCATGTGGTCCCTGTTATACCCCGAGAACACTCTACAGGCGACTCGTCCCTGTCCTAACTCGAAATCACTCTGCAGGTGACTGGTCCCTGTCCTCCTCCATGATCACTCGGTTGGCATTTAGTCCCTGTCCTTCCCTGATATCACTCTGCAGGCACCTGGTCCTGGTCTTCCCTGAGATCACTCTGCAGGCGCCTGGTTACTGTCCTCCACCAAGATCACACTGCAGGCACCTGGTATGTTTCCTCACCCGAAATCACAATGCACACGACAGGTATCTGACCTCCCCAAAATCATTCTGCAGGTACCTATTCCCTGACATCCTTCGAGATCACCCTGCAAGTGCCTGGTCCCTGTTCTCCCCTGAGATCACTCAGCTTACACCTGGTTACAATCCTCCCCCGAGATCACTCTGCAGCTGAATGGTCCTTGTCCTCTCCCGAGATCACTCTGCACACACACAGGATAGGTCCTCCCCCGATATCACTCAGCAGGCACCAGGATCTGGTCCTCCCCGAGATACTCTGCAGGTGACTGGTACCTGTCCTCTCCTAGATCAGTCTGCAGGTGCTTGGATCCCATCCTCACACTATATCACACAGCAGGAAGCTGATCCTGGTCCTCCTCGAGGTCCCTTTGCTAACACCTGGTCTAAGTCCTAACCCATGATCACACTGGTGTCACCTGGTCACTGTACTTTCCAGATATAACTCTGCAGGCAACTGGTTTCTGACCTCTCCCGACATCATTTAGAAGGCCCCCTCTTTTCTGTCTTCCCCGGAGATCACTCTGCAGGAACCTCAGCCCTGTCCTCCCCCATGATCACTCTGCAGGCACCTGGTCCCTATCCTCCCTCGAGATCACTCTGCATGAACATGGTCTCTGTCCTTAACCAAGAACACACTTAAATCACCTGTCCCTATACTCTCCAGATATTTCCTTGCAGTTACTCGGTCCCTGTCTTCTCCCGAAAACCCTTTTATGACAACTGATCGCAGTCCTCCCTTGACATCACTCTGCAGGCACTTGGTTTCTCTACTCACTGGAAATCACTAGGCATCTAAATGGTCCCGTCCTTCCCCAAGATAACTCTATAGGCGCACAGTATCTGTCCTCCCCCGATATCACTTTGCAGGCAACTGTTCCTGGTCCTCGTCCGAGATCTCTTTTGCTGGTTCCTGGTCCGTGTCTTCCCCCGAGATCACTCTGTAGATGCCTGATCCCTTTCCTCCCTATAGATCAATCTGCAGGCTCCTTGTCCTGGTCCTTCCTCGAAATCAATCTGCAGGCACCAGGAACCTGTCCTCTCTCAGATTACTCTACAGGTGCCTGGTCCCTGTCCTCCCTCGAGATCACTCTGCAGGTGCCAGGACCCTGCTCTCACCCGAGATCAACCTGCAGGCAAGTGATCTCTGTCCTTCCCCGAGATAACACTCCAGCCTCCTGTTCTCTGTCCTTCCTCAAGTTCACATTGTAGCCACCTGGTCTCGGTATTTACCCGAGATCATTCTGCAGTGTCTTGGTTTCTGTCCTTCCCGAATATTAATGTGCAGGTACCTTGTCCCTGTCATCCCCCTTATCATTCTGCAGGCACGTGGTATCATTTCCTACCCGAAATCACTCTGCAGGTGCTTGGTTCCTGTCCTCCCCCGAGATCACTCAGCAAATGCCTGGTCCAAGGCCTTCCCAAAATCACTCTTCAGGCGCGTGGTCCCTTTCATCTCCGAGATCCCTCTAAAGGCACCTGGTCCCATACCCTCCCTCGAGATCATTCTGCTGGGGCCTGGTATCTGTCCTTACCTGTGATCACACTGCTGGCAGCTTGTCCCTATCATCCCTTGAGATCAAACTGCAGGCGCCTCGTCTAACTCCTCCCCCGAGATCACAATGCTCATGACAGGTCTCTGAACTTATGCAAATTCACTCTGTAGGTGCCTATTCTCTGACATCGACATCTGCAGACGCCTTCCCCGAGAACACTCTGCAGCTGAATGATCCCTCCCTCTCCCATGATCACTATGTAGGTGCACGATCCCTGTCCTTCACCGATATCACTATGCAGGCACCTGGTCCTGGTACTCCCCAGATCAATCTGCAGGTGACTGGGACCCTCCCCTCACCAAATATCAGTCAGCATGGCCATGGTCCCCGTACTCCCCCTATATCACTCCACTGGCAAATGGTCCTGGTCCTCCCTCGACATCACTCTGCAGGCGCCTGGTCTCATTCTTTGCCCGTGATTACACTGCTGGCACCTGGTCCCTCTATTCCTCAGAAATCACTCTGCAGGCACCGGCATTCTGTCCTCCCCAGAGATTACTCTGCAGGCACCTGGTCCTTGTCCTCCTCCGACATCATTCAGCAGGCACATGGTTTCAATCCTTCCCGGAGATCACTCCGCAGGCACCTGGTCACTATCCTCCCCCGAGGTCACTCTGAAGACAAATGGCCACTGTACTCCCCTGACATTACTCTGCAGGCACCTGGTCCCTGTAATCCCCAGAGATTACTTTGCTGTTGCCTAGTCCCTGTCATCCCCCGAGATAACTCTGAAGCCAATGGTCGCTGTCCTAACCTGACATTAAATCTGCATGCACCTTATCCCTGCCGTACCTCGATATCGCTCTACAGCCGACTAGTCCCTGTTTTTTCCTTGAAATCACTTTGCAGGGACCTGGTGTCTGTCCTCCTCAGAGAACACTCTGCAGTCGTCTGGTCAATGTCCTTCCCTGAGATTACACTTCATGCACCTTATCCCTGTCCTCCTCGAGATCACATGGCAGGTGACTGGCTCCCTCTCTCCTCCGAGAAAACACTTCAGGCGCCTTGTCCCATCCACCCCCGATATCACTCTGCAGGCACCTGGTCCTGGTTTATAACCCGAGATCACTCTTCTGGTGCCTGGACACTGTCCTCCACCGAGCTCACACTGCAGGCGTCTGATTTCTCTCCTCTCCCAAGATTACAATACACATGCAACGTCCCTGACCTCCGCAAAATCACTCTGCATGTGCCTATTCACTGACATCCCCCAGGATAACTCTGCTAGTACCTGAAAAATGGTTCTACCCCATGGTCACTCAGCTGGCACCTTGTCCCTGTCGTTCCCCGAGATATATATATGCAGGTGCCTGGAACCTGTCCTCCCCCGATATCTCTCTCTCGGTGACTGGTCCTTCTCTTCTCCCGAGATCAATGTTCAGGTTTGTAGTCTCTGTCCTTCCCCATATCAGACTGTAGGAAGGTCCTGGTCCTCCCCAATATCACTCTGTAGGCGCATAGTCACCAACCTTTCCCTATGTCACTCTACAGGCATCTGGTACTGGACCTCTCCCAAGATTACTCTGCAGCCACCAGACCCCTGTCCATCCCGAGATCACTCTGTATTCACCATTCATTGTCCTCTCCGAAGTAACTCTACTAGTGCCTGGTCCCTGTCATCTCAAGAGATAACTATGAAGGAGTATTGTCCCGGTCCTCGATAGAGATTTTTCTTAAGGAGCCTGGTCCCTCTCCTCCCTCGAGATTTCTCTGCAAGCACACTGTCTCTGTCCTCCCCCGAAATCACTGCAGATGCTTGGTACATGTCCTTGTCGTAGATCACTCTGCAGCTGCTTGGTACATGTCCTCATCCTTGATCACTCTGCAGGTGCCTGGTCCCTGTCCTCCCCTGAGATCACTTTGCAGGTGCCTGGTACATGTCCTCATCCTTGATCACTCTGCAGGCGCCTGGTCCCTGTCCTCCCCCTGACATCACTCTGCAGGTGCCTGGACCCTGTCATCCCCAAGATCACTCTGCAGGCACCTGGTCCCTGTCCTCCCACGAGGTCTGTCTGTAGTTGCATGATCCCTGTCCTCACCCGAGATCAGTCTGCAGGTGCCTGGTAACTGTCCTCCCAGAGATCACTCTGGAGGCACCTGGACCCTACCCTCCCCGAGATCAATCTGCATGCATCGGGTCCGAGTCCTCGCTCGAGATCACTCTGCAGGTACACTGTACCTGTTCTCCCAGAGATAACGCTACATGCACTTGGTCCCTGTCCTCCCCCGAGATCACTCTGCGGACACCTGGTGCCATGTCCTCTCCTGGGATTACTCTGAAGGTGGCTGGTCCCTGTCCCTTCCCGAGTTGACCCTGCAGGTGCCTTGTCTCTGTTCTCCCCGAGATAACTCTACATGCACCTGGTTCCTGCCCTCCCCCGAGATCACTCTGCAGGTACCTGGTGCCATATACTTTCCTGGGATCATTCTGAATGTGGTTGGTTTCTGTCCCTTCCCAAGATCACTCATCAAACCCCACATCCCTGTCTTCCCCGAGATCACTCTACAGGCACCTGGACCTTGTCCTCCCCAGAAATCACTCTGCAGGTACTGGGCCTTGTCCTCGCCTGCTCTGCGATCACTCTGCAAATGCATGGTCACTGTCCTCTCCCCCTTAGGACTTTACAGACACCTGGTCCCATGTCCTTCTCCGAAAGCACTCTGCAGAAGCCTGGTCCCTTTCTTTTGCCGAGATCACTAAGCAAACTCCTTCTCCCTGTCCTCCCCAAGATCACTTTGCAGGCTCCTGGTCCCATAATAGCCCCCGAGATCACTCTGCATGCTTCTTGTGCCTGTCGTGCCTCGAGATCACTATGCAAATGCATGATCACTGTTCTCCCCGAGATCACTCTTAAGGCCCAGGGTATCTGTCATCTTCAAAATCACTCTAAAGGCACCTGGCTCCATGTCTTCTCCTGATCCTGGTTCTCCCTCGAGATCACTCTGCAGGTGCCTGGTCCTAATCTCCCCCCGAGATCACTCTGTAGATGCCTGATCCCTGTTCTCCCTATAGATCAATCTGCAGGCTCCTTGTCCTGGTCCTTCCTCGAAATTAATCTGCAGGCACCAGGAACCTGTCCTCTCCCAGATTACTCTACAGGTGCCTGGTCTGTGTCCTCCCCGAGATCAATCTTCAGGCGCATGGTCCCTGTCATCACAGAAATCACTCTAAAGGAACCGTCTCCAATTCCTCCACCAAAATCACATTGCAAATGCCTGGTCCTTATCCTCCCCAAGATCACTCTGCAGGTATCTGGTCTCTGTCCTTCAGCGATATCACTCTACATGCGCATGATCTCTGTCCTTCCTCGAGATCACTCTGCAGGAACCAGGTCCCTCTCCTACCCAGGGATTACTTTGCAGGCGCATTGTCCCTGTCCTTCCTGAGATCACTTTTCAGGCACCTGGTCCCTGTCCTCCCCTAATATTTCTCTGCAGGCGACTTGTCCCTTTCCTGCACCGATATCACTCAACAAACACTTGGTCCCAGTCCTCCCCTGAAATCACTCTGCAAGTGCCTGGACCTTCTACGCTCTAGTGATCACAATGGAAGCGCCTTGTCCCTGTCGTCCCCCACGATCACTCTGGAGACACATGTTCAATTCCTCCCTGAGATTATTCCACATGCACCTGGTCGGTGTCCTCCTACAAGAGTGCCTGGTCCCTCTCCCCCCGAAATCACTCTGCAAGCGCCTGATCCCTGTCCTACCCCAAGATCATTCTGCAGGCAGATGGTTTTGTTGGTTCCCAAGATCACTCTGCAGGCGCCTGTTCCGTATCCCTCCACAAGAATTCTCTGCAGGCACCTGGACCTTGAACCCCTGTGGTCTCTCTGCAAGCACCTAGTGCCTGTCCTCTTCGGGATGACTGCAGGCACCTGGCCCCTGTCCTTACCCGAGATTACTATGCAGACACATTGCTTCTGATCATCCCTGAGATCACTCTGATGGCTCCTGGTCACTGTCCTTCCACAATATCAGACTGCAGGCACCTAGTCCATGTACTTCACAGAGATTACTTTGCATTTGCCTGGTCTATGTCCTCCCCCAAGATCACTCCTCAGGCGCCTAGTTCCTGACCACCTCCGAGATCACTCTGTAGGATCCTAATTTCTGTCCTCCACAGAGTCCACTATGCAAGTGCCTGGTCCCTGGCCACCAATATCACTCTGAAGGGACCTTTTCTCTGTCCTTCCCCAAGACCACTCTTCAAGCACCTGGCCCTGCTCTCCCCACGAGATTGCTCTGCAGGCACCTGGTCCCTGTCCTCCACCGAGATCACTTTGCAGGCGCCTAGTTCCTGTCTTACCCCGAGATTACTCTGCAAGTGCCCGGAGCCTAACACACCCCGAAATATCACTGCAGGATCCTGGTCCCTGTCCTCCCTGGATATCACTCTGCAGGTGCCTATTCTCTCACTTCCCCTTGGATCACTCTGTAAGTGCCTGATCTGTGTCCTCCCCCAAGATCACTCAGCTGTTACTTGGTCCCTGTCCTCCCTCGAGATCACTCTGCTGGCGAATTGTCCGTGGCCTCCCCCAATATCACTCTGCAGGGACCTGGTCCATGTCCTCGCCCGAGATCATGCTGTAGGTGCTTGGTCTCTGTCCTCCCCCGAGATCACTCTGCAGCACCCTTGACCCTGACCTACCCCGATATTATTCTGCAGGTGACTTGTCCCTGTCCTACCCGAGATCACTCTTCTGTTGCCTGATCCTAGTCCTCACTGGAGATCACACCACAGGCGTCTTTGTACCTGTCCTCAACTGAGATCACACTGCAGGCGCCTGGTCTCTGTTCTCCCAGAGATGCCTCTGTAGGCCCTGGTCTCTGTCCTTCCCTGAGATTTCTGTTCAAGTGCCTGGTTCCTGTCCTCTCCCAAGATTATTCTGCAAACAGTTGGTCCTTGTCCTTCCCCTGATCACTCTGCAAACACCTTGTCCCTGCCTTCCCCGATAACACCCTGCAGGGACCTGGTCTCTTCCCATCCCCGAGATCACTCTGCAGGGACCCTGTCTCTGGCTGTCCCTGTGATAACACTGCAGTTACCTAGTCCCTGAGATAATGCAGCTGGCATCTGGTTCTTGTCCTCCCCAGAGATGATTCTGCAGGCACCTGGCTGTTTCCCCCCCGCGATCACTCTGCAGGCACCTGACCCCTGCCCTCCCCAGAGACCATTCTGCAGGCACCTGGTCTTGGTCCTCCCCAGAGATCACGCTGTAGGCACCTCTTCCCTGTCCTCCCCAAAATCGCTCTGCAGGCACCTAGAACCCTGATCTCCTCCGATATATCATGTAAATTGTTTGTGTCCCCCCCCCCCGAGATCACACCTCAGGCGCCTGGTTCCTGACCGCTCCTGAGATCACTCTGCAGGATCCTAATTTATGTCCTCCAGTGAGTAAAGTATGCAGGTGTCTGGTCCCTGGCTTCCCTCGATTTCACTCTGCTGTCGTCTGGTCTGAGTCATCCCCCGAGATCATTATGTAGGCGCCTGGTCCCTGTACTCTCCGACAAATCTCTACAGGTGCTTGATACATGTCCTCCTATGGGATCACTCTGCAGGAGCCTGGGCCCCATCCTCCTCAGAGATCACTGTGTAGGCGCCTAGTCTCTTTCCTCCCCGAGATACCTTGGCAAATGCTTGATTCTTCTGCTCCCGCGAGGTTACTCTGCAGGTGCTAGGTGCATGTTCTCTCATGACATCTCTCTGTAGGTGCCTGGTACCTGTCGTCCGCCGAGTTCACTCCGCTGGTCCCTGGTCCTATCCTCCCCCGAGATCACTCTTCTGGTCCTTGGTCCATTTCCTCCCCCAATATCACTCTGCAGGCACCTGTTGACTATTCTCCCCAGTGATCAATCTGCAGGCATCTGGTCCCCCCCTCTTCCGCCACCATACTGCAGGAGCTTGGTCCCTGTCCTCCCCCAAGTTCACTCAGCAGGCACCTGGGCCATGTCCTATGCCAAGATAACTCTGCAGGCACCTGGCACCTATCGTCCATGAGATATTTCTGCAGGCGCTTGGATGTTGTCCTCTCTGAGATCATGCTACAGGCACCTAGTCTCTGTCCTCCCCCGAGATCAGTTTGAAGGTGTTTGATCCCTATCCTCCCTTGACCACACTCAGCAAATGCCTGGTCGCTCTCCTCCTCTGAGATCACTCTGCATTTGCCTTGTCTCTGTCCTCCCCCATCATCATTATGCATGTTCCTGGTCCCATGTCCTCCTAGCCACCTGAGATCATTCAACAGGCCGCTGGTCCCTATCCTCCCCCGAAATCATTCTGCAGGTGCCTGGTACCTGTCCTCCTCCGAGTTCACTCTACTGGTCCTTGGTCCTGTCCACCCCCGAGATCGCTCTGCAGGTACTTGGTCCATTTCCTCCCCCAATATAACTCTGAAGGCACCTGCTGTCTATCCTCCCCAATGATTATTATGCAGGTGTATGGTCCCTGCTCTCTTCCGCCACCATACTGCAGGAGTTTGGTCCCTGTCCTCTCAAGATATCACTCAGCAGGCACCTTGTCCCTGTCCTCCTCCGAGATCACTCTGTGGACACTAGGTCACTGATGTACCCCAGATCGCTCTACTGGTGCCTGGACATTGTTTTCTCTAAGGTCAATCTACACGAGTCTGGTCCCTGTTCTCCCTGAGATCACTAGACAGATGCCTGGTCCCTCTTTCCCCCTCCACCCTGAAATCACTCTGCTGGCACCTAGAATCTAGGCCTCTCGCGATATCTCTCTGCAGGTTCCTGTCCCTGCCCTCCTCCGAGATCACTCTGCAGGTACCTGGTCCCTGTCCCCTTCCGAGGTCAGTTTGGAGGCGTGTGATCCCTGTCCTCCCCTGAACAAACTTAGCAAATTTCTGGTCGCTGTTCTCCCCCAAGATCACTCTGCATTTGCCTGGTATCTGTCCTCCCCATCATCATTCTGCATGTGCATGGTCCCATGTCGTCCTAGCTACCCTAGATCATTCAACAGGCCTCTGGTCCATATCCTCCCTGAGATCACTCTGAAAGCATTTGGTACCTGTTCTCCTACAGGATCACTCCGCAGAAACCTAGGCCCCATCCTCCCCACAGATCACTCTGTAGGTGCCTGGTTCCTGTCCTCCCAGGTCATTCTGCAAACACCTGGTCCCTGTTCCTCCCTCTGATCACTCCACAAACTCCTGGCCTCTGTCCTCCCCCGAGATCACTCTGCAAATTCCTGGTCGTTGTCTTCCATCGAGATCATTCTGCAGGTGCCATGTCCCTGTCCTCCTCCGAGATAACTCTGTAGGCACCCAGACATTTTAATCCCCTGAGAACACTCTGTAGGCACCTGGTCCCTCTCTTCCCCCGAGATTATTTTGCAGGACATGGTCCCTGTCCCTCTCAAGGATTACTATTCAAATGCCTGGTCCTAGTCTATTCCCGAGATCATTCTGCTGGAGATTTTTCTCTGTCCGCCCTCGTCATTTATCTGATGGCTCTGGGTCCCTGTACTTCCTTTGAGATCATTGTGCAGATGCCTGGTACGTATCCTCCCCAAAGATCACTCTTGAAATGTTTCATTCCTGTACTCCCGCCATCACTCTACAGGCACCTTGTCTCCATCCTCCCCGAGATCACTCTGCAGGAATCTGGTCCTTGTCCTCCCCCGACATCATTCAGCAAGCACATGGTTTCAGTCCTTCGCAGAGTACAGTCTGCAGGCGCCTGATCTATGTCCTCCCTCCGAAATCAATCTGCAGACACCTTATCCCGTTCTTCCCCCGAGATCAATGTGTAGGCACCTTGTGCCTGTCCCCACCCCTTACGATATAAATCAGCAAATGTCTTGTCGCTGTCCTCTCCAATATCACTCTGCAGTCAGGTGTTCCCTGTCTTACCAGAGATCATTTTGCAGGCAATTGGAATTTGTACTCCACCCGAGATTACTTTGCAGGTGCCTGGACCATGACCTCCCCTAAGATCACTCTGCAGACACCTGGACCTAACATACCCCGAGATTACTCTGCATGCACTTGATCCCTGTCCCCCTCCGAGATTACTCTGCAAGTACTAGGTCTCTGTCCTCCCCCGAGATCACTGCAGGAGCCTGGCCCCTGTCATACCCAAGATCACTCGGCAGGCACCTGGTTCCTAACCTCCCCTGATAGAACTTCTGCAGCTTTGTCCCTGCTCTCCTCCAAGATCACTTTGTAGGTGCCTGGTCCCTGCCCTCCACGAGTTCACTCTGCAGGTGCCTGGTCTCTGTACTTCCTGGAGATTTCTCTGCAAACATCTGGTCCTTGTACCCCCTGTGGACTCTCTGCAGGCACCTGGTGCCTGTCCTACCAAGATTACTCTTAAGGCAATAGCCCTCTGACCTCCTCCGAGATCATTCTGCAGACAAGTTATCTGTGTCCTTCCTCGGGGTCAGTCTGCTGGAGCCCGGTCTCTGTCCTTACCCAAAATAACACTGTAGGCACCTGGTCCCTGCACTCACCAGAGATTACATTGCAATTGCTGGTCGCTGTCGTCCCCCTAGATCTCTCTGCAAGCACCTGGTCCCTGTACTTCCGAGATAACTCAACAGGCACCTGGTCCCTATCCTCTACCAAGATCACTCAGCAAACGCCTGGTCCATGTCCTCCCTGATATCACTATGCATGTGCATGGTCCCTGTCCTCCCCCGAGATCACTCTGCAAGCGCCTTGTCCCTGTCCTCCCTGAGAACACTCTGCAGGCTACTGGTCCCATAAAACCCCCCAAGATCACTCTGCATGAGTCTTGTGCCTGTCCTGCCTTGAGATCATTATGCAAATGCTTGATCCCTGTCCTTCCCGAGATCAATGGTAAGACCCGGGGCCCCTCTCACATGAGATAATTATGCAAATGCCTGGTCCCTGCTCTCCAATGTGATCATTCTACAGGCAGGTGGTCCCTGTCTTCCCAGAGATCACTCGGCAGGCGGCTGCTCTTTGTCCTTCCCCGAGATCACTCTGCAGGCGCCTGGTCCCAGCCCTCCAATGTGATCATTCTGCAGGCAGGTGGTACCTGTCATCCCCCGAAATCAGTCTGCAGGTGCCTGGCCATGGCATACTCTGAAATCATTCTGCAGGCGTTTCGTCTATGTCCCCCTCCCCCAAGATCCCAATGTAGGCTCCTGCTCCCTGTCCTCCTCCATGATTGCTTTGCAAACACTTGGGCCTTGTCCTCCTCCGAGTTCTATCTGGAGGCACCTGGTCCCTGTCTATCCACCAAAATCACTCTGCAGGCGCCTGGTCTCTGACCTTCCCCGAAATTTCTTTGCAGGTGCCTGGTCCTTCTACCCCCCGAGGCTACTCTCCAGGCTCCTGGTGCCTGTCCTTCCCGAGATTACTCTGAAGACGCCTTGACCCTGTCCACCCTCGTGATCACTCGGCAGACACCTGATCTCTGTCCTTCCCCGAAATCATTCTGCTGGTGCCGGGCCTCTGTCCTTATCTGACTTTACTCTGGAGGCTCTTGGTCCCTGCCCTTAAATGTAATCAGTCTGCAATCAAGATGTCTCTGTCTTCTACCGAGATCACTCTGGAGGCACTTGGTCCCTTTAATCCCCCAAGATCTCTCTGCAGGCTATTGGTCCCAGTCTTCCCCCGAGAACGTTCTGCAGTAGCTTGGTCCTTTACCTCCACGAGATCGCTCTTCATGCCCCCTGGTCGCTGTCCTGCCTGAAATTAAACAGGATGTACCTTGTTCCTGCCCTCCCCCGAGATCCCTCTGCAGGCACCTCATCCCTGTCCTAACCCGAGATCCCTTTGCATGCAGCTGGTCCTTGTTGTACCCCGAGAACACTCTACAGGCGATTGGTCCCTGCCTAACCCGAAATAACTCTGCAGGTACCTGGTTCTGGTCCTCCCCCAAGCTCACTCGGCTGGTGCCTGGTCTCTGTCTTTACCAGTGATCACACTGCTGGCACCTGGTGCCTGTACTCCCCAGAGATCACTTTGCAGGATTATTGTATCTGTCCTCCCTGGAGATTACTTCAACAGGCACCTGGTCCTTGTCCTCCCCCTACATCATTCAGAAGGCACATGGTTTTGGTTCTTCCCGGAGATCACCCCGCAGGCACCTGGGCACTATCCTTCCCCAAGATCGCTGTGCAGGCACATGGTTTCTGTCCTTACCCGAGATCAGACTGCAGGCACCTATTCACTGTACTCCCCAGTGATTACTTTTGGTTGCCTGGTCCCTGTGCTCCCCCAAGATTACTCTGAAGGCAAATAGTAGCTGTCCTCATTAACATTTACTTCTGCAGGCGTCTGGTTTCTTTCCTCTCCGGATCTCACTCTGCCGGTGAACAGTCCAAGTCCCCCCGAGATCACTCTGTAGATGCCTCTACCCTTTCCTCCCCAAAGATGACTCTGCTGGCACCTGGTCTGTGTCTTCCCACGAGATCTCTCTGCAGACACCTGGTCCCTGTCCTCCCCCAGATCATTCTGCAGATGCCTCGACCCTTTCCTCCCCAAAGACGACTCTGCAGGCGCCTGGTCCCTTTCCCCCCAAAATCACTCTCGAAATGCCTGGTCTCTGTCCACCCCGAGTTCACTCTTCAGGCGCATGGTCCCTGTCATCACCGAGATCACTCTAATGGAACCTGGCTCTAATTCCTCCACCGAAATCACATTGCTAATACCTGGTCGTTACCCTCCCCCAATATCACTCTGCAGGCATCTGGTCTCTATCCTTCAGCGATATCACTCTACATGTGCATGATCTCTGTCTTTCCTCGAGATCATTCTACAGGCATCGGGTCACTGTCCTATCTCAATATCACTCTGCAAGCGCCTGGTACCTATCCTCCCCCGAGATCACTCTGCAGGCACATGGATTTGTTCATCCCACGAGATCACTCTGCAGGCAACTGTTCTGTATCCCTCCACGAGAATTCTCTGCAGGCTCCTGGACCTTTAACCCCCATGGTTTCTCTGCAAGCACCTAGTGCCTGTTCTCTTAGAGATGACACTGCAGGTGCCTGGTCTTAGTCCTCCGACGAAATCACTCTGCAAGCTCCTGGTCCCTGTACTCCCCCAGACCTCTCTGCAAGCACGAGACACTTCTACTTCCCCGACATCACACTGCAGGCAAATGGTCCCTGTCCTCCTTCGAGATCACTCTGGAAGCACTTGGTCCCTGCCCCCCAGATATTACTTTGCAGGTGCCTTCCCTGTCCTTACACAAGAGCACTCTGCAGGCACATGTCCCATGTCCTTCCCCATGATAACTATGCAGGCACCTTGTCGTGTCCTCCCATGAGATTACTTTGCAGGCTCCTGGTTCCTGTCATCATCATAGCTCATTCAGCAGGCACCTGGTCCATGTCTTCCGCCGAAATCACTCTGCACACATCTAATCCATGTCCTCCCCCAAATTACTCTGATGGCACCTGGTATTTCTCCTCCCCATGATCCCTCATCAGGCGTCTGGTGTCTGCCCTCGCACGAGATCACACTTCAAGCTCCTTGTCCCTGACCTCCTCTGAGATATAGTAGAAACCTGTTCCCTGTCCTTCCCCGATACAACTCATCTGACACCTAATCCCTGTCATCCCCTGAAATCATTATGCAGGCCCCTAGAAGCCTGGCCTCCCCCGATATCACACTGCAGGTGCCTCGTCCATGTCGTTCTCCGAGATCACTCTGCAGGCGATATGACTATATCCTCCCCCGAGACCACTCTGCAGGAGCCTGGTCCTGTTCTTTCTCGAGATCAATCAGAAAATGCCTGGTCCCTCTGCTCTCCCTAGATTATTCTGCAGGCTCCAATTCCCTGTAAATCCCCGCGTTGGTCTACGAAAATACAGTTTGAGTTAACAAGTTCTATGCATTTCATAAACATTTCCTGTAGTTAAAAAACAGTTGCATATCGGACATGCTACACGTATCTACTCACAGATCGATGTAAGTGCTACTCATTCATATTTCGAACGGACTTATTTTAATATTTCAGGTACGTGATTGTGTGTAGTTTAAATCATATTCAGAGTTTTTTGCCATAAAATATCATTATCCAGACTAAATCGTGTTATTTATTCATACTGACTAGCTGGATTTCGTTTAGTGAGTTTGCACATGTCTCTCATCGTATTCACATTGTTAAAATTCTTTCTTTCATGTAAATTATATTTCTAAGGTCGAGATGCGCATTACGTTTAAGACTCGCGAAATTTCAGCTTATTATTCACATAGTCGTTTGAAATTTCCGAATCGATGGAAGAAATTAATTCTTACGTAGAACACTCTGAAATTCTCTAATGTTTCATTGCATTCCGAAAACAGATCGTTTAACATGTAAATCGCATATTTCAAAGACGCCGATCAACAAGCAATATCACACCAAATAAACATACAATTTACACTTAGGCCACTTTTAGAAATTGTTTAAACACACTGACTTTATCTCGCGTGTAACATATATTCGTAAAAATCACCTATCTACCACCAACATCCCTACAAACACCTCAAAATTAGAACCAAAATTGAAAAAATAGCCTTGCCCACTCTGGCACTAAACTATTCACCTATATAGTACATTGCAAACCACCACTCTGGTCAGTCGACTGCCAGAGCTCCAAGGGTGCAGATGTGTGAGAACTCCTGCCAACCCTTCCTCTCACCCGGGTACAAAATCAAGAAAAAAATCAATCGGATTAAAAATTAATCCTTTCAATCCATTTAACCCTTTCTATAGAACCATTTCAATTGACCCTTTTGATTTGCCCTTTCAATAAATTTAATTAACCCTTTCAATAACCCTTTTTGATTAACCCTTACAATCAATTAAAATAACCCTTTGATATCAATGTAACCCTTTGATATCAAATCTAGGATCGGCACGCCCCTACTACTTCTAGTTCTGCAATTAACTCTTCACACACACAGCTTATCTCTGCTCCGCTGTCTAAAAGTACAGGTGTTTCAATATCGCATACGCTTACTATTACTTCAGGACATATGGCTGAAATAAGGCCTCCCACATTCTCATCTTCCTCACACAATAAAAATTCTCGGTCTGAATCATGCACTTTTACTATATTTATAGTCACATGCTGCACCTCGTTATCTCACGATATTGGTTTCACTCCCTTGCCTTCCTTCTCTATGATGTTAATTGTCTCCTTATCCTCTGTGACTGGGACCAGTGGCCGGAGACTGCGCTCACCAGTCCTTTTTAGTTTAACTTACTACTAGACTGTTGGTTCTGGTTTGCTACCACCTGCCCATTTCCACAAAACCACTGTTGCGAATTAAAGTTATGCTGAAATGAATTATCACTAGGGTTCAGACTGTTTACATTCTGCAGAATCATTTCCGGGGGGAAATTCTCAGTGTTTTGGCAGTGTACATGCGCTGCATTATTACCCTGTACCGTCGAGGAATTGCACTCACTCTGTACTAGCCTAGCTGGTTCTGTTTGTATGTAAGGGGCCCACTGAACCTGTGGAACACACTTACTGATTTGTTGTGGCTGTGCTGTCCTAACAGCATGTACTACTGCCTCGCGTATAGCGGCCTGTTGCTCCTCTGTAGGTGTGCACGCTCTGTGTCCCTCCTTTCCCGTTCCTACGTTCCTCTTCTAATCTTGCCGAAGAAGGTGAAAATCGCCTCCTCCTCAATTATTCTAGGAGCAACTGTTTTGTCCTCTTTCAAAATATTCAGAATTTTAAACGGTTACCATTCCTGTTAGATCCGCCTGCGTCCCACCTCTGTCGACAGAATCCTCAACCCTCGTAATGGTTGTTCCTGGGCTGTCGGCCTCCAGCCTGCCTGCTTGTCATTTAACTAAATTCACACGCAATCTGATCCACACGTATCAAATGTTGTCTGAATTCTGTCAAGTCCCTGTACACACCACCTGACGTTGGTACATTACGGGAAGCTGCGAAATCACTACATCTGCCAACTCCTTGTCGCTCATGGCAGCGGTCGAGTGAAGAGTGTGTTCGTAGACGCCACTGAAGTATGAAGTACTCCTCGATCGTTTTCTCTTTCTGATGATCCCAGTGTTCGTAGGCCAGCCGTGAGCGGATATTTGACTGAATCTTTGCGCTCCAGAACTGCAGTAAAAATAATCCCTGAAATTCGGAAAAATTTGAGATCCTGTCCTTCGCCACTTCCCACCAGAAATATGCAGTAGACTGCAAACACATGCTCATGTAACGTGAAATGTCTGTGTCATTGAGGACTAAGAGATTGGCGTATTCTTCCATTTTCCTGGTGTAGGTAACAGGATTTTAATTTTGTTTTCCAGAAAATGTCGGCATTCATTCAGACCAATGTTTTGCGGGCTGGTGAAACATCGCCGCAGTAGGATGTGCTGTAGCTATTAACTGTGGTTGATTGAGGTTATGGTTAACAGTTGGCGGGGGAAACTGTTAATGGGCGATGTTTCACCCATTATGCGTAGCTTTCATGTCCCAACACATTTAACACTATAAGTTTAACGGCTGTGTCAACACACTAAATGCAACGCCGCCAAATTGTAATATCGATTACTTGAAATTTCAATACATTTCATTCCGACATTCGCTACGGCCATCTAAACAATGCTTAGATCTATTTTGGTATTCCGACACTCGCTACCGGATTCGAAGTATCGGAGTAATCTGCTACCGTCATTATTCCGATAGTTTTAAAACTGGTGCCCACGGGGGGAGAACAATGTTTGTAACACGGCAGCGGTAAGCTGCGGTCCTCGAGGTGTGTGTGTGTGTGTGTGTGTGTGTAAGAGAGAGAGAGAGAGAGAGAGAGAATGAGTGAGAGAGGGGCACTTACAGTAGCTGTAGCACTACATCCTGCTATCTCGCTGACAATACTGTGCACAAACACACACATGTATTTTATCCTTGCCGACATAGGACACAACGTTAGGCCGGAAACACGCGGCAAGCCGGGCACTGTCGACCTGACAACATGGCTAATATAGATATTGATTGAACTGTTAATTTCCAGCGTTCAAGAAAAGCATGAAAGCTGGGACA
Source organism: Dryococelus australis (assembly GCA_029891345.1). NCBI lineage: Eukaryota > Metazoa > Arthropoda > Insecta > Phasmatodea > Phasmatidae > Dryococelus > Dryococelus australis. The sequence continues at coordinate 213,673,493 of CM056993.1, read as the reverse complement.
AATCAAGTGAAGTTTACAATGATCGTAATAAAAAAATCTATGCGTGGAAGTTGTTTTGTATTCAGCTTAAGACAGATTTCGAGTACCTTCCGGATAATGAGAGAGAGAGAGAGAGACGTTCGGTAAGTAAATATTTATTACAGTTCTTTGGTTGAGAGTATTATTTTATACGTTATTGTCTCGCTAAATTTATGTTCAATCCGTCACTATCCCGTCAGTCTCTATAGATCTATTATTTTATTTCTTCATCATATGAAGTTTAGGATATATCATGTTTGGTTACGTATTTTAGCAAATCTCTGAAAATTCCCTATACTTAAGTTGCCGCAATAAGGTTTTCTATGTTAAGTTTGAAAGAAAAAAACCCCTTAATACAGAACTGGTAAACGAATAATATTAGTCGTTTTAAAAACGCTTCTTCACTGGCAAATAACTAATAGTAGTAGTTTTTTGGCAATTAATTATTTGTTCCTAAAAAATAACATACTAATACAATACAAATGTATATAGGCTATCACGGTAATGTGAGAACTTTTGAAAGCCCTCCCATTTAGAATAATAGTAAATATATATTTTTATTTTTGCCTTAGGCGTTAACTTCTGAGTGCATTGGTATACAGGCACTGGGTTAATTTCTTGCATAGTAATATTTATTTACAAAGGAGGTTAAAGGATTAAATATGGATGGAAGTAAAAAGTAACAAGGATTTACATGTTCTCACTTTACCTTGTACTGTCTATATAACGCTTAACAATTAATAGAGAAATTTTAAACTATTATTTTTCATTTGAAAATATACATCTCGGCACATCTTTGCCAATGTAGAAAATAAAGGAATTACGCGAGAAATTGTTATGTAAGCGAGATCGGCGCACATTATATTATTTACCCTGAGGCCTATATAATTTTTATTTTTGGTTCAATTATGCTATTCTGTAATATTCTAGTACGTTCAATTGGAAAACGTGTTATATATAACATCTGCAATGAATTAAATTTAACTGCAAAGGGAACGGCAAACAGATCTTCAATAAACCGAACCAATTTACACGATTCCCTGCACAAACAGGCAAAAAAAAAGTGGCTTAAATATGAAACAGTTCAGCTATAATAGTGTCATTCATTTACTACAACAATTAAATTATTATTATACATTCGCTGTCCATTTAACATAAATCATCCTTTAAATACAGCATAATAGGTCCACAGGAAATTATTTTAACTCAAATGTAGATTTTGACAGTTAGTTCCATTCTTAATTATTTCAATTAAAAAATCATTTAACCATTATTACATTGGTAGCTGTAAATTTTATTCTTGAAAACTACGCAAACACATTGAAATAAATAACTATTGCCAAACAATTATTTTTCACTTCAAAATGATTTTAAAGTTTTCAAACACGTCGAGTTTTAGGCTGTTGTTGAATTCTTGAGCAATGCCAAGAAGTTGTAAAATAATCAGCAAGTGTTCCTCGCGAAGTTGACTCTTCTACCACCTTGGGATATCTCTCCTGCAGATTTGCTCCCCTACCACCAGGAGATATCTCTCCTGCAGATTTGCTCCCCTACCACCAGGAGATATCTCTCCGCAATTGGCGCCTTACCACCTGGATATCTTTTCATGCAGACTTACTCTTACCACTTGGGATATACCTCCTGCAGATTGGCTCCTCTACACCTGGGGATATCTTTCCTGCAGAATGCTCCTCTACCTCCTGGGGATATCTCTCCTGCAGATTGCTCCTCTACCACCTGGGGATATACTCTCCTGCAGATTGGCTCCTCTACCACCTGGGGATATCTTTTCTGCAGATTGCTCCTCTAACACCTGGGATATCTCTCCTGCAGATTTGCTCCTCTACCACCTGGGGTATCTTTCCTGCAGAATGGCTCTCCTCTACCTCCTGGGGGATATCTCTCCTACATATTGGCTCCTCTAACACCTGGGGATATCTCTCATGCAGATTGGCTCCTCTACCACCTGGGGATATCTCTCCTGCAGATTCTGCCAAGTCGTAATAAACCATCCACAGTCAATGTTTCTTCCACATTGTAACCACCTCTCACTCTGACAAAATTTTGGAAAACTACACCAGCCTTCAAACTATCGACAGCAATCTATATTCACCTAGACAGGGCAACAAAAAATCCTTCATTTACTAGATAAAATCTCAAGTGTACATTCCATGCACTGCCTTGACCAGTAGTATCAATAATAGAAAATCATTTTATTTGAATAGAGGTTCTTTCCCCCTAAAGCCCTAAGTTCATTCTTGTGCAACCCAACAGCTTCATCTTACGTGAGAAAAAGAGGCACGTTTGGATTTTCTGTGTCAAATAAAAACTTTGCTGTGTATATGCAAAGTGTGTATTCTGCTATGCTTTTCCACCAGCAACATTCTTTAAATATAACGGCGTCGCATTCGCTGCCAGAAGCCCCACTGTCAACATAGACTATTATATATTTCGTGTCAGCTACTGCCATCAGTACAATAGAGTGTTGCAGCAAACCCATAATTATTCATGTACGCCTCTCTTATTCAATGACTCAGCACAAACTGCCTCAATCGGACCGGGCCCGTGACACTCATCAAAACAGTTTAGGGACATGACCCGTGCCCGGGCGCCGGGCGTTTTCCAGTGCTGTCTTCCCGGCCTTACCGTGATACTTGTAATTGTACACTTACCAAAAATACATTTGTTCGTTGCATCACCTACAAATATATACTTAAGAGTATCTGTGAGTAAATCACTGAATGGGTCGCGAAACAGCTTTCGCTTGCATTCTCTCTCACTGTTTACTTAGAAGTTCCCATCAAGATGAAATAAATACCTACTTAATCTGTTTGTTACCATGTTACAGAAAAACACATAGAAAGGACGCAAAACCGTAAAAATAAAAAGGCGACGAACAACCATGTCCCCCGGAAGCGCTGCAGGCAGATAGATCTCTCATACGCGAACGTACAGAGACTGTGGCTGAAAATACGACTGGCGTTCCCTGCGAAATCAAGTACTTATTATATAGAATTATGAACCTACATTTGTTTTCCAAGTGCAAGCCATCTGTTAAGGGGGCACAGCCCACACCATCTTGAATTGTCCATTATTGCTATCAATTCAATTTAAAAATTCTTAACTATACTTTCCTCGCAGTAAAGCCTAAATAATTGCTTCTCAAGCTTTGCCAAATTATTAAAGCTTGACTGCCTATGTTAATTTCCAACTCGTGACTGTCGGGAAGATGGAAGCAGTTTTCATTGTGGTCGAGTACATAAATAACAATAACCACAGCAGCCAAGCAATACCATTTGATTTTAGAAAATGGCCAAAGCAATGCCCTATGCCATGTCAATCGATAACATAACCACGAGATGTGTTATTCAGGTTTTGGCGAAAACTACTAAACAGGGACAAGATGTCGGTGACAGAAGCCGCCTGCCAGGCGCTAGAACTGAGTTGTTTCAAGTACATTTCCTTCTTAGTAGTGTAGTAATGCACCCAATGCGCTGGTCCACGAAGACAACACACATTTCAGATGATACCCTCCCTATCTACAGGGCCACCCTGCTGCTTTTTGTAAAAAGATTTATGCTAAGGCTAGATCCAATGTCCTATGAAATGCGTGGATCTTTCCTTTCGTTATTGCCCATACGTCTTTGTCGGGAGACAGTTCGTTACTTGACTAAGCCAATCGTAACTAGGCAACTCCAACAATGAGTATACGTGATTCGCGGGCAGATACCTGAAATGCGTGACAGTAACATAATCCAATCACGAAAGTGGATCTCAACTGTATTGTTTTGGAATACAAGTAGTCCTGTCGACTACTTACAAGATGTCAAGCACATTGGAAGAACTCGAGCGACAAGCATAGAACCTGGCTAGAGAGTTTCTCACGCAGTGAACACTGCAAGCCAATTCATGGCCTCGCGCATAGCGACCATGGAGCACTTGATGCGCGTGGCAGTGTCGTCCTTATCGCTTCTCGGCCTGGTAAAAAAGGGGGGGGGGGGCGAATATGTGTGAGACAGCGTTTAACCCTATCCATATTTCCCGACCCTACCTGAGGTGAGGTGTCCGTCCAATGTAGCGTAGTGACAGCTGCTAGGTTTGTTGTGGGGAGCAGGTTAACCTGCACAGACCTGCCTTCGTCCATATACTTCAGATCCACAGGACGCCCACGTATACCATGACACCATTTCTTGCATTTAACTATGAACATTCGTGTGACTGCACTTTTGCGTTTATCTGTTGTCGGTTGTGAGAAAATAGTTTTTCTGGTACGGTAATTTCGGGAAGACCTTGAAGTGGTAACATCGGGGTCTTGTGAGCGTATGAGAGTGAAGCTAGGTGTATGCCTAAATGGAGTAACGCCGGAATGCAAGTGTGGGAGAAACGGGAGAGCCCCGAGAAAACCCGCCGACCAGCTGTATCGTCCGGCACGATTACCACGTGCGGAAACCCGGGAGTGACCCGGCCGGGTATCGAACCCTCGGTGGGAGGTGAACGCTCTAGCCACTGTGCCACCGTGGTCCCGTGGAATGGCGTTGGAAAAGTAACGCGAAACAACGCGACAACTAGTTGCAACAAGGCAGGCCTCCGAGCTTTCATAGTCGCAAAACACACAGCTGTAAACGCTCTTTAACAGTACAATTTTTAATCAGGTAAAGATTTACTATTTTGTCCCGATAGGAAAATTCTTGGAGTCCAGATTTACTAATTCGAGCATATACCCGCGTCACTGAGTGTAATTTACTTGCCGCTCACATGGTCATAGTAGCGCTTGTATAGGTGACAGTAAATACAATCAGTTCCTCGTATAAAAATTCAGCCTACTTTCCTCTATATGGGTGCAAGTAATTTTCATATGTGTTCTTGAAAGCTTGGATGTTAAATAGAACTTGACGTCATGTTCGCAGCAGCATCATAGAAGATGTAACCAGGAACATATACAACAATAGTAAGACAGTATTTAAACACGCGCCTACACGTGTGCCTTAGCAGGGTCTGGAACACAGAAACATATACAACAATAGAAAGACAGTATTTAAACACGCTACACGTGTGCCTTAGCAGGGTCTGGAACACAGAAACATATACAACAAAAGTATGACAGTATTTAAACACGCGCCTACACGTGTGCCTTAACAGGGTTTGGAACACAGAAACATATTCAACAATAGTAAGACAGTATTTAAACACGCGCCTACACGTGTGCCTTAACAGGGTCTGGAACACAGAAAACTTGCCACCATAAGCTAGCATCAAACAAACTGCATTACGGATTTAGATTTCGAAGTCGGTTGGTGCGCCGTCAATCTGGGGTGCAGGAGGCTCTGGGTTCAAATTCCGGGTAAGACGTGGGTGTTTATTTAAGTTATGTTATATATTAGTCTGTAAGCCGTCTCCAGCTAAGCTTTTAAGAATAACGCCAGATGACGTTAAAAAGCCCTAAACAATACAACTTAGGATGTAATTATTTTAATGGTTTGCTAGATATGATCCTAAAATATTTCGAGGGCCATCACTTTGGAAATAATAACTGTCTGCGAAATTAAACACATTAAAATTGACATCGCTTACTTTAGTGCTACTTGCGTGCGGAAGTCAATGGAATCTAATTCAATGATTCCGTAAATATGGCATTAATGTTTCATTTTCTTGCCTGGCAATATATTACAAAAAGGTTTACATGTGAAATTTGGTTATTTTTTAGTTGTGTAGTAGCTATAACATACTAATCTAAATTATTATATTAACGTCATTTTAAAAATGAATATCCCACTTAAATAACGAAAGTTGACATCGCTTACCTTAGCGCTATTCAGAGTAAAATTCGGTGGGAAACTTTTGAACGAACCACGATATATGGCATAAATTCTCCATTTATCCATGGTACGATCTTCATAAATGGCTAATAATAGCACGTACGATGATTGTCATAATTACTGCCAGCATATAAAGTTGGGTTGAAATTGTTATGGATACATGTCATACTAAGCAAAAGTATTTACATGGGTGTAAATTTGAGAACACGCGACCATCAGATGAAATTATTTTTACCTTCATATAGATGGAATACAAAATTATTCCTTGCCGTATGAATTTGGTGGAAGTAGTGTAATAGTTTGCTGAGATAAGACATAGTAAAATCTTAATTTTAAATGTGGCTTTAACTTCCTGAATGGCGGAGAAGATGGATTATGTATTAGCTCATTTGATTATTGGGTAAATACTGCCAGTGTAAAAATTTAAGTCGGAATTAATTACATTGTTTTGTAGACATGGCATGCTAAGATACAGTGTTTAAATGGCCACTATTTTGAAAATAGTGTATCTGGCCAAATAAATACATAAATTATTTGGCCTACAATCTTTATCAAATTGGTTTGCCAAATTAAGTAGAAATCAGTTAATTGTTTCCCGAGACACGACATAAAAATTTTTCTTCTTCATGTATTGCTATCTTACAAAATGGTAGGAAAGTGGTCATTTGTATACATATATGATTAATTTAATACATGCTTGCAGCATAAAATTTGGTCGAAATTAGCCAAACAGTATTGTAGATAGTGGAAATTAACAAAATATTTGTATAACCGCCATTTTGAAAACAAATGCCTTATAAATTTAAATCACATACGTCTATACAATAGTATTTCTTACGTGAGGAATTTAGCAAGACTCAGGAGAGTAGTTTTCTAGATAAAACACAAAAACTTTTTTTTATGTTGTTCTAGCTTCCGTAATAGCAGACCAACAACAATGTTCGTCTCTAGATGTAATACTAACATAATGTACTGTGAACATTCAGTTACTGGTCTGCTACTCATGCGAATGCAGCCGTAGAAGAAACGCCAGAAAACAAATTATATTACGGGAATAACGCCGTCATGCTCGAATCACACAGTTCCGACGGCAACGACATGACGAAAGTATTTCCAATGTCACATAAGTGAGATGGAGATATTTTATTTAAGAATAAAATTTTCGTTGAGATTATAGAAGGGAATTAACTAGTAAGGCAAAAATTTTAATAATAATAATATTTGTACTAATAGGCCGAGGAATTATTTATAAACTTATATTTTTTCCATATTACACTATTAATTCTATCTTGTAATTCGTAATAATAGTTTATAAAAGTATAGAAATGGAGGAAAATTACATTTTAAAAAAGAATGGGAGTAGTTATTGTAATCGAATATTTATACATATTTATTTTGTACAAATCTCAAATTGGAACTAAGTTATTACAATAGACTACAGCCCAAAATAATTGTTTATGGTATAAGAATTTAATGAATAATGTTCCTTGGAAATCTGTTATGTGGCAGCCTGAAATTCAATTTTAACTTCTGAAATAAAATGAGAAGGTAAATTAGATAGAAGGTAACCCTTACCACAGGCGTACAAATGTCTGATAGCAATCAAATTGTGACATGCAACTCTCATAACATCAGTGAAGACTTTCGCTGAAACTAACCTCCGTGTTATAGTAATCTGTTGTTAAAAAAAATTGTACGAATCAAATTTTAAATTTTAATTTGAATATCGCAGTATTTAAAAGTTTACTGTTACGCGCCGACTGTCGCCCAGGGCGTGTTATGGACTCTGCGTGTGGGGGGGAGGGGGAGACACTCCGCTCTCCCCAGGCAGAACCGCTCGCGGTCCCATCGCTGTGTGTCCACACAACTGACCTGTCTGGCGTCACAACCTATCCTCCCTCCTGCCGGAGAAGCTGACGGAGAATGCGCAGGAATGTTCTGGCAACTAGCACCCTCGGCGCAATGCGGCATTTAGAGAAATTTCTGGTCGATCGCCGACGACTCGCTGGAGGATCGGCAGTCTTCAGTAGGAGCTATCTGGCTGAGTGCGGTACCCGGACAAAGTCTGGTGAGGCGAGGGGCATGTGCGAAGAGAACAGACAACGACGGGAGATTGCGAGATGACGGTGGATGAGGTGTTTGTGGTGTGAATGGATGAGAGGGCGTGAAACCCGGCGAGTGAAGGCTACTGTGCGTGAGGGCCCCGGAGAATTCTAGAATATTGCGGACTGGTAGAACCTGAACTAAACTGAGGTGGGACTGTATGAACATGTGATTTGGACATTTTTGAAAAAATTGTATTTTCCAAATATGGACATATGGTTTATATAGTAATTCTATATTTTTATTGGGAATGATAGTATTTTTTAAATTTATTTTTATTTTTGAGGTGATTGTACATTGTATTGATTTGATTTATTAATTGTAAATATCAAGAGATATCAATTTATTGTGAGATATTGAGACGAAAGTATTTTCTTTAAAATTATTGTAAATAAAATAGTAAGTAATAAACACTTGTATTTGATTAAGACCTCCATCCCTTTACTAACCTTGTTCAGCCCACTGACTTTGAGGGATTGTGTTCAAGAGTACTGAAAAAGGAGTGTCTAACTGATACGAAATCTACATCACAGCACAGAATACTCGTAAAAAATGTAAGAGAGTGCTATTTGAATTATGCCATTAATGTATACTCATATACATATGCATACCAATAAATACAGCGTGTAAAAATTCCTGCGTTCACTATAAAGAGGTATGTTAGAAGAGACCATAATAAACGTTTTATTAAATAATTATCAATATTACATACTCCGTTTCTTGAGATTGATCGCTGTTTGCGCGAAGCTGGTTCATTGCAGGCAAGTTTGTCAAAATGGGTTCTCGTGATCATGGGTTATCGCCATCACTTCTGTTGCAAAGTATCAATAAAGTGATGCTCGTTTTCAGGTCCACAAACTCGATGCTGGCAATCAGCACACAATGTGCACAACAGGATTTGAGAAGGATGTTTAGGAACAGGTCGAGAACAATCCAGGAACAATCTCCCGACATGTTGTGCGACAATTGTATGTTGAATGCATGGCTGTTCGGCCGGAGTGGTATGAACAGCAGGTACACACATTTCACTCGCAAGTACCGTGAGTACAACAACAGTACCATTATCCTCGTCGGATCGAGTTTTTGTCAGTGGTATTTGCATATATACGATATAGAACTTCGTTTTGGACAGTTTGTATTGTTCACCGAGGAAGAATCGTATACTCGAGACGGGATAGTCAATTAATACTATCAACGTCCTTACACCAGCATTATCTGTTCATACCAACAAACATTTTCTGTTAAGGTGTGGACGGGTATTGCTTGGGCTAATTTTATTGGGCCACACATGCTGGCATTATGTCTCAGTGGTAACCTGTAGCCGTAGTTCCCGCTCGACGTCGTTCCTTTTGATAATGAACGTCGGGTGTGGTTTCAACAAGGAGATGAAACTCCTCATTTCTTTCGTGACATCAGAGAACATGTAAGCTAGAGACTCGGTGCAAGGCGCCTAACCCCGCTTGACTATTTTGTGTGGGAGAACTTGAAGAGCGTGGTGTTTGAGCGACTAACTGAATGTGAAGACGAGTTCGACGTCCAGGTGCTTGCAGCTGCTTACTCTCTAGAGCACATGTCTGGCGTCTTTGTAATGCGCAGAGCTTGCGTTGACGCAAAACGCTGCACTCTTCAACTGTGTTTTTTAAAGGATTACAATTAAAGTGAAATGTAATTGTTTCATTGTCGACTATGTCAAGATCCCGGGTACTCAGTGGGTAGCATATGTAAAATGAGGCAAGCATGCATAATAATACCACAGTAGTATGGAAATATTCCTTCACGGACAACGGATACTGGAAGTTGGAGCCGGAACCGGCCGCCCGACATCATGCTCTGTCATTACGGTGCCCCGTCCACCACTTTTTGGCCCATATGACTGTGACCTTTTACCCTTTACCTTGACCCATGTAAACCTCTAACCCCAAAAACACAAAAAATTCCAAATAATTCATAAAAAATTGATAGAAATTGATTACAAAATTTTTATTACAAAATCGTTTACAAAATTTTGATTAAAAATTAATCTAAAATTATTCAAAAATTATCAAAAAAATAAATAAAATATATTTTTAAAAATGTTGTTCCCCTCTGTAGCTATTTCGCCTAACAATTTCCTTTCTTCACTTAAAATTTCCCTTTTTCCCTACAAAAATTCTAAAATAATCTCGAAAAATTTATAAAAATTACGTAAAATTTATTTTTAAAAAAATTTACATTTTCGGAAGTCCTCCTAGCACCACGTCCAACAGAAGACTGATTCCTTAACCCCTACTACCCTCACCTATACTCATTCTAGCATCTTGATATTTTGTTCGCCATTGGTTTATACATTACTGTAAGCCACCATCATGGTAGAGTCATTCGACACCATATTGGTAAACGTAATTTTTTTCGAAGACCACCATCTTGGTAGACGACTGTCATGGTAGTTGCAACTGACAGCCATCTTCGTAGATGACCACCATTTTGGTGGCCGACCATCATCTTCGTCGTCTGCCACCATCTTGGTAGATGTCACCCATCTGCCATATTGGAAACCAGTGACCATGACCTTGACCCGATGACCTTGAATGACCTTGAAAACAAAACTCGAGAAAAATTCTTGAAAGTCTGGCAGCATGATATATAACAGACTACTACCACCATAGTAGATGCAAACAACTCGAACTTGACCCCATGACCTTGAATGACCTTAATAACCAAAACTCTAGGACAAATACATAAAAGACAACAAGCATAATATATTACAGACTATAGCCGCCAAACTAGATGAAGGTAACCATAACCTTGACCCCATGGCCTTGAATGACCTTGAAAACGAAAAATTGCGAAAAAAAATGCATAAATGACCTCAAGCATAATACATTACAGACAACCACCGCCAGTTTAGATGCAGACTAACTCGACCTAGACACTGTTACCTTGAATGGTTTTGAAAACAAAACTCTAGCAAAATTATATAAAAGTCAGCAAACATATGATGTTGCAAACTACACCGCTATATTGGATGCAGACTACCTCGACCTTGACCTCATGAACTTGAAAACCAAAACAAGAAGAAAAAGGATAAAAGTCAACAAGCATATTACATTACAGACTCCTACCGCCATATTAGATGCAGACTGCCTCAACCCTGATCCCATGATCATGAAAAACATTGAAAACAAAAACTAGAGAAAAATATATACAATTCAGCAAGCATATGATATTACAAACTACTACCTCCGTATTAGATGCAGACAACCTTAACCTTGAACCCATGATCTTGAATTACCTTGAAAACAAATACTCGAGATAAAAATATATGCGAAGTTGTAGAAGCTAGTTGAGGCGATATGTTTTTCATGACAGCCGTTGTCAAACTAAGCCTCCCAGCCTACTCCATAATACTTATTATATACATAGTCTATAGGCCAGATAATGTTTTGGTACCAAATGGAGGTACCAAGAATCCTTTACATCAGTGATTCCCTATAATTTAAAGATGCCGAAAAGGCAATCTGGACAGCCCAAGTGAGTAGCTTTTAAAAATAGCGGCCATTTCAATATGGCTGCTGGAGGGATTATTGAATCTACTATATGTCTGCTCCCGTTAGTCCGATTGCGACAATTCTTTTTTTTTTTTTTTCAAATTTAAGACCTCGGGTAGTTGTACATAATTCGTAAAGAGATCTATGTTTGTAACTTTGACATGTTTAAAGTTAAATGCAAATAACATGTTTTTAAGTTTTCCGAACATACTTATTCTCATAAATCATGAAGAATTTGTTGTAGCATAACAAGAAAACTAATTGTGTAAGCTGCACATGTAATGTATTACTGTATAAGAAGCACTTCCATCAAAAGACTGGCTGACCACGTTACTAAGTTAAACAACGTTTCATTTTATGGAAAATTGCATTGAAGCATGTCATTGCGTGTACAGTTGTTACTAAAATTTTTAATGTTTTTCTTCATTTTGAAATAAATATTTTCATTTTAATTTTAATTATCAATGCATGTACAGCATTTTTTTAATTACACAGCCAGATTGAACTGTCCCCAGAATTGAAATATCTCACAGCTACATATAATGTTGAAATTTGCCATATTAAACATATTACCAACACATTTATAAATTGAAAATTGCCAACAGAAAAGTTAATAATAAATACTAACGCAAACGTAGCTTTAGCATATTGAGTGTGTCTACTCAGATTACAATCCTTAGCAAAACAATCAGATAGTTATTAGTGTAGGTGGAATTAATACCAACATTATAAAAGTTTTCAGCGTGTCAAATTAATTATATCTAAGTGTATATATCACTGCCATCATAATATTGAACTGTTTCCACCTCATCGATTCCATATTTATTTCTGTCGATATCGCTACACCATGAACTGTTGCACTTGCAAACATCTGTACAATTAATACTATCACTAACACACTCACAAAACGATGTACACGCCTTCCTGCATTCGCATGCTATCATGTCCAAAATAGTTTTGGGGCAGACAATCCTGCCATCCTGTGAACTTCAATCACTCCATCACTTTTAACAGTCCACACTAGATTTTATGGTGAAGAAAGTGTTCGGCTCACATTACCGATTTCTGTTCCAAATGGCACACTGGTAGTTCGCTCTTAAGACGTGTTGGTGTAACGTGTCTTTGCAAGGAGTAAGAGAGGATGATGGAGGTAATCCTCTTTTTGCTCTCCAAATACCATAATGCAAATCATTCACATCTACTCTCTCTGTACGGCAAGCATATAGTATGCATTTAAATGCCTGCAGGACTTTGAAAAGCTATTTAGACAATTGCTACTCGTCATCTAAATGAGCAAAACATTTCTTGAACCCTTCAGATTCAGTCAACACTTTAAAAACTATAATCTCACTTTGACCTGAAAATGAACTGACAGTGTCACATCCTGTAAAGGCGTGTAATCCTGGTAACTCCATTGTCACTGATGAACCAAAATCACTAGCTATCCTGTTAATCGATATTAATATTGTTCGATTATTTGTTCCTACCCTCATGCAAAAATCACGTCCAGTTCTGCCACAGAGAGCCAAAGAAAAAATGAAAACATCGGTGTCTTCTGATGCAATAATCACTGATGAATATTGGGAATGGGCAGCATTTTGAGCATGAGAAAATATTTGTGTATCTGCTTCCTCGTCTTGGCTGCACTGAAGAGATTGCAGTTCATCCACCTGACCTTAAGTTACACAGAAACAATATTTTTTTTTGTGATAGAAACAACTTTTTCGACTCAATAACTTGTTGCCTGTTCGTCTTCCAGTCATCAACACGATATTGTGTTAGCACAATTTTGCTAGAGGTGCATGACAGCAAATGCCTCTAATTTTTAACTTTGTGACCAGGTATTACTTTTAAAATAAGGATTTCAGAAGAAGAGGTTCTCCTCTGTCTCTCGAACTGCTTGATGGAGTTTTCTTGGCAGACAGCAAAAACGACATATATGCTGTCACTTTTATTAGCATGTTGCAAAGCAGTCTTTAGAAGTATCTCTGAGATCTCTGAAAATATGTGATTTTCTCCATTGATTTTGTGTGTCATGGCCATACCATCAATTATAATTGTAGAAGGGTATTTGTTCACACCATCAACTTGAGGTAGTGTTTGCTGCTCTATATGTTGTCCAAGAGCAGATTTGTTACTCTTTTTTAGGGATACATCACAGTTTGCTAGACCCCATGCTTCAGCACTTCTATCATATCAAGTTTCTTTGAACTAGCAGGAATAAGCATTCTTGCAAACAGGTGGTCAGCCATAAGTACGGTTTCAACATTAGATCGTGTGGTCTTCTGTTTCATGATACTGAAAGTTTTCAGTTTAATTTTCTTTAAAGATTCATAAAAGTCTTTGCCTTTTTTCGACCTGTTTTCCAGAAATTCGTTGTAAGCTGCTAGTCCCAATTCTTGCGCACGAAGTAGATATTTTGTGATGTCTTGTGATGCAACAATCCCTGATGATAAACTGGCCACATCTTTTGTAATGTTTTCAAGTGGGTTTACCCAATCATTGCCAAACAACTTGACAATAGCTTTCACACAAGCTTCATCTTTTTAAATCTATTTTTATGTTTTAACAGAATATTCTGCATGATATAAGAGATGAAATATGTTCCAAAACACATGAAAACCTATTTTGTGCACTTTAAATAGGTCCAAGTTACGAACATCGACCTCTTTATAAATAGTGTAGAACAACCCGGGATATTTAATTTGAAAAAGAATTGTCGAAATCGGACTAATGGGGCCGGAGATATACTAGATTCCATAATCCCTCCAGCAGCCATATTGAAATGGCCGCCATTTTTAAAACTTCTCAGCTTGGATGTCCAGACTGTTTTTTCGGCATCCCTATATTATAGGGAATCACTGAAGTAAAATATTTGTTGTACCTCCATTTGGTACCAAATAGCCATATTTTAGCACCTGGCCCATGGACTAACGCATATGCAAACCTTATGAAGTTATAGTGACATTAAACCAATCGTATTACACCATTAATACATTGTGCAGACACCGACGAGCCAATCACCGAGTTACCACATGATTGCAGCTGACCAATCACATGCAGGTATTGAGACATCACACACACACATGCACACACACACACACACACACACATAGGAAGGTAGGCAGACTTTAGAAAGATGCTAGTTTCTTGATCACGACCATGCAGTTATATCTTCATCAATTTCTTCCAGATAGGTTCTGGTCACACTTAACGTAGACAACTGACTCCTGTTGTCAGATCGACCACTACAAGACCAAACCATTTACTCATTACACACGACTAATTGACAGCACTAATATATTGACCCATTGACCCCTAATGACCCCTGATTTCAGAGAAGGAGAAGGAAGAGGCAGAGGTGGAAGCGGAGGCAGATCCGATTGTAGTTTCAGAGAACCATTGCTACAAACTTTACAATGTCTTTTCAAAATATCACTCTGTGTATACTGCCTCAGGCAGAAATCGCACTGAAATGTCATTCTCGAAGTTTTCTTACAGCAGGTTTTTGTACAGACCGCCCTCTAAAGCCGACAGGCATTTTGAACATAGGCGATAACCCTATCGCTGAATCGTCACTGGCGGCAACCAGTTAGCGATGATCGCGGCTCCATTATCGTCCAGGTTAAAGGCAGGCCTTCGTGTTCACTATTTATCACCGCGGTATGGCAGCACTGGCACAAATTTTATCCAAACAGACTCACGCAATCGATTGTATACACCACTGACTTAATAAGTCTTTCAGAGAAGCAGAACCGACTGTATAAGAAATAAAAACTCACATTATTATGTATACATATATTTTATTAATTTACTTAGTATAATGATTCTGCAGAGTCGGTTATAAGGGGATGGGGGTGAGGCGCTGAGACACCGGCTGCTCGCGTAGTTATGAAGTCACGCATGCGCCATATTGGATCTGAGTACCATGACCTTGATGTGGGATCTTGACCCCATGCCCATAACCTTCAATTTCCTTAAACCCAAAAAACCACAAAAATCTCTAAAAATGTCTCGATAATGTTTAAAACTTCATAATAATTATAAGAAATTTTCAAACAATTATAAACAATTTATTTAACAATTTAAGAAATGTATTTAAAAATGTACACTACTGGAGGATCTCCCAGCATCACTTCCAGCAGAAAAATTAACTCCCCTCCAACCAATCACATTGTCTTAACAATAAATACTCATCATAACCTATACCGTGCTCACTTAACCCCTTTGCAACCCCCAACGACACGCAATAATACAACTCGAGAAAAATAGCAATAAAATTACAATAAATCCCAAAAATAATAACAAATTTTTGTCAAAAACACATAATGTAAACCTCACAATCCTGTCACCCACCATAAACAACACCCTGCACCACTCGCCAATACCCAATCAAGAAAAAGAAAAAACATCGCAAAAATTAAAAACATCTAAAAAATAGACGAGCAAATAATGAAAACCCCCCTTAATCCAGTCTTCCTCAACACCCGAACCATCACACCGCCACCTCACACTAACCACCAGGAAATCATAAAAAAATAAAGAATGTCGTCAAAATGGAAAAATAATTATTAAAAATGAGCAAAAATCACATTGATGAATCTGACCACCATGTTGGTTGTTGTTCACCTAGACATTGATCACAGTGACATACAATACTGAAACTAAATTTGAAAAAAAAAATTTAAATCTAAAAACAAAAGAACTCACGAAGACATCGAGGGAAAACATGTACGCACCTAACGTGAAAAACGAAGTTCGATGTGTGTTAACATAGGGATCGATTCTGATAAAGATGACAGAGCACATACACTCCCTGGTACAATGATCGGCAGGTGACAAACCCTCGCTCGTTTTTATTAGCTGTTTAGTCCCCAAGCCTCCAACTTTACAAGTCAACAATACCACATTAAAATACGTACCGGCCACATCAGTCAACAACATCCCAAACCATACCAACCACCCATGACACACATAAATTCTAGCCATTAATTCTAACAACCATTACGTTAAGCCAACCATAACAACTGACCATTACTATCTGGTCATAGCAAAGGACCATACCGACTAACCATACTGGTCAACATAGTTAATTACTAACTGAAGACTGTATCCAAGATTGACTCATGGAGACTGACTCTTGCAGGTTGACTCCTGCAGACTTACTCCTGCAGACTGACCCCTACAGACTGACCCCTGCTACTGACTCCTGCTGACTGTATCCTATCGATTCACCCCTCAATCTTCCTACTCAATCTTCCTAAAACGTCCTTCTCAATACTCCTCATCAATCCTCTTCATCCTCCATCTTCCTCCTCATCGATCTTCCTCCTCATCAAACTTCGTCCTCGACAATCCTCATCATCAGTAATCCTCCGCATACTCCTCCTCTACAAACCTCCGCAATCCTCCTCCACAATCCTTACCAACTCTAACCATACACACCACAATCCAGCCGCACGTTCAGTTCACAGTTCAGCATGCTCCACAATTGTTCCGTTTGCTCCAAAATCAGCTCTGCATGCGCCACAAACTCCAGAATCAGCACTACAGACATGACAATCCCTTGCAATCATGCTCAGAAATCCTCAGCAATCTTCCACAATTCTGAGAAATCCTTCGCAATCCTCAGCAATCCTTGGCAATCCTCAGTAATCCTTCACAATCCTTAGCAATTCTCCATGATCCTCAGCAATCCTCGCCATTCTTTAGCAATCCTCTTCCACAATCCTCATCAATCTTCAGCAATCCACATCAATCTTTAACTATCTTCCTCACCGATCCTCGCCAATCACTAGCAAACCTTCTATGCAATAGTAACGAATCTTCATAAACCTCAGCAATCCTCCCTTGCAATACTTTGCAATCATCTGCAATCCTCACTAATCATTGGATCAATCCTAATCCCACGATCAATCTTTCGATTATATCATTCAGTATGTCGTCTTTCCCCACCGATACATATTGAAATAACATACATACACCATGTCCAAATTTGTAAATTTTGACTGAATTAATGTTTTGTTTGAAGTCCACTATCCATGTATTTTAACAAAAGTCTTCATAAATAAACTGTGTGCCTTTTTTGGCGCTCTCTTAATTTTTACTGTGTTTTTGTAACCTTGTATTCCCTTTCAGGGAATATTTTTTTCGTTTTTAATTAAAACACTTTGTGTTATTTTACCAGTACCTAATTTTTTTTTTGCATTTTTAAATTCAAAACAAAGTTAATATTTTTTTGGTCACTGCTTCGTTAATTAATTAAAGTATTAATGGTCTGTGGTTTCGTTGCTTTTCTGAAATGTATAGCTAACCAATTTAATTGATATGGTTTAAACTCCTGTTTCAACCAATTGACATATTTTAGTTAGTATTATAACTAATCGAAATGTTTTAGTTAAACTATTGGTACTATTCTGTAGTAAAATATTCATTTGTGTCTTTCATATTTAATATCATTCCTGTTAATAATTTTTTATTTAAAATTCGTTCTGTCAACGTGTTATTATAAGATATTTAAGGTATAACTGTAAAATACTGCTTAACTAATTTATTGTATCAATTGTTTTGTGATGCAACCGAATACAAGTCAGTAACTGGTATTTTTCTTAACGCATACTATTTACATCTTCTCCATTTATTTCATATTGGTGCCACGATAAATATAATTTAACTCCGGCTTATTTTGTATCTATGGTGTAATCGCATCATATTTAACGCTTTTGGTGAGTTATTCTTTTTGCGTTTGTTATTCGTCACCGCCACAATTATGTATTTTATGGCCGTGCCACTTTATTTTGTTCGTTAAATTTATCGTTAGAGTGGTCGACAGTTTGGAGTCATAATTAAGCTGTACTGTGGCCATAGTAATGCCTCCCTGAAAAGGCGTGGCAAGTTTTTTCTTGATGCCGCCTCATCTGTTCTTGTTGCTGTAACATCTAGTCGGAGTAGGTAAGTAGAATGTCCCGAAAGATGAGCCACATTTCAGGACTGTCCTGCCGTAGGCATTTTTTGAATTTTTAGAATGTGCATGAAAATTGTTTTCGGTCTCCACTTTGGAACCTTAGTAATTTTGTTATTCACAGATTTTAGTATATTTTGTATCAATTAAGAAATGCATTTTTTTTTGTCAACCAAAAAAAGTATCGATTAATCACGAAGATCAATATGTGTTGCATATCATAAAAAATTGTCATTTTATTACATTTATAGAATTTTTTTGCTCTTATGATCACAATATGGCATATTAATATCTTTATTTGAAAAATAAAATGTTATATGTACAGATACAAAGAAAGAGAAAATTTCATCCTAATTGTATTGCCTGTGATTTATCAGCTTGTTGTTTTATTTATAAAAATGTTTATTATTTATGAAAACAAGCTCGAAGATTAGTAAAATGTTTTATCACCTGACTTAAGTCTTTAATTTTATTCATATTTACGATGATCTTTTTTTTTAAATTCGCATTATCGTTGTATGTAATAATGATAATTTTCTCTTTATTATTATGCATGTTTAAGGGTGCTGGAGTGGGGATTTTGTTTAGGCCCAGTTGTATCTTATTATCTCTTAAGGTCACACCTACACAGCTACATCCTTCGAGTTTCTATTTGTGGCATGTTTGGGGTTATGTTCATTAATTCTTCCAATGCTACAAACTGAAGCATTTCAGTGGAGCTAGCCCCAGGATCGCTACAAATTAGGTAGCAGTATATTGTGGTTGTGTATGAGTGTGCAACTTTGTGTATGTCTTTGTTTGTGCATGTTGTGTGCCTTCTCATTTTTTGGCTTTGGGATTTTTAGTGATTGGTAGAAACAGACACACGCGCGCGGACACACACATATACTGCATGATTTGTACGGTAAGTAAAATAAGATATTTTCAGTGTTCGTTTTTAAAGTTGTAATTTACTATCGTTCGCCATGGCTACCATTGTGCCCGAGTTCTTGGTTAAAGAGGAAGTACTGCATGAGTGTATTCTTAGAGGTGTCCAACCTCCCGGGAACACTGCCATGTCATGTCGAAGTACCTTACGTGCTGCTGTCATTACTGATACCCCTGTTGAGTTATTTTATAATGTCTGTAATCTCAACCCTGAATCTGTGTATCGTATTCGTGCTTCCAAAATTATCTCCTTCGGGAAATGTATGACAAGTTGATGACCATTACAGTCCTTCAGTGTATGCTAGAATGAAGCAAAGGATTACACAGTTAAGAAACCGAGTCCAAAATTTTCTTCACAACGCGTCCAGACCAACTTGCTGAAATACAGGGTCAGTTCCTGAAAAATATTGTCGCTCAGGCACAATCCTAGTTCGAGGCTGTTTGTAGTTTGGAAGCCGATGAGTCACGAAAGGTTTCTACTGATGCTGAAACCACAAGGATTGCTGAAAAATTGGCTACCCTTAGTCTCTGTACTGTGTCCACCCC
Source organism: Dryococelus australis (assembly GCA_029891345.1). Taxonomy (NCBI): domain Eukaryota; kingdom Metazoa; phylum Arthropoda; class Insecta; order Phasmatodea; family Phasmatidae; genus Dryococelus; species Dryococelus australis. The sequence continues at coordinate 213,653,595 of CM056993.1, read as the reverse complement.
CATTTCACTTCCAACACCCGCCCAAGATAACCTAGTTGGTAACCCTTCTACTTCCAGCGCTGTGTCGCTTAACCCTTCACCCTTTGTTCATAATCACTTCCCTACCACATCGTCCACACCACATGTTAATACTATTAGCACCACATCACTCATGTCAGCTGCAGTAGTGCCATTTGGCCAAAATTTAATGTTACCGCCGTTTGGCAAAATTACTCATCAACCGGAAAGAATGCTGCGGGATTTCCCGGCCAAAAATAGTTTGCAAGTCCATAAATGCTTAGAATTTTGGAAAATCATTGTTAAATTACTTCAGAGTCAAACAGTTGTCGGAAACTCACATTTTGGAAATAATTTACCCCTTCATGTAGGGACCCTTGAGTGAATGAACCAGACTAGCAATTTCCCAACACTCCACATTTGTTGATTACCATGCAGACATCCTCCATTATTTCATCCCATCCAGATTACTCACACAGTTACAGATAAAAATGTTTAACAGATTGCAAGAGCCCAATGAGTCATTACGTGTGTATGTCAATAGCATTAAAGAGGCTGCTGTTGTTTTGTACTTGCCATTGTCTGAAAGTAAAATTGTCAACACCATTTTGGAAGATCTGGGATCTCGTGAGTGCTCTCGTTTGGTGTTTGTGGGAAAACCCAACTCTTTAGTAGAATCAGACTGATTTTAAAACACTTGTAAAATATTAGGTATGCAGATCAGAAAAGTGAGACTTTTTTAGACAGGGCAGATACGCAAATAAATAAGGTATCAGGCCCTAGCTCAGATAAGAAAGGAAAGACACATGACTTTGGTGTCAGTTCTGTAAATGCCGGCAATTCACCCAAGGTATCTGATAATAAGATTAGTGCCACGAAATATTAAGCATGTAGCATCCCAACTTGCCGCTACTGTAAGAAACCTGGTGATGTTATTGCTAAAAGCTTTAAGCTTCAGGCAAAAAACAAGTCCCGTGGGAACGAAATGTGAGCATTCATCCTACCGAGCTGGCAACTTTGCCAATTCACAAATCAATGCTCACATATAACTAAATATTTTTCATCGTTTTCAACACTTTTTTGGTCCTTATGACCTCCGTGAGGTAAAAAAAAACCGCATAACACATGTCAAGTAAACATTCCCAATGTAGTGGGTGTACAAATAAATGCTACTCCTCGTGTTGAAGTGAAATTAGGACCTTTGTCAGTTCATGTGCTTGTATAATTTCTGGTAAACTGTTTGACCAATTGATGGAGTGAAAGTTAGTAAAATCAGTGGAACTTTGTGAAATTCAATGTTACACAACTTTTAGTGAAGCTTTGCCCATTTTGTGTTGTACAACTCAGCTGATTTCATGGCATCCACAGGACTTATTTTGGATATTCAGGCAAAACACATTTTCTTTAAATTTTCTCCAGCAGAAAAAATGCTAATAGACAACAAAATCAACCTCTCTCGTCTGAAATTAGTACTGAGTCAAAATCAGTTGTTGACTCTTATGCACATTTGGATTCCACTCAGGATGTTGCCATAAAGAAAATTTGTGAACAATTTCCTAAATTTCTCACTTCATAATTAGGTCTTACTGGTCTGTTAGGGTATGAAATAAACCTTGTTGACAAAGATTATGTCACAAGCCATCCATATAAATTAGCCTCAACTGAAATGGATATTTTAAATAAATAGGTTCAGGAAATATTAGATAAATGTGTAATTGAGCCCTCCACTTCTCAGTATGCAAGTTCGGATATTGGGTTCCAAAACGTAATGATAAACATAGAATGGTCATTTATTACCGCAAAATTAATAATAAAATATAGATTGAGTCTTCCTGATCTTCATTCGGCCTTTAATTGGATTACCAATCTTAAAATTTCCACCACTTTTGATCCTAATGTGGCATACCAGCAAATTCCATTATAAAAACAGTCCAAACCTATAACTAGTTTTTGTGTTCCCTGGAATCTTTACCAGTTCACCCAAGTGCCTTTTGGTTTGGCAACTGGTGCTCAAGTGCCCATGTGTCTTTTGGGCAAAATTTTCCATGATGTAAAATTTAAGTATGTATACAACTATCTGGATGGCATTTTGATATATTCTGAGTCTTCTGATTAACACTTAGCACACCTGAAGATATTTCTGTCACTTTTGGAAAGTGTAGTTTTAAAGGTTAACACTAATAAGGTGAAGTTAGCTGTTCAGGAAATTTCCTTTCTGGGTCATAAAATGTCGTCACAAGGAGTTTCCATTGAGCCTGAGAGGACTTGGTGTATCCGAGACCTTCAGCCGCCTCGGGACGTTAAGGGCATTCCACATTTTATTGAAGTGATACAGTTTCTTTTTTTTTTTAATTATCCCCAAATTTGCTGAGAAGGCTGCTCCAACTAACATGTTGCGTAAAATATCTCTAAAGTTTGTATTGGGGGGAGGGGGAGGAACAACAGAAGATTTGATACTCTTCAGAACAACATTACGAATCCTCTGGTTTTTCGGATGCCGAATTTTTTTTAAGAATTCGTTCTGCAGACTGATGCTTCGAGCTCAGCTATAGGAACTGTTATGTGCCAGGAATTTGATGGTGTTCGCCAACCTTTTTGATTTGCATCCCGTACCCTCACACCTCAGGAGAGAAAAATCAGATATTTATGTTTTCGATATTGAAACGTTTCCACAACATTTAGAACACGCAGAATTCCTCCTGGAGACTGATAATCAGGCGTTGTCATGTATTTTGGGCAAAATTGGCAGTTGGGTCCTTAGGATCTCATCTTTGAAATTTACGGTGCAACATATTAAAGGATTAAAAAATGTAGTAGTTGATGATGTTTCTCGAATGTTCAATGATTCCAAAATTAGTGATGGACCTCAAGTTCTCCCAAATACAATCTTTTAGTAGAGTGTCCTTTGGAATTGACTAATATCAAGGAACATCAAGAAAATGTTGACAGACTGAATTAAATTGTTACTAAATTATAATCTGGTGTTGAACAAAAACCAAATTTTGTGTCCAAGGGACCTATATGTTGCAAATCCTGTGATAATATAAAACGTGTTGTGTTGCCTAATCACCTTAAGCCCATGGATTCTTATTGTTTTCATTCATAGCCCCTAGGTGCTCATTTGGGCGCACAGAAAACCATTCAGGCAATTCGTAAACATTTTATTTTGAAATGCATAAATGCTGAACTTTCAGAACGAGTTAAATGCTGTAAATTGTGTGCTTTGAGCAAGCCTGCTACGATCACACATATAGGTCTCCTCTCTTCAGATGTTGCTGAAAAACCAATAAAAAAGCTTTTCATTGATTTTGTTGGCCAATTCCAGTAAGTAAATCAGGCAATAATATATTATTAGTTTGTGTCGATGCATTTTCCAAATTTGTATGTCTGATTCCTGTGACAGAGGTTATTGCTATATTTAATGTTTAAGCTCCACATGCCCGTGTATTTCAAAACATTGCCATGCTTTCTGTAAATTGTATCCGATACTGTATCCCAATTTATTTCAAAAATTTTTTATGATGTGTGTTTCTGATTCGGAATTCACCATTTTACTTTGTCTCCATATAATCTCCCACCTTTGCATGCGGGGTGTTTCAACCGAATGATCCTTTCGGCTCTAATTGCTTTTCATGCGACGGAACATACTAATTGGGATAAAAATCCTCCTTGATTACAAATGGCCTTAGTAGTAGGGTTTGGTATGTTTGAGCGTAAGGGATTGGAGAGGAGGATACGGATTCGCGACGCCACCCATGTTGTTACGTCACCCGAACGCCATATTGTATCCATACGAACTTGACCTTGACAGTCGACCCTTGACTTTGACCCCAGTTATCTCCTACCACAACCCCCCCCCCCCCAACCAAAGCTTTAAAAATACCTTCAAAAATCCTAAAAATTAGAGAAAATTTTAAAATAAATCGGAAAAAATTTATTCTAAACAAAAATTTTCCGGTAATTTTTAAAAATATTTAAGTAATTCCTAGAGATGTCCAATTTTCTCTTCAAAAATGCAAGAAGCCCTTCAAATACAATTTTCGCACAATTTAAGTTATTTAAGGGGTTTCCCGGGACCAATAAGAGCAATGGCAGCCATATTGGTTTTATAGGCATAGGATATGCCAAATCGTTACAAGTGATCCAGGATCGAAGTCAGAACTAACCATCAGCTGTCTTGGTTGTCAGCCATATTGCATCCATATTGCATGCAGCTGTTATTTGAACTTGAATTTTTACCTTGAAAATCAGAAAAATGCTAAAAAATAAAAAAAATAGTATAAAAAAATATTCCAAAGTTACTATTAAAATCATTAAAATATATTAAAAATACTTAAATTTCCATATGTCAGTAGGACCCCATACCCATTTAACCATCTTGGTAGACGACCATCACCTTGGTAGACATCACCCATCCACCATATTAAAACAGACTACCTCGACCTTGACCCCATGATCTTGACTGACCTTGAAAAGGAAAACTCGACAAAAAATATTGAAAAGTCAGCAACCATAATACATTTCAGGCTACCACCGCCATATTAGATGCAGACTACCTTGACAACCCGAAGACCTATAATAACATTGAAAACAAACACTCGTGAAAAAATACATTAAAGTCACCGACCACAATACATTACAGGCTACTAATGTATTTGATACAGACTACCTAAAACTTGATGCCATGACTTTGAATGATATTGAAAACAAAAACTCGAGAAAATACATAAAGGTCATCAAGCATAATATATATCAGGCTACTACCACCATATTGAATGCAGGTAACCTTAACCCTGACCCCATGACCTTGAATAACCTGAAAACAAAAATGTCGAGAAAAAATACATAAAATACAGCAAGCATAATACATTACAAACTATGTATCACTTCGAATAAATCTATGACACTGCATTGCTACCATTAGCTCTGGAGTACCCGAAGACATCGCAGATGCAGTATAAGACTTATATGCAAAGAGGCAGAAGCTTTCCGAGACAATGTAACGTTCACGGCGGCCATTATCAAACTAAGCCTCTCAGTTGACCTCCGTACTGCCTATAATATGCGCGTATGCAAGCCCTATGATGGCATATTAACTTTTGAACCAATCGTACTGCACCATTAAAACATTGTTGGTACACCAACCAGCCACTTACCGAGTTACCACATGATTGCAGCTGACCAATCATATGCGGGCACGGAGACATCACACACAGGCATGTAGGCAGGCTATAGATGCTAGTTCCTTGATCACATTACCATGCATTTATATCTTAAACAGTTTCTTTCAGACAAGTTCTTCACTGACCTATAAATCACGGTCACACTTAAAGCAGACAACTGACTCCTGTTGTCATACCGAACCCTCACATGACTGACCCATTTATTCATGAAGCATGACCATTGGCATCATTGGCCCAATGACACATTGGCCCATAATGATCCCAAAATGATCCCTAAATGACCCCTACTTGTACTGCTGATTGTAGTGCTGAATGTGATTGCGGTGCTACGTGCGGTGGTAAGTGTAGTGCATGTGTGTGAGTAACCAATTACAACAAATTCTCCCTATTTTGCAAAAAAAAAAAAAGCTATATAGTCTTAACTCCAAAAGCTAAATGTTAAACATTTTATTTAATAATCTCGCTTTGAAATAGTTTATATACAGGTCCCTCGGAATATTTCATCGCTTCCTGGGTAAACTGTATTTTCTCTTTACAATAAAAGTGTCTAGAACTACAGCAGACTTCCACCATGCATCCTAATTGGTCGTCGTGCGGAAAGGACTCTTTGCACTGACCACGATCTCATACCGACGTATATTTTGAACATAGGTGAAAACTCGATCGCAAAGTCGACACTGGTGACAACCACCTAGGTCCTCTTAGCTGACCTCCATAGGCAGTATGGAGGTCAGCTGAGAGGATTAGTTTGACAATGGCTGCCATAATAGGTACATCGTCTCGAAAGCTTTTGCCTCTTTGCATTTAAGTCTTATTCTGCATCTGCGATGTCTTCGGGCACTTCAGAGCTAATGGTAGCAATGGTAGTGTCATTGACTTCATCGAAGTGGTACCAAGTCTGTAATTTATTATGTTTGCCGAATTTTATGTATTTTTTCTCAATTTTTTAAGTTATTCAAGGTCATGTGCTCAAGGTAGAGGTTACCTGCATTCAAAATGGTGGCAGTAGCCTGCAATGGATTATGCTTGCTGACCTTTAATTATTTTTCTCGAGTTTTTGTTTTCAAGGTCATTCAAGATCATGGGGTGAAGATCAAGGTAGTCTGCATCTAATATGGCGAATGGGTGATGTCTACCAAGATGGTGGTCACCTACCAAGATAGCGGAATGGGTATGGGCTACTACTGACCTCTTGAAATTTAAGTATTTTTAAATACCTTCATATTTTCTTAAAAATACTGTTTTAATTATTTTAATTTTTCTAAGGATTGTTTGCAATTTTTGTGAATAATTTTAAATTTTGTGTTTATTAGAATTTTAGATTTTTCGAGTTCGAAGGTCAAAGTTCAAAGGTCAAGGTCAAGCTGTAATATGCCTACAAATGGATGCAAGCTGGCTGACAACCAAAATAGATGATGGTTATGTCTTACATCAATCCTGGATCCCTTGTATCGATTTGTCATAGCCTATGCCTATAAAACGAATATGGCTGTCATTGTTCTATCTGTCCTAAGGAAGCCCCTCGAATTACTTAAATTGTGCGAAAACTGGATTTGAAGAGCATCTACAATTTTTGAAGGGAAACTTGGGGATTTCGGGGGATCCTTTTAATACATTTTAATAATTATTTTAAAATTTTTTTGTTTGGAATTTTTTGAAATTTTATGGTGAATTTTTTGGGATATTTTTTAGCGGTTTTTGGGGTTTTGGGGTCAGAGGTCACAAGGATCAAGGTTAAAGGTCAAAGGTTAAGGTCAAGGTCATATGGGTCCCAGATGTTGGTTGGGTGACATAACAACCTATTTGGGGGGGGGGGGTTCCGAATCTCAATCCTCCTCCCCAATCCATTGCGCTCAAACGTACGAAACCCTACTACTCCTTGGCTTCAACTTTGCCAAGAATGTGTTTCATAAGATTAGTCTTTTAATATTGTTTTCACTTATGTGTCCAATACCTATTTGTCCAATTCGTGGCACTTAAATAATTCGTTACTGGATGATACCAAGGACATCTGTGCAGGTTTAGGCATCTGCCCTCGAAAACCTCAAATTTAGTCATTTCAAGAGGCATACAAATTACAACAAAAATCGGATTGACAATCCATTTGGTGCTGGTAATTTAATTTATTTGTAAAACTCATACTTTCAGCAGAGCAGGCGACAAGAAAATGGCTAAACTTTCTTTCCGCTGGACTGGTCCTTACCAGACCCAACATTTTCTAACTCAAGTCACTGCTAGTCTTGATGAACCCAGTTCAGGAAAATATGTTACAAGAGCTCACGTCTCTCACCTAAAAAGGTTTCATTATCTGATTCCTAAGTAAATTAGTTACACAAGTCCAGGAGCTGAAGACCATAGTTATAGGTTATTTTCTGTAATTTTTTTTTTATTTGGCTGACCAGCCACTATTCTACTTGGCCTTGACTTGGTTTCAACCATGGACTGATCAACCACTGACCCGAGTCTTCTTAAGATCTCACTTCTATTTGCGTGCTGAAAAATACCACGGTGCTAAGGTAAATTAGTAGTAAGATGATAAGGGAAGAACAAATTTTGTGTTTGTATTAAATTTAGATTTGAGTTGCTTTTGTAAAATAATCTTCCAATGTTGGAATTTGGACTTCATAGTTTTCAATGGGCGATAATAATAATTTTATTTATTTATAATAAACCTGGTTAATACTTGGAGATGGGTTCCACTCTTGTCTTTGGTTGTTTTTGAGCTGTATTGGTAGCTGAGAAACAAAGCAATTGTAATATTTTTCCTTTGGGATGATTGTAGGAAAATTTATTTTCATCTGGTGAAATTTTCAATTTTCACTATACTCCCTATGAGTGTGCCATGTTGTTTACTTTACTGTTGTTTACCTACTGGGGTATCATGATTCTTCCTGCGACCAACATCGTCTTTTCATCAGTCACCGCCACACCTCTGCATTCAGGTGTAGTTTTCGAACGTGAAGATGACGGCTTGTTTCGGACGATACTTGTTCTGTGGTATTGCATTTTGATTTTTTTTTTTTTTTTTTTGCAAAACGAGCGCGTTGTTCTTGAAACAATGATCAATACAGTCGTGTTAGTGCGCAAGAATGAGATCAGGCGTCCTACTGAGAACTCCTCGTTCCAATAAAATTTGATCTCATTTAAGTGGAGTTGATTTTAATTCTAAACCTCAAACACTAACCCATTTATTGCTGTCCAGATCAAAACGTGCATTCATTGGTCTTGGAGAAAAAAATTCGGAAATCTCTATTTGGCACCTTAGATAGTGATGATATTACACTTCTGGAACAACATCCCAGTTCTTTGCAAAACAGCCATGATGACATTTCTACTAATGTGGCAAACTAAATTATTCTCTTCAAGAATTTGGAAGACAGTATATTTAATAATCCTGGTTATATAAAAAATTAAGTAAATTTTATCTTGATCCCTGCAACACCTTGTGTCGTAATCTCTCCTCTGCTCTTCACGACAGCCGTAACGAAATTATCGTTTTATGTTTTAGAATTGTTTTGAATGGTATTTTACTCCGGGTAAGTGAAGCCCTTACGAAAGCTAGATTAGAAATGTTGTATCTCAATCATGCTATTGGAACATGTGTACATGGCAAATCGAGTACAACCTTGTTAAGTAGTGATACCTTTTTGAACATTCTTAAACACATTCAACGGCTAATTATATGCCCCTGTATATGAAAACACCAGTTGTACATAATAATTTATACATGTTTTATGTTTTAAGTAATGTTTAGGTAATTATCTACATTTCTTCTCTCAATGTTGTTGTTAACGTTCCCTTGGCTAATAGGGATAGTTTGTTTGAAAAACGTCATGTTTTCCAAGTTCCGTTCTTGTATTCTAAATTAAACATATACTTGTTACTTATGATCAGGAATTTTTGATTGTCAGTTTGGATGTCCCACATTTCCTTCGTTCCGATCCTACTCCACTTCCAGTGAATCTAAATCTCATTTTCATTATCATAACTTGTATTACTGTATATTCTTTCCTGATGTTAATGTACTTTTGGTTGAAATGCAAATTTTGTGTCAAGGCAAATCCCCCATCTTCTGACCGGCCTGTTCGTGTGCCACAAGGATGTGTAATGTTTCCTTTGCCTACTACATCTACTTATACTGATGTTTAATATTTTTTTAAGTTATGTATTTCCTGTTGCAGTGCAGTTTATCAATCTTAGCGTGTGTTTTACATCTTCTCCATCTACTTCATAATGGCGCCACGAAAAATATAATTCAACTCCGGCTTCGTTTGATTGATATGGTGTAATCACATTATATTTACCGCTTTTGGTGACTTGAGTATTTTATGGCCGTGCCTATTTATTTTGTGCGTTAATTTTATCGTTACAGTGGTTGACAGTTTGGGGTCGTAATTAAGCTATACTGAGGCCATAGCACTGCGTCGTTGATAAGGCGGGCAAGTTTTTCCTTGATGCTGCCTTGTGTGTTCTTGACGCTGTAACATATAGTCGGCGTAGGCAAGTACAATATCATGATAGATGAGCCACATTCCAGGACCGCCCTGCTGCAGGATTATTTGAATCTTTATCATGTGCATGAAACTGGTTTTCGGTAGCCACTTTGTAAAGTTTATAATTTTATTATTCACAAAATTTAATATATTTTGTATTACTTGACAAATGCATTTTTATCGGTCAATCAATAAAAAAATGTTTCAGTTTATTACGAAAATCAATATATATTGCATATCCTGAAAAATTGTCATTTTATTACACTTATGAATAGAATTTTTTTCTCTTGGGATCCCAATATGACATATTAATAGGGGCCTATCTTTATTTAAAAAATAAAAAGGATTTAAATGTATAAAGAAAAAGAAAATTTCATCATAATTGTATAACCTGTGATATTTTCAGCCTGCTGTTGTTTTGTTTATGAAAAGGTTTATTATTCATGAAAACAAGTTCGAAGCTTAGTAAAAATTTTTGTCACCTGACTTTACTTTTATTTATAAAATTTACCTTGCTAGTTTTTTAATGACATTATTGTTGTATTTATGAATGATAATTTTCTCTGTATTATACACGTCTAAGGGTGCCGGAGTGGGAATTAAGTTTGGGCCAAACTGTTTCTATTTATCTCTTGAGGTCACACCTACACAGCTAGATCTTCGGAGCTTTGTGTTTGTGGCATGTTTGGGGTTATGTTTATTAAATCTTCCAATCCTACAAACTGTAGCATTTGAGTGAAGCTAGCCGATATTTATTTTAAGATTTGCGTGCTCATAGTGCTTTTAAATTTATGACGGATAAAAGGATACAACACAAAAAACATTAAAAACTATAAAATTTTTCAAAACTATTATGCTTTTTTTTTGCACATTACGCCATCAGAAGAAAGAAGTTTATCACATTATGCATTGTAACCCCGATCCTTCAGTCCATCGATAATTGAAGATGTCTCATAAATGTGCGAGAGATGACCATATATTTGATGGTCAATCAAATGCATGAATCTTTCTACTAGTTCATTAGGGTCTTCGGGAAACCTACAGAGAGTATTCTTAGCATCTTCTACCTTCTTCACTTCGCTCGTTGCAGCAAATGTGGTAGCGGAGTGTGCCAGTGTATCGAGAAGATAGCCATCGTCTTCAGCACCATCATTGTTTTTAAATTTACTTATCTTTGTAACAAGTGTTGTGTGGTCATCAATATTCAGAGATTATGGACTTCTATGTTATAAATATTTGACATAACGCGAAAGTCTTGCAAGTGTGTATTCAGCGCGAAACAAATCAAATGTACTAATTTCATCTTTATCATTAACTGTCTCATCATGATCGTTTGTGAAATTAGAATTCATCGATGCGACAAGAAGTATTGTTGCAACACTTGGAGGAGGAGGGGGGCAGAGTCAGGCTATTTTGAGTGTATGACGAGGGAACTGGAGTATCGAGATGTGTGATGGATGGATTGGACATGGATAGGTTTAGGGGTGTGTGTGTTATGTAATGTCAATAATTCGCTTTGGCGGTCGGAATATTGGTCAGCTTTATAGCCAATAAAATATAGAGATGGGGATGGGGATTCACTCTGCCACTGATTATCATACCAAGGAGTGGTTTTGCTATGCTATCTTCACGAGTATAGAACTCTTATTGTCTGGCACATCCAAATAGTTTTCTTTTTTTGCATTCGGTACGAAATTTCATCCATGTTTTCAATGATTTTTTTTGCGATTTTTTTTCGATTTTCCATTTTAATGTTATTGAGGTCAAGGTTAAGTTCGCCAACATTCGACATAGTAGTGGGACTCAGTAACATAATATGTTCGTCGGTTTGTATGAAATTATTCGAATTTTTGCGATTTTCTAAATTTTTACTATTGATACTTTGGAAGGTGATGGGTACGGGGGTATTGGTTAGGTTGTTGGGTCGGTCCGGGGGAGTGTATAGTAATGTATGTTCCTTGACTTTTAGAATATTTTTTTTTTATTTTTTGATTTTTTTTAAAGATTTTCTATGAATAATTGGGAGGTGTGGAGGGGTGGTGGTGTTGGTTTGTGTGGTAAGGTGAACAGGGGGATGCTGATATAATATTATATGTTCCTCCAATTTTTAAATTTTTTTTTAATTTTTAGCAATTTCTCTCAATTTTTTATGTTTGGGAGTACGTCGGTAAGAGGCGGGTGTGTTGGTTACAGTGGTGTGGGGAGCAGGGTGGTTAGGTGATGTAACGTTATATGTTCCTAGATTTTTAATTTTTTCAGATCTATCTCAATTTTGTTATAATTGTCTGGTGGTTTAGAAAGAGGGATGTGTAGGTGAGGGGAAGGGATGCAGGTAGGGGGTAAGCTCATTCAAGATGCAGATAATGGTCTGGAAGGAGGCCATGTCTGCTGATCCGTCTCGATCAGCTGGACCTGGCTCGGGGTCTCGTATTCGTCTTTATTGCTCTGAGGATTAAGTGGCTCCTCCACTTATATCACACGATCCTCTTGCTCTTCTGAGGATTTTTCTTATCTCGCATCGCGCAGCCTTGAATTCGCTTTACTCATTTTCCCACTTTTTTGGAAATTTTTTGTTGAAAAAGTGATTTTTTGGGTAAAATAATTAACTTATGAAGTGATTTTGGATGCGATATTTGAATTTTAGAATTCATTAGAGTTTATTTTGAGGGATAAGCAAGCCATTTTGACTTTCGACTGTTTTATCACGCAAGATGGTGAATGGTTACGTGTTCCGATTCTATCCATCCATGTTCCAGAACCGACATATTTACACTTCTGTTCTTATTCAAATGAATTTTTGGATTCTATAATAATTTTTAAATTATGTAATTTGTAAGCAAACAGTTTGCTAAATTATATTTTACAGATGTACATTAAAATAAAATGTCGCCTTACATAAGTAAACTTCCAATATAGTGCAAAAACCAAAGTTAAATATTTAACATAAAACAGAAGATTGCTTTGTTACTATTTGGCAAACGATATCAGATTAGAGCTGCATACATCTCCCTTATTGTTTGCATCTCGTCTGATGGACGAAATTCCCCAATTTCTTCATATAATTTCCACTTTGGCTGTCGAAGACTCCTGTTTCGCTACCAAACTACCCTTACATATCTCTCATACTCAGCACCACCCCATCAGTGTCCACCATTCCCCACCCTATAAAATTCCACTCCTCACTCCCAGCACTCTACATCCAATCCCCGCCCTCACACCCAGCACCACCCCATCAACTGACACCTTTCACTCCCAGCTCCCCATCAACCACCTGCACTCACACATTCCACCATCTCATCAACTCTACCTCTCACACCCAGAACCACCACATCCTCTTCTAACGTCCCTCTCCCCCCTCATTTGCTAACCAACCCTACCATATAGAGCCACCCCAAACCCACCAAAAAAATGTGCCCTACCCAAACAACATCAACCAACCCGGCCATTGCCTCTCCATTGTAGAAGGATTTCTCTGGCATTTCCCGTTTTCCCTGCCCTTTCAATCTAGTACTGTTCCATACTCACATCCCTTCACCCTCATTGGCTCTCAAGACCTCAATGTTAAGAGCCGCCCAAATCTCTTCACTCACTTTACTCACCCACAACATCACTTACCGCCTCCTCTCATCACCTAAACAATGCCCCACTTCCCTGTTACTACCCCCAACCCCCTCCCACCCACACCATTCGAAACCCTTCCATCTACCCTCTATCTTTATCCTCCCATTAATACTTCCCTACACTTTCCACTACCTTCCCCACACCATTCTCATCCCTCTACAAACCCCTCCAACTGGCCTATCTGTCTCCCCCACGCCTTGCCCTACCCTCTCCGCACTCACCCTCTCACCATCCCCGCCACAAAACACAACCCAACACCACCCATTCTGCCAACTCTACCCCCCCCCCCCCTCTTCCAGTTTTCATCGCTGTATCTCCTTGTCCTTACACCAAAACAACCTCGCAACCAAACATTCACATCAGTCCACTTCAACCCCCTTAGCATACTAATATTATGAAGTATGTCTGTAACATCGGCCACGAGGTCCACCATCTGTCCAATATTTACAGTGTCGATCTGGCATCTAGAATATGACGTAAAATTTATAATTGAAGTTATTTTACTTAAATATATTATATTTAATGTTTTATTTTTTCGTATAATATTTCATTGTTAATGTAATAAAAATTCTATCTTGTATGTAGTTTTCGTAAACTATTTATATCTTAATTTTCTGAAATATTGGATTTATTGTTTATGAAAGGTATCTGACAGCAATTATTTTCTAACATTATTCCGAATAGGATAGTTTGTTTATAAAACATACCATAGTAAATGTATTTGTATTAGTAAAATTCATTGTTATTTGCATTTAATAAACCTATTGAGAGACATCTGTTAATCGAAATCATATTTTTCAGTCAAATCTGACTATGACTTCAGAAAATACAAGTATGTGCCTTTGTTCAAATTTTTATATTTTATTTGAATAATAATGCGGAGGTTTGGTGAGCAATCCAAGGTGAACATAATTTGTGAAATTCAGATAGCAAGCACTATTTCCTGTTCTAAGAATGTGTGTATGCAATGATAAGTGCAAAAACCTTTTATAGGCAAAGTGGACAGCTATTAGGTTTTGTTTTATTTTAATAAATTAGCATCATAGCATTTCTTGAACAAAATCAGGTTCAATATATAACAGGGTGGTTCAACATAAAGTGAAAAAAACATTTTAATATTTTTTTACTGTAATTATTAAAATATTTATTACTCTTCAAACACTAAAATAACTATTCGTGTTCGTCCTTGTAAAGTGTGTGTCATTATAACGTACACTACAAACAGCTATATTCCTTTAACAGATAATCAAGACTTTGGACACTCATAAATTTAGAGTTGGCGTAAGATGAGCCTGAAGGCAAATTCGTTGCAGCAAAAGCGACACCGATATCTCACTGAAAGCTCTGTAGATGATACAGTAGTGGACCCAGGTTGTTCGGCTGTCGTCCCGTCGGAAGCAGCAGGAACCAGGGGTGGCCTTGCCTCCGTGTGGAAAGCGATGTGTCTCGTGAAGAGTTGACGGGCTGGTCATTCATACTGGTCGTCATTGGATCAACATCATAGTACTACTGTTCATAACACCTATGATGGTGACTGTTTTCCCTTGCAAAACTACCATCAAAGTATCGGTGAGGCGCACCGTTTAACTTTGCATGATTTCATGTTTGCAGAAATAATTGTTGCATTAACAGCGATATGCGGTGTAATCACTGATACTTAATTTCGTTGAGATGCTTCAAACACCCACGAATTTCATGCTGTGGTACGATATGTTAGTGTGAAAATAATCTTTCGCAATAGCTGCAGCGATAGGTTTTCTCTGGCGGATGTGTTTCAGCCGAGGAGCCAAACTCTCCAGGAGACGATGTACCTACGAAGGTGCAGTTGTAATAAGAATTCATGCTGGTAGTTCGTCCAAAAGCGAGGACGCCTCCGTCTAAAACGGTGAAGGCGTGATAGCTGAAGAAGTCGAAGGCATTATACCAGGCTGAAATGATAATGCTACTGCCAGACCCAAGACCGACATCTCGATAGTACATATGTAAGTTGCTGTCACCTGTTGAGATCTACCTTCCACGCTGCCAACTGTCAAAATAAGCTCCTTAACATTAAATCGGCTGCCTATATTGTACACACGATATGTCATGTCTACTTTGTGATGCACCGTGGGAAGCAATAGAGAAAACATTGTTGCATCTGGTGATGATCTTGTGTGTGTGGCATTCATACTCATCGTACACATTGGCAACAGAGGTGTAGTAGAGACGGAACGTTGTTAGTATTGTAAATTACACCGATGATGGACTATACAGCAGCACAGATAAAACCACATCCGAAGCATAGGCCAAAGAGGTTGTATACCAATCTCGCCAGCTGCGCACAACCATTCTTCGTGTCCAAACATTTAACTGCTTTGTTGCCAATACGACATGCAAAAACGCTATGGATGGGGTTTGAGGTTAGGATACTGTTTAGTGAACAAATGTTTTGAGAAATTTTTTATATTTCTTCTAAAAAATATTTACTACAATTTGATTAATTGCAATTTGGTAGAAGTATTTTATAAATGAAATATGCTTGTAATTTTAAAAGTAAAATAATGAACATACACGTTCATAATTGATGACCATGTGACTCTGACAGTTGTGTTCCTTTGGGGTAGGTCAATTTTTGGTACATGAGCAGAAGATGAATAAGTAGTCTACCTCTTCTTTAGTCTATGCTCGGAACTGTAGGCTCCTCACTGTTCCGCATGCCTTTCACGGGCCTAGTCTTCTTTCATAGATACAATTTATTTAAATTGAATATAAACTCTATCTTCCCAATTATGGATATATTAACATGTTTGTAATCGGCATCGAGAACGAAAGCCCACCCATGCACATACAGAAGGATGATGTCAGACACCCTGCCGTTAATGATTATTTTGCACATATTCCAGGCAGTTGCAGGACAGAACATCCTAGAGCCACAAGGTACTCCAATCATTGAACATCCCAGCAAACGCATTGAAGTGGGAGGTTGGATGCTCTGCTCAATATTTCCGCCAGTTGATAACGAGTAAATAAAGGTACGAAGAAATGCAAGACTTCTGAGTCAGCAGTTGGAAACACAGATAAACCTACAAGTCTTCTAGATGATATCTCCACATGTCTATGGATTTGCTGAAATCAGACTGCTTATCACTCAGAATGAGAAGCAGTAATCAATATTTCGTATTATGTTGTTTATTTCAGGGAGAAAGGCTAATATTCACAGTAAACTTTTAAGATTAATGAATGTATGGTGATGAGTAAACCAACGTACTTTATGAATACAATATATAGAAACACTCTTAGAAAATTCAATATGCCATGTTCGCGATATAAGGGTCCCCAGATAATACGACCTGACACTTGATGAGGATAGGTTGGCTGACTGGTGAATAACCTCACCACCAAAAAAACCATGTCACTTTAGACTGTGAAGATTGAGACAAAGCCTTGTCAGAGATGAAGATGAGGTCTCATGATTTTGTGGCGGAAGAGTTCTTCATTAATCAGCCAACCGACACTTGCCTCATGAAAGGACATAGTATCTGTGGCCCCTTCTCGCACAAACAGCGAGTGTGGGATTTTATAAGAGAAATTCGGTTTATTGCATTTATAAAATATAATGTTTTCGTCACTTTCTCACTTCCTTTATTCTCAAAGTTTACCATGAATATGGCTTGTCTTCTTGAAATAAAAGGGTAATATATAAGGTTGATTGCCGTTCCACATAATGAGTGAACATGTAAATATGTTCATATTTAATGAGATCACAATTTATAATCAATTTTCTCTCATTGTATTTATGCAATGAGCCTTGGCCTGTGACAGGCCTACAGATCGGTGCCAATTAAGTATCTAAGGTGCCTACAGTTCCGAGAAGTTTATATCTGTACTGCTGCAACTTCCATCATCGGTGGGATTGACAACAATAACATTGATTCGGTCATATAACACCTCTGTTGCTAATGTGTAGTGTATGCATGTCACACTCACAAGCTTAGTGTCTGCGCTATCGTCTCGCATGGGGCACCACAAAGTACGCATGACATAATGAGTGAATACATAGACAACCGGTTTCATGTTAAGGAGATTAGTTAGCCAGTGGCCGATGTGAAAGGTAGATCTTCTTAGCAGGTGACCGCAACTGGTATATGTATTATGGAGATGTCGGTCTTGGGCTCGGCAGCATGAGTTTTTATCGCAAACTGCACCATCTGTTTCTTTGGCTGCATTGTCTCCTGGGCAATTTGGCTCCTCGGCTGAATAACCTCCATCAGAGAAAATTATCGCTGCAGCTATTGCGACAAGGTACTCTATCGACCAAACACATCGCATGGCAGCATGAAACTGATGGGTGTATGAAGAATCCCAAACAATTTAAATATATCTGATTACGGCATGTGTCGATGTTATAATGCAACCATACTTTCTGCCAACATAATTTTACGAAACTGCGTGATTCACCAATGCTTTGGTGTCAGTTCTACAAGGAAAGTTCCGTCAATCTCTTTCATCGGTGTGATTAACTGCAGTAACCTAATTTTGATCTGATGACCTCTTTCCCACCATTGTATGAATGACTAACCCACCAACACAAGACTAAACACATCGTTTACCACGGAGGCATCGACATCCCTGGTTCCGATGGGACGACAGCCTAACAATCTGGGTTCAATAATGTATCATCAACAGAGCCCTCAGTGTCATATCGGTGTCGCTTTTAATGCAACAATTTTGCCTTCAAGCTCACCTTGTGCTGGCTCGAAATTTATCAGTGTCGGAAGTCTTGGTTTTTTGTTAAAGAAATATAATTGTTTGCAGTGTATGACACATATTTTATAAGGACGAACACGAATAGTTATTTTAAGTGTTTCATATTACATATTTTAGCAAATTCAAAATATTTATAATTAACTTTTGTTTCGCCCTATGCCGTTACAACCTGATTATATATCAAAACAGATTTTTATAAACAGTGCTCTGCTGCTAATTTATTAAAATACCAAAAAACATAGTAACTGTTCATTGCACCTATAAAAGGTCTTTGGGCCTATCATTGCACGTATAAGTATTAGGGGAAGTCTTTGACAAAGGGAGCGGGGATAGGAGCGCATGAGACCGCCGGTCGCCACGTTGGAATTTCCCTGTTTTTAATCAAAATTTCTCTTTTTCCCTCAAAATCGACTAAAATACCCTAAAAATGTCCCTTTAAAAAAAAAAAGTCAGTTTTCTTTAAACCATTCGTAAAAATCCCCATTTTCCCAGGGAAGTTCCTGGGGACTTATGACTCTGGCGAGGGGATCAGTGGCTCCGAGCTAGGAATCAGTGACTCCGAGCGAGGAGGGCTGTACCCAAGAGCTGTGACCATGACAACACTTGAAAACACAAAAAATTGTAAAAGAAATCCAAATAAAATACAAACATTTCCTAAACATTCATAAAGAATATATAACATGTATTTTAATAAAAATTAAAAAAAAATTAATTCAAATTCATTTTTAAAAACTGAAACATCCGGAGCTCACACCATACCAATTATCCATTCCACATCGTGGTAGGTGCAGCCATACGCCATATTGGTAGGTGCGGCTGGTAGCCATGTTGGTAGGCTGTCTCTCACATTCGTTCGACCAATTAGTTACATGCGGTCCACTGCCATCTTGGTAGGCATCGGTCATCTTGCTAAGAGCAGTCCTCCATGTTTACTTTTTATTTTCATTTGTTTTAGGAATTATCTCGCACCTTCTTTGACTATCATATTAAATTTCATATATTTTCATCACCTGTGTAACACCAGGTGGCAGCCATATTTGTTTATGTGTTTAGAATATAGGTTGCACCATCGACCCCCAGTTAATGTTTTTCATTGACTAGTTAGTGTTTTGTTGACCTACCTCCACCACATTCGTTCCATTGCCTCCATATTGGTTTATATTTTTCAACACATATTGTCAATGCCATTTATCGTCCTGTACCGGAAGGTGACATTGACAATTACTGCAAAGTGTGTAAAATGTAATTTATTTTTAATAGTTTTATTTGTCAACATAAGTATTTTTATTTAAAGTTTTTTTTAAATTTAATATAATTTATATATGGTGAGGTTCTTGAAACAAAGCACATCATTTTTTTCACATCAAATTTATTTACACATAATGTAATCTACAAGTACATTATTGTTCTTCAACGTTCACTGCTCGATGTCCACCTCTGCGAGCCAGAAATTGAAGTAGGCAGGGAACCCCACCACTTGACATGCATCCTTCCATTATGAAATTTCAGCACTTCGACCAAATACACATCTGGACACTTTGTTGGCTGGATCCCCTCTGTGTAGAAGCCACCATGGATGGGAACATCATTAAGATCCTCAAGAAAAACGGCCCTCGGGACATAGTTACGTATATGTCGCACACGAAATAGTTCGAGACTCCACTTCGCCATGAACCCTTTCTCGAAGATGCCTTATTGTTTGGAGATGTGCACCAATTCTCCAACTTTGGCTTTGGGCTTGCATTTTTCCGTTCTGTTTGGAGAGCATACAGGTAGTGATTATTCACATCTCCGGGCTTCATGCGAGCGGTAGAATAAACAGTAGAATTTTACTTGCATACGAGTTTCAGCAGTAGTGTCAAACCACTTGTAGCTACCATTCCCTACAAAGTTCTGTTGAACCTCTCAACAATAGAAGATTTGAGATTGCTGTACATGGAATAATGATTAGTGTTATGTTTCTCCATCAGGGCTTTGAACTTTGCATTGTAGAATTCTTTGCCCTGGTTGGTTTGTAGATTAGTCGGGATGCATCCTTTGCACAATACATATTCCATGTCTTCAGTAACATCATGCAAATTCTTCGACTTGACAGGTCTGGCCCAGGAGAATTTGCTATACGCATCGATGACCCTTAACATATATTTGTAGCCCTTATTGACCTGAACATACGGTATCATATCGAGAAGGTCGGCTTGAAACAGGTCGTTCATCCCACATATCACGACATTGCAACAGTGGTAGTTGCGCCTGATGGCTGCATGCAGTTCATGGGCAGTTCCCAATCGATTCATCGTATGTAACCCCCTTCCTTAAGTTCTTCGACGATGGAAATAATCTCGTTCGTGTAGGACCGGTTTCCAAACTTTTGCGAAGCAACCAATTGTGGAAGCCTGTCCACCTGTTAGTTGGGTCATGCCAGAATACGTAGTCGCTGTTCTTGTCATCATCTATCTTCTTGGGACCTTCGCCACTTTTAAGTGCTAGAGTGCTGAAGAGGTCTGTCAGAATGTCGACCTTTTGTGATCTTCGTCCTTTTAAACACTGGTCTCAGGATCGTTATCTTGGTAAAGCACATGAGTGAGTTCAAGGAAAGTCTTGTATTCCAGCAGGTTGAATTCTGTAAACTACCTGGGCTCTTTGCGAAATAAAAATTCATATAGTCCAGAGGTTCCACATGTCTTGTAATTACCCAACTCGGATGCTCCCATGTGGTAGAAACTCTATTCCATCAGCACTGAGCAACCATTTATTATTATGCCTGTATACACTGTACATCGTATCATTATTACAAGATGTGTACGATCGTAGGTACCAACGAGCCAGAGCATTATATTTCAGGGCTATCTTCTGCACATTTTTCTTGTGTGGCAAATCCAGATCCGACCCATTGTCCTGGTATGACTATACTTCATCATTTTTGGTTTCTTCAAAGGCTCAGCAGTATCATCGACTTCAGTTTTAATGGCTTCGGGAGCTCCATTACTCCCTCTGAGTACATCGAGATGACAAGTAATGGCCTTCAAATTTCATTTAGGTCATTTTAAATATTGGCTCTCTTGGCGAGTAAATACTTTGAGAAGAGTGTCTGAATCCCTCGATGTAGTTCGCTGGCAATGTCCGACATCGTATTGAATAGAAATTTTTATGGTTGCCCTCTTTTATAGGTTTAGCCGTAAGTCTTCACCAGAATATTTTTGACCTTGCTCAGGTGTTCACTGCAAACATCCAATACGTCCCTACTGTAATTTTGAATATCAGTTTTCGTGACAAGGTGGGAAATTGAGGTAGTGAATGTTCATGTCATATATCCTTCCAGGTTTTTTTTTTTTTTTTAATTCTCTTCATTTTGCGCAGATGCTACATTTAATCTGTCCATAACTTGATTTTGAACACTCATCACATGTTCGTCCATGACCACCATATTGCGGACGATCTCCATCTTCGCACACACAATCTTCGCCCCGAGCTTGGACAAGGTAGTTCCAAAAGAATGTGTTTTGTTCGGCCAACATATTGCGCAATTCCAGGATGATGTCATTGCCAGTTTTGAGGACGAAATGTTTGTTTAGTAGCAGGATCCTCGGATTGTTCGTGTTCTTCAATGATTCGAATTATTCTTCTACCAACCTCCATCGACTTTGTGAAGATGTCCCTTGAGGCTACTTTGTCCGAATTTAAATATGCTGTAACTCATTCTCGATGGCCGGCGATGAATTGATCGAACCCACACCCATTATATAGGCGTCAGTAATTTACGATCATCAAAAATCTGTATTTCCCTGTTCGGCACAAAGAACACATATCTTTGAATTATGTTAGTGCCATGTTCATATTAACGTAATCGTCCTAAACATTTCATAAATTTATACCATCCATGCGAAACAGCACCAACACATTACAATTAACATGAAGCACCTGTTTAGGTATGTGCGAATAAGTCTGGCCGAGGTACACACAGTCCACTATCACATTCTATTCCTTGCTAAAGTATTTGTGGATGCAAGTTCGTTTCTCGCAGGTAACGTTATCAAAGTTCAATATAGAGTTTCGCAGTGCTGCATTCGATCGCACGACGGCTTCGTTATCGCTGCATGGGAAATAACCCATGCCTTCCATGGCCTGCAGTACTTGATCCAGTCGCTCGTATTTCGATTTCTGGAGTGATTTTCAATATCGATACATATTCTCGAACTGTAGGCCGTTCTCTTCTTCTAACAGGCTCAGTAGGACACATGTTTTCAAACAATTGATGGTCCTGCGATGATGCACCTCACTGTATTGGGAAATAGGCTTCCATGCTTCATCTTCAGCATGAATGTGTATGGGTAGAGTATTTGCCTGATAATACATATGTTAACACTACAATCTTGTGAGGCAGGTAGATAAAATGGAGCAGATGGGCCAAATTGAGCAGTTGGAGCAGGTGGAGAAGGTGGAGCAGGTGGACCTGGTTGTAGTTGCAGATAACCTGTGCTACAAGTTTTTGAATGTGTATTTAATTCATCACTCCGAAAAAACTGCTTCTGACAGAAATCGCACTGAAACTGCATTCTTGTGGTGTTCATTCTGCAGCTCGTTATTTCAAGTCATCATAAATTCCGCAAAACTCGAAATGCTTTACTGCGGAAGCGACAGAGCACATACATCATTGCAATTGTACTGTTGAAAATTTGGAATGATACTGAAACGAAACTGAAGAAAAGGAGCATATTTATACTTTTCTCTCTCAGTTCACCGCGATGTCTCGAAGAGGTAAGACCATAGCTGGATCCGGGTTCGTCGATATGCTGATCAATCTACCAGTCGTGCTGCAAATTCCTGGATACAGGTTCTGCAGGCTGGGAACTAAGCTAGCTAAAAGGCTGCCATGCAATAAGACAGGCATACATGTCATGGACGATGCATGCAAACAGCACGACATCACCTATTCCCAGCACAAGGATCTGCAAGCCAGACACCAGGCAGAAAAGATACTTGCATAGAAGGCCGACGAAATAAGAAAATCACCTAACACTGGACTCGGATAAAAAAAATAGCAGCATGGGGCCTTTCCGTGATGAAGGCGAAAGGGAATATGGGCATAGGGGGTAAGCGCAATAGAAAGGCACAGGTTAATATGGTAACAGGCACAGAGAGCAAGCAGAATTATCCAGTGAAACAAAAATCTGCGATGAAAGGAAGAAAAGCATGTACCGTAATATTTTTTTCATTGCTTTTGCCTCCACTTGTGGCCCTCAGATGTTTAATCGGAGCCACAAGCGGTATAGTCCGGACCATTAACACAGCATCCAATTAACAGAAGCAGTTGTCTGAGGCACAAAGACCCAATCCAAATATTGAAGCTATCGCCATTGATTTAAATAAACCACCAAGGCCTCTACCTAAGGACATACCCAGTAGGAGGTGGAAGTGTACAAAAATTATACAGCAGGAAGAGGCAATAATGAAATCTCTATCGAAACAAGTGCACACGAATGTGGATTTGGAACTGTTAGTGCACAAATTGAAAATAGCTCATTTTAAAGGAGTGTTTATGGGCGATGATTTGCTCACTAATCCCAATAGACATGTACGTGCCATAATTCATCTAAACATGACAGCCGGGCCTGGTACGCACTGGGTGTCTTACGTAAAAAGGGCAAATTTGCGGACTATTACAATAGTTTTATAAATTTTCGTCCTCCCCCCGAACTGCACCAGTATTTGAAATATACCAAACTATCGTTCAATTATGAAACAGAGCAGCTGCCCAACACGTTGAACTGGACATCTCTGCCTTCGCTTCTTAGTTAACTCGTACAAATAATTGTATAAAAAAAGGCTATACACCATGAGGAAACCATCAGTCATGTCAATAATGCTTACATTGACGAGTCGTAGCTCTGAGCTGCATGTGATACATTTTGGGACACTCGACCTGGAGGGGGAAAGGAACATAGGACTTGTCGATTTTCGAAACGTACAATGCGATACAGAACATTGATGAAAAAATTTACAAGCTGTACCTCGTAAAAATTGGTCATGTTTCCCATTAGGTCTCACTGCCCATAAGCTCTTATGAAATAAACGACATCGCAAGGTACATTGAAGATTCGCTGTCCCCCGACAAAGAATACCACTTAATGGGAATCTCAATGCTCTGAAGAGTGTTATCAGATGCAACGAAGATATCGACTTTACGAAATCAGGTACTATCTGTCCGATGCTGGAGCTAGAGCCATGCATCTACAAAGCTGGAAAAACACATGTGTCGTCGCAGCCCGTAAACATTTTGCTGGTCAATGTGATATGAATAAACTGCCATTTGGCGAACGACATGCACCTCAACGGCAGGCTGATCAATACGCTGCACGAATTTTCACCTATGGTCCCTCAAGGTTATACACTGGTCGTGGCACTGCAAATAATCATTTACATTCCAGTCGTCACGAAGAGATCACACTAGGTGTTAGTGACAGTCGTCGACAAGCACAGAGAGTTAGTGAATTTTAAAATGAAGAAATCACCCTAAGCCTGCATTTAATAAGATGGGAATAAGATTTATGCCGATGAGAAGCTATAAAATAACGTGTCGTAAAAAATATGCAATCAGTACGTCACAGGTCTTCAAGGAGTTAACACATGCTAATGAGATTTTCCTTCGCAGTATTGGTTACGAGGTCGATCGCCATGGAAAATTTGATAAACATCGAAGAGCCAGCTGTTTTCGAAGACAGCATAACGAAGGTGGAACTTAATGTGTGTCAGCCTTCCCTGTTCGGATCACACACACTAACATCGGAAGTTCGGATAACGGTCCAAAACCAAGATGTCTGCACTCTTCCTTGCCAGTCTTTCCTGCGAATCAGGGGGACTCTGAAGAAAGAAGATGGGTCTGACATGGCATCGACAAAAATAACAAACATGGAATTCTTCACCTAATCGATCGCATCACCTTCTTTATCAACGGTGTCGAGGTAGACCAGAAACGAGATGTGGGCATTACCTCAACGATAGAATATTACTTTACCCTCACACTGAATAAGCTGTTTGCAGCCAAGATGGCACGCAAGGGAATCGATTATGGCTCCAATGTTCCGATTTACGACGAAGGCCAGTTCGAAGTATGTGTTCCATTCTCCATGCTATTAGGATTTTCGGAAGATTACAAACGAATTATTTTCAATTCTAAGTATGAGCTGGTGATAATGGTAGCCAATATGCACGTGGACACCATCGTGGGTATGGGAGAAAACGTGGAGGCAGTGGAACTTAAACTACTGTTTATCGAATGAATGCTGCCTCATGTGCAGTTGAGCACTGCAGAACGCATAAAAATGTTGCACAATGTGGAAGATGGTAAAAACATTGATGTGGCTTTCAGATCGTGGAGTCTGGAGACGTACCCCGGATTACCAGCAAGCCAGCACATCAGCTGGGTGTTGTAGTTCATCTTTGCTTCTGAGAAACCAAGGTACACCCTAGTTGAGCCATTCTCAGATCGACACATAAAATAGAAGATGTGAAAATATTTTTTTAACAGCAAAAGCTACCAACATGTTGACATGAGCACGAACTTTGAAAATGGACAGTACTTGCTGGCATATCAGATGTATGCTCAATTCCAAAATGCATATTATGGACATATCCAATCCTCGATATTGAGCCCTGATACTTTCAAGTAATTGGCCCCCCTCGTGGTATTCGAGGTGATTAAACAGGATGCACATGTTACCTCCAACGTGATTGACTGCAGGATTGAATTAACTACATATGGAAATATTTCTGCCATCATGTACGCATTCTGCCTGATACTTCACGATAGGCTTGTATCATACAATTGCTTAGACAAGACCCTTAAAATACTCCCATGAGAACAGCTGATTGTCCGCCCACTATAACTGTTTATTCGTCTTCAAGTATCGCCAGCTTCAGATTTCGAGAAGGTGCTGAAACGAAGTAATGGAAGGGTGTATGTCAAGTGCTGGGGTATTCCCTGCCCGCTTCAATTCCTGAGTCGCCGAGGCGGACATCGAAAGGTGAATAACGAAGAAGATTAATAAACCTGTATATTTTATTATGTGTAGAAAAAATTTAATTTTCTAATATATACTGTTTTATTTCAAAAACCTTCCCGCTGTATATATAAAATTATTTTTAATGATCAATATTTTAAATAAAAACATTTATGTTTACAGATAAAACAAATAAATAAAAATGCCAGTTTACAGTTTACATACTTTGCAGGAGATGTCTATGTCACCATTTGGTATAGGAAAATAGCAGCCAGATAGTCAATACTACCACTGTTTGGAAAATATATAAACCAATATGGAGGGGAGACTTGCAGACTAAACACTAATTATCCAATGAAAAACATTGTAGGAGGGGGTTCGCAGTGCAACCTATAGTTTAAGCACATAAACAAATATGGCTGCCACCTGGCAGTACACAGGTGATAAAAACATATGAGATTTAATACGACAGTCGAACGAATGTGAGAAACAAACTCTAAAACAAATTACAATTAAAAAAACCTACATGGAGGACTTCATCTAGCTTAATGGTGGGCGCTCACCAAGATGGTGGCGGAGCACATATAACTAATTGGTCGAAAAAATAGAGAGACGGCCTACCAAAATAGCTGCCAGCCACACCTACCAATATGGCAGATGGTTGCACCTACAATAATGTCGGGATGGGTAATCGGTACAGGATGACATCCGTAAATTTAAGTTATTATTTAATAATTTTTTTCATAAACTCTTAATAATTTTTATACGAATTTTTTATATATCTTAATATTTTTGATTTCTAAAAAAAACAATTGATTTTTTTTTATTTTGTTTTTAGTTTTTTTTATTTTAAAGACTAAAGGTCAAAGTCAAAGGTCGTGGGTCCTGCTCTCCTGACTCGGACTCACTGATCATCCTCGACGGAGTTAAGAGTGCCTAGGGGCGTGTCTAGGAAAATGGAATTTTTTTTGGTATTTTTTTAAGGGAAAAAGGAACACTTTTATGGCGAAAGGGAGAAATATACATGCTCACGACCGAAAATTATGCTTAAAAATTCTATTTTACATGTCTTACCATAACATTTCACTAATTTTTCACATATGCTTATAAAAATTATAAATACTGTAGATTTTCATGCTTAGGTACAATACAACTTGAGAACATGTGGTCACTTCACCTTTTAAATCGCTCAAGTTGACACGCAAAAATTGTGCATATTTGTTTGTAAAGCATAGAATAATTCAATATGGCTGTTGACATATGGACATAATCGATTTTTCTGATGTTATTTTTAATGCGAATGAAAAATATGAGTTCTATTACATTTATCTTGATATGCATTTGTGTTTAAATTTTTTAAAATTTAATCACAAATAAACTTGAATAAAACTTATTAATTACTATATTTATAGACATGATATATGTTTCCGAATAGTTTTTGAAAATAATTTCGATTGTGGACAAGCCCTGAGCGAAAAAATCTTTGGTTAAAACAAAATCATAATATAAGTCATTTAAAAAACTATCTATGTGAAAGAATATTTTATTAAATAAAACATTAAATATTGTTGTGAAGGAATACTGTCACGAATGCGAACTTCTTCCCCCTAATCATTAGCCAATACGCAGCTCACATCATAACATATATGGATACGGTGACTACTCGAGCACACTTGCTTGGCTATTCATTCTACTAGTAGGCTTCCTTTTCGTCTATTTCCATCGCAGTGCTTCGTTGCGAGACGTCACAACGACTTCTGACTACACCCTCTCTAACATTATCTTATACTAATAGTTAGCTACTCACTTCCAAAAGTAAAATTCTTATTTAGTCAGGCTTTAAATGAAAGAGAACATGTGGAGTTAATCAATTACAAATCTTTCTCAGGACCAAAATATTATTTAAATATATTAAGTGCAAAATCAATCAAAACATCAATTTCTCTTTACATCACTGGACAAAACATGAATTAGACACCAAAACATCAATTATTTGCCTATCACTTAGTCTCAGTGTCATTTCCAATAGGAGCGCACACAAAAATCATCCAAACAACTTAGCTGAAACTGTTTGTCTACCTCTAGCATGTTGCTGTTCAGTCTTCCCACAGAGACCTCGAGTTGCGGGACCGTCCACACATCGCACTAGCACAGCACTGCATTCCCGCCATTGTCTGCGCCTCTATCCAAATGCTCCCAGTTCCCCGGGGTGCACTCCACGATACTGCAATGAAATGACCGCGCCCTAGGCTAACTGTGTCCTGACTTCTACCAGCACCCAAGCGTCCTCAATGTTTAGAGACTGGTTGGCGACTCTCAGCACGTCTGAAAAGCACGCCATTCTGGGCGGCTCGTGTCACACAACTGCTGACTTGGGAGACTCGGTCTGCCCTAGCCAGTGCGCCCACACATCAATACACTGCCTATTACGTTTGTTTCTCGACGCGTTTTATACCTACGGAGCTTGACCGATAGGAACTGTCAAATATTAAGTCCAAGTTCTCTTGGCTTTCCGATTTCAAACAGTTGAAAGTTTTGAAGTCAAAATCTAATTGACATTTTGCTGAGAATCTGTCAGGGGTTATATGAAATGAATATTTGGTTACCGTAATGTGGTTTTCATTTCAGTACATGACAAGATACACATTCTTACAAAGCCTGCAGATCCGATTTTCATATACCTGAATTTTGTTTTGACTTTCTAATTGAACTGCATATCTGAAATTTCGTCAAAGAAAAAGAAACTTAAAGTCAAATGTTAAAGTTTTTTTTGAGTAGCTGGGGCCGTGGTGGCTAAGCGGTTAGTCTGCTCGCCTCCCACCAAGGTGAACCGGGTTAAATCCCCAGCCGGGGATGCCGGACGATGGCACTGATCGGTGGGTTTTCTCGAGGATTTCCCGCTTCCCTCGCCCTTTCATTCCGGTGCTGCTCCATACTCACCTCTATCACCCTCATCGGCTCTCATACCTCGCTGTTAAGAGCCGCTCAAATCTCTATACTCTCATTCTATTCTGTTAGGGCCTTGAACCTTCGAACCACACCTGAAGTGTGTCTCTATGTCCCAACAAGGCACCGCTGTTTCTCTGCCGATTATTATAAACGACATGGATAAGATGTGAGCTTGGAATACTTGTTACAGAAACAAGTGCTTTGTGATGGTTGTGTACCTACTTTTTCTAGTCAATATTTCATGCAGTTAGATCAAATTCGAATGTGTAAAACTATTTTAGCCGTACAAACGTCTAGCCTTTTGAAAATTGAGATATAAAAATACACTTGAGTCAGTGTCCACCATGTGACTTTGACAGCTGTATTAGTGTAGTGTAGGTCAATGTTGGCTACAAGGGGAACATCGCCCGATATCTTGTCTACGACACCAACAGTTTGTTCAGCTGACCTGGCGGAGTTTAAGTCATGTTATGCAAAGCAGCCATTTGTTTTGAACAATTCTCTTGTTCATTTCCTCGTTAATTTTTATTGCCAAGTTAGTGTACGTTTACTTCGTTTGTGTACTTTGTCACAGGCGACACTTTTGAAAGAAATATCTAAAAGCAAGTAAATAAGCAACAACCGATCTATTCTGGTATAATATGTTCTAAGGAATAAACTTTAGTTGCAGACATAAGCAGACATCAGCCTACAAAGCAGTGCGCCACACACAGACCACTCACAACTTATCTGAAGCCCTGCTTTCTTACTGTTGCCAGTAAGTTCCAGCGACTCATGCAAAAAATAACTAAACCTAGTCTATAAAACTGCACCAAACGGACAACACGCCTCAATCGAACGCAATCAGTGAAATAATATTTTGTATTTTCTGATTGGTAATATTTCTTACTAAGTATTACCGACACGCCTATTTCCCCCCTGCTTTTATTTATATTAATTATACATGTTAAATATTACAATATATAAATTAAATAAAAATAAAAATTACATCTAATCAGAAATAATGTATTTAATGTTGACACAAGGATATAATGCTAGTGATTCAAGGCACAATTAGGGCACAGGCAATCACGTTGTACGTGGGGTGATTTTTCAAAGGTTTAACTCGAAAATGGTAGAGAGAGAGAGAGAGAGAGAGAGAGAGAGAGAGGAGATGAAGAGTGTAGGTGTATGGAAGGCGTAGTTGTGCGTGCGTGACCTGCTGCGGCAACCAGAGCATGCTCCAGGGGAGAAGTGGGGCGCGCACATCCGGCCGACGTGCTTTCCGCCTCGCAGCTCCTCCCCGACATCACGGCCTGAGCTCGTGGCCACTCTACAAAACTGCCTCTCATTTTGACAACAATATTGCCTGCACCACTATCAACTAACCTCAAAGACAGTTAGGAATAGTAGTTCTCTCATTAACAGGCAAGTATCGCAGGCTACTTACATTTACATGTAATCCTCCATAAGCTGATTTACAAATTAAATATTTCAAAACTAATTTTGGGGCCACACCAGTTTAGTGGTTAGGCTACTTGCCTCCCAACAACGTAAACCGAGTTCGACTCCCGCCGAGATCACGCCCAGGTTTTCACATGGGGAATCGTGTCGGACTATGCCGATGGTCGGCGGGTTTTCTCGGGTATCTCCCGTTTACCGCGCTTTGTATACTGGTGCTACACATGCCATACTTACCTCACTTCACCTTCATCAGTTTTCAAGACCTGGATGTTAAGAGCCGCCGAAATCCCTCCACTTCACTCCACTCAAAACAAATAAATTTGTCAAGACACTGGAAACATTTTAACAGTTACTTTGAAGTCCTATTTCTTCTTCTTCCATTACTCGTTTTACTTTATAACCGCAATCAAAGGTTCCTTTTTAAAAATAATCTTTGTAATTCATGGGAAGTTACAGATAAAACTGAAAGCATAAATTAAGTTAACTAGTCATATATGTCGTGCCTTATATGTCATATCAAGCTTTAATTTTGAATTTCTGGTCACGTGGTTTAATTACCGGGGGGGGGGGGGGAGAGATATTTGGCTCTGTTGGGGACACGGCCTTTGTTTTGCTTGAATACGTCTACGTTGACGCACTCAGAAGCCTTAATTTTTTTTACGTCCCCGGTACCACTTCACTCGATTATATGGGGTTTCACGGGTATCACTGGATTGCTTTTGAGATGCTCTTTCCAACCGTATACGATTTCTGTATGTTGACTTGGCTTCTTGACGAGTATAGACCAAAATTGTGTTAATCTTTCTTAATTTTTCACATTAAACACATACAATTTCACCATAACCACGCCACCCAAATGTTTTTTACGCGCAATCTATTTATCTTGACGAGAGCTGTCGATTGAAACTTAAACGAGCGTCGTAGTTCCTCCTAGTCAAAAGTTATACTACGCGAAAGATATGAGACGCGGCGAAACAAACTGAAATTGCTGCGCGCACCATCCCCCCTCCACCATTCTCATCGTACAACGCCCGTTATGTCCCACGCGAAGCTTCGCAGTCTTCACTCGTCGTAACATATTATTTGATCCTTTGGCAATCGAGTGATGTAATTGAATTTTGAATGTACACGATAGATTCGGAGCTGCAATTCCAAACTCTATCCCCCGATCTTGTTATCATCGGATTTCCTGGATTGCCTACCATTATGGTTGAAAATTTAAAGATGTATTCAGTCAAAAAATTTCCAAGATAATCTAATTTCGACTCTGTATCTGGCCCAAGAACTGGGATGTAGTGTGCTAGTAATGCACGTGGTTTTAAAGAAAACAATTTGACAGGTGCACAATCTGTTTGCACGTGGACATACCTAATTCAAACCAGATCGGAAAATAAATTTGAGCAGAACACGCTCCTTGCAAACACTATCCTTAAAATCTTCAACATGGTCAAAAACAACATCTGCATACTGTTATAGCCTGAAATATGCTAAGCAAAAGCGGGCAGGAATTTCCTGGTGCCCCAGTATGGGACAGGTAGAATGGATTTCACCTCGTCGACACAAGCTCACCCTCCATGCCTAACCTAGTTATGACACTAATGGTACTCCCTAGTGTTGTGTGTACATAGTACTGACCACGCAATACACTGGTGATGTGAAGACCGTCAGGTTACCAGGTCAGTGTGGAAGTCGGCTGAAATGTGCTGAGTGAATTCCTTATCTAACTGGTATAGCCCCCCGCCGTGCCAAGTTTGCCACACACTTCCAGCCAATTACATGCGAAGAGCCACAGCTTCTTGTGGCTGCCTCGGTGCGGGACCACCAGCAGCTGAGCGAAACAACAGGGTTTTACATGTTCAATATTTTAAGGTATTTGTTAGCTAATATTAACGATTTCGCTTCCAAGCCAAAAGTACTTTGCCCGTGCCTGTCCTGGCCATATTTATACAAAAAGTTTTTTTTATAAAAATCTAAATACTCTCAAAAGTGCAGGTAAATAAATACTTGTATAGATACTCAATGAAATCACATACTTCTATTAATTTACTGCTATTTGCTCTGTTGGGCTCTCATCGAAGAGTACAGAGTGGTTTTTGTTTGAAGGTGGTGTCGTGAAAGGCAGCAGATACACGCCTGATATCATACAAGAGGTAAACACCTCTATTATCGATCGGACGGTCCACACTACGCAGCGCGACGAGCACATTGTACGTCCCTGCACATAACGACGATGACGCACTTATTGCGTATGGCAATGTCACCCTTATGGCTCTAGCGCTTCTCAGCCTCAAACGTAGAAAATTTCTCCATGTATACGGGTTCCTTAAGGGCCTGCCAATATTGTGCAGGTGTGTCTGCTTGTGCAGTGCCCTCAGCCTTAATGACGAACCGAGTGTACTCCATATGAGTTTTCTTCTGCTTTTATTTTGTATGGCGCACAAAAGAGAGCAGGAAGTGTGCCCATTGCTTGCGTATCTTTCCTCCATTATTGTTATTCAATCATTGTCTCTTCCGGTGTGTATCGTTACCAAAGAACAAGCTTGTCAACAGTTAATTTAAGCTTTTGAAAGTTCGGTTATCTTACGCAGCTGTTAAAATAATGTAGTGTATAAATATTGTCTCATGCTCGCTGCCCTGCATCGTTCCCCTTCCATCTCGAGCGAGCTAGTCATGGTCAGGAGAGCTGTAACCGGAGTAGCGAGCGGAGATTCACAAAGGCGAGCCGCCGCTTGTGCCAGATAATTCCATCGCAACTCGCGCGTTCCCGACCTTGAGTTGATTCAATTTCTGTTGTTATTTATTCAAGAATGATCATTACTCGGAGCATGGGGAACCCTCTGTGTCGGGTCAGCGAGGCTACTTAAGCCGTGATGTGCCTCCGAGCCGACAGTACAGCATGGGCTTGAGAGCCAGGAAAATACAGAGAAGCGACGAGCCAGTAGAGCGGCGAGTGGCAACCAGCGGGTGTGAAGTCTGCGACTGCGAGCATGGGTACAGTGAAGGTGAGGCTGATGGGCGGGACTACTTAACTGGATGCGGGAGTGACAGACATTTGAATAGTCCCAAAGAGAAAGGGCCTAAGTCCAATTTTTTTAACAATGAGTAATCACGGGATATAGCCATGGAGGTAATAGATGATGGAGTGGCAACAGCCTATCTTCTCCACGTTCATCAAGTGAAGCCGATGCCTTGTCTGACTTCTTTCAACTGCGCATGCGCAAACCGATTGTTTACGTCAGCCGCCATATTATTAGTGGCAAAAGTTACATAGCAAGCAATGTAAAACATGCACCTTTTTGCCACTACTAGCTCTGTCCTTGTCTTTCTATTTCGGCTTCACTTTAGTGTCTCGGCTTCCACTCCATTGACTAATACCTCCATGGGTATAACTTTCTTGTGTATAGACGCACCTTTCGGCATTGAAAGGGCCTATGTCCCACATAAACAAGCCTAGAAGTTAGAGCGCCGCTGTATGTGTTCCAAAGAGAAAGGTTCTAGGTCCTGAACTTAGAACCTTTCTTTCTGATTTGTTAGTTGGTAACCCTGGCTCAAAAATATTATTTGCAAGGGGTGGCTTTACCTATGGGTAAACATGGGAAAGCCTTTTTGTGACACACAAAACATAGAAATAAAATGATATTTAGCTATTAAAGTTCCTGTAGAACTGTAAATATTCTACACTAACCTGTAAACCCGGAAATCAGTTTTGCTTTCTGTATCAGTGTGTATTTCATACACAAACGAACTACCTTTATTTTCATTGTTTTGAACATCACAATATGGCGAGGGCAATAAAAGTCGCTTTAATGACATCACTACAAGACATCTCTTTTATATCATTTTCTTTATGGTTATTGGTCTTCAGTCAGTTGTTTGTTACGAAATGTCTTGTATTATTGTCAGGTTGACGTTTGCTGCTTGGTTTGTGTGTGTACCCACATTCACAGGTTGCATTTCTGTTTTTGCTCATTATATTATGGATAGTGATGACGAAACTTGTAGAAGAGGAAAGAAAAGAAATGCTCAGAGTAGAAATGGAAAAGTAATAAACCAAAAATTGCGAGGTTGAAAGGACTGGAATACACAAATTCTTGAGGAGCGTTAGTAGCTGCAGACAAACCTGGACAACCTTGCAGGTAAACAAGCAAGCATATGTTACATGCGAAACGAATACGTGTTGGCTAAATACTCAACGTTCAATTTATTCGCTGAAACCATTTAGGTTATGTTACATGTTAATATGATTTCATTGCCATTATTGTTGTTTGTACATCAATCAATATTACTATTAAGTATGTCAATGTGAATATGACATTGAAAATTACACTCGGAACACACTTTTATTATAGATGCAAACACCAGTGCTGCGAGGAAGTTGCAGACGACACAGACAATATTTTTGTGTGACTGCGTAGTATCGAGACGATATATGCACTAGACGTCTACCTACAAAGTCTTATTGATGTCTACGATGTGGAACGACACAGGCCTCTTAAAACAGTTGACTCACACGAAAAAACTAATCCTTCAAATGCCATGCTATGGCAAGAAACAACAAAAAGATCGAGGTGTGTCTTACTGCTCTTTTGTCACTTCACGGAGTAAAAATTAAGTGTATACAAAGGCTACGAAACCTTGCTAGTCTTGGGAAAAGTCCGGAAGAAATGCGATGAAAAAATGATAAAGGAAACGCACTCACTATAGACTTTAGAGGTAGAGTTCAAAAGCACATATGAAGTTTTGAGGTTAAGGAGACGCATTATTGAACGAGCAAGTATCAGTACTTAGATGCAAGACTGAACATAAAAAAGATGTTCACCTTATTCAAAGAACTACACCCCAATGATAAAACCAGTTAACAGTCATACGCAACAGTTTTTAATGAGAACTACAACTTTGCATTCGGGCGGCCTCAGGTGCATGTGTGTGGGGCATGTGAGGAACTCAAAATCAAAGTTCATAATCCTCACTTGTGCGATTCTGCGAAACAAAATACCACTACAGAATTACTTATTCATAAGCGAAGGGCAAATAAGTTTTAAGATAAACTAATAGGTGTAAAACAAAACCCCCTGAAACACATTGTTGCGATTAGTGTAGATTTCCTGCAAAATATTTCACTACCTTGCATCCCAGTTCAAGAAAAATGTAGATGCTCCTGTTGACTGTAAACCCGTTCGCTGTTCACAACATTCAAACGAGCTAGGCTGTGATTTCTGTTTATCATGAAGGAGTAGCATGAAAAGGCCCTATTGAAGTATGTTCTTTCATTTTCGATTATCTTACCAATCATGTTCCCCCTGATGTGACAGAGATTCATTTATATTCTGATAACTGTGACGGCCAAAACAAAAACCACGATTTTGCAGGTCTTTGCTAGCCCTGACGGACAGAAAACAATTGTAGAATATTGAACTTTTTTTTTCACTTCGTGAACATTCTTTTCTCCCATGTGACAGGGATTTCGGTGTTATAAAAAGGAAATGCCATGATCGAATCTATGACCATCAAGTGACTTCAATCATTATACAGTCATCCCAAAATCCAAGAAGGTATACCGTGAAAGAGGTGGCTACATCCGACATTCTTGATTTCAAGACGCAGTGGCAAGTTTACTACAAACGACATTGCATAGCGGAGGAAACAGCAAGTTGCTTTTTTGATAAGTAGCATTATCCATTTTCGGTAAGATTCAGAAATGCCAGGATGTATTGTAGCATCTCAATTCATCAATGGTTTAGTCACGCATACCTCTTGTGTAAATCAACTTGGAAGGAAGATTCCTCTGCTCCCGAAAACGATGGCTTATCCCCAGGGAAACGTGCCAATCAAGGCTGCAAAAATTACAGACATTCAAAAACTTCTACGCCACGTACCCCAAGAATTCTAAGACTTTTATGTTGGCATGCTTGCATGGCCTACAGCAGAATGCCAAGGACCGGATGTAAATTCAGAGTAAATATCCAATGTGGGGACATCTTCAAGACTATAGGATGATCTATTTTTTTTATGGTTCTTCATTGTTATTGCTCAGTGGGTTATTTTTCTATTGTACTGTATGTCATTATGGCATTGAACAGTGCTGTTATTAATGGAAGAAATTAATTGTGTCAAACAGACAGCTATTGTGTGTAACAGACAGCATTGCATGTTGATTTCTTATGATATAACCTATTTCATTTTACAGTTCTTCATTGTTATATCGCTCAGTGTATTTCTTTCTAATGTTGTGTATGTCATTATGACACAGAACACTTATTTTATTCTTAGAAGTAATACATTGTGTTAACAGACAGCAATTGTGTGCCTAGAAACATTATTTTTCATCACAAATGATGAGAAAGGTTCTAAGTCCTCAGAGTTTTTAATTTACAATAGCTGTGGGAAACATTCCTCAATTTATTTTATACACCTACTAGGAAGCCTACCTTTGTTACTAACCACAATATATATATTTTTTTTTTTTTCAGAATTTTTCATACTTGCAGTTATGAGGAAATCACGTTATTGATATTTCCCAAAAATGTTGTTTCCTGGGTATAGGCCCTTCATCTTTGGGAAGATTAATTTATAATGATGGTAATAGGCAAATTGAAAATCCGTTGGTAATTAGCGTGAATTATTTGACTGTAACTAATGTAAAGACAATGATTAAAACTTTAATTTGTATTTAGATAGACATTCAATATTTTTCTGACTGATAATAACAGGGGTAATAGTGGAGACATATAGTTTAATGTTGTAAATAATATCTGTGTGAATATATTTATGTCGAAACCTGGATACCTCACGAACTCGTATACCCTTCTCAGGTGCCTTGTAGCTATATTGCCAGTGGATTTAACTTTTTGCTGAGGAGGGCGGGGGAATATCTTTTTAGAACTCTAGGCTTTTTGAGATTTATAATAGACACTCTGTTATCACATATGGTTAAAATCTAAAAGAACACGCACAGTATTTGTAAAGATTTAAGTTTGTTGTAATTAAGTCGTGTTTGGTCCTTAATATAATAATACTGAGGATACACTAAGATAATAATTCCAAAACCAACAATACAAATTTGATGTGTATAAACTATATTTAATTGTATATGTTTAGCAGTATTCCATCTGGTAAGTAATGTACACTAGACGCAGAATGACTCCGAGCTTGAGCTACGTCGCACATATGGAGGGGAGGGTGGTACACCACGGAGGGCGGGAGAAAGAGGAGGAGAGAAACGGGAATATAACAAAGTCTTCACAGTAGGCAGAGAAAAGTAGAAAACATTGACTACTTACCACAGAGGTATGAAGTACTACGGCAGTTCTTTAATGCCACTCATGGCTCCAGCCGATGAGTCTGACGTGTAAACGTCGCTGCTGCCACTACTGTCAATGTCCGCACAACCTAGATTTATAATCGCTTTATCAATTTCAATGTGAAATCGCAAATCGTTGCCATAATAGTCTTTTACGAGTGTCTGGACATGATTGCAAAATGGTATTCAGTCTTCTGGCCCCATTCGGTTAAATATTTCCTCGCAGAGATTTTTCACGTCTGTCAAATTGCACGTAAAATTAATCGAAGCGACTTCTCCCTTAACTTTAGCCCAGAATATTTCTATCGGATTGAAATCCGGATGTCAGGGTGGCATACGAAGTACTGTCTGGCCATGATTTCCCAGTAGTCTGTCTACCGAGTACTGCACTTGTCGAGGTTTATGTTGCTTTATGAGGTCATACAAATTTGGTTCTAGCATGTCGTTAGTATACGAAATACTCTCGTTACCAAATTACTGCTGCATTTACATCTTAGTTAGGCTGGAATGAGATGTTTTGTTTACATTTACATTGCGATAGGAAGCATTATCTATCTCAACAATACTGTCAGGTGGAAGATTTGGTATTAATTGCTCGTTAATACATTTTTCATAGTTTTCTTTATTCGTATTTTTTGTGATAATGACGTTACCTGATGTGTCTTACATATTGCAAGAGCATTAGGGACAAAACCGTTTTGCCTCCAGCGTGAATTATTATTAACCTCTTACCTTTTGCTACAGGTGCTGTCACTCCACATTTAATGTTTCACATGCAATGACAAAATGTACGACTCATCCATATAAATAACTGTACGTTTCTCATTTCTATATCGCCGCATACTCTTGAGATATCTATACGTTTTTGTCGAATATATTATTTTTCTATTAAAACCAGGTGCTGAGATTTTGTTTTTTGCTTCCTATATCCTAGCTTTTTCAAGGTCGTCCATAAAGTTGAATTACTTCCTTGGTAATTGATGTCATTCTTTAGTCTTATTAGAGTTTCGACAGTCAGCACACCTTTTTCATTTAGGTATAAATTGTAAACAGTTGCCTACGACGTGCATCATCATCGTCGAAATTATCAAGGTCGTATTAGGATGTTTTATTTCCGTTTCTTGTTGGGTATTGATAAAGACGTTCCTTCACCTGCTTCTTTCTGGTTAGCTTCCCTCTCAATTCTTTGCACTGTCCCAAGTAGCAAACAACAAGCAGATAACAGTTGGCCAACTGTTGGCACAGGTGGTACATGTTGGCCCACATGACTGTAAGTTTAGTGTTTTCTTATGTGGTACACAAGAAGAAGACCACGTGGACCATAGTGACTGTATTTGCTTGGGAAGTTTTTTTGATATGGGCCATTAAACACAAAATGATTGACAGAATTTAATGTATGGCCTACTAGCAAACTTCAGTGAATCACATACTGGCATCTTAGAACACGTGGAAAACATGTGGCTGATTTATGCCAAAGAGTATGAAAATAAGATCATTTTTCTGTATAAAGCCCTCATGTGGTAGACAGGTTCAATTATGATAGTTGGGTATCATAATGTGACCAATTACGGGCCATTTATCACAAAATGACTGACAGAATATAATACGTGGCCCACAAGCAAACATCATTGAAACACCCACAGACATCTAAGAATATGTAAATAACGTGTGGCTGATGTATGCCATAGAGTATTATTATAAGATCATGTTTTTGCATAAAGCTCTCGCATGGTAGAATGGTTGATTTCTGATAGTTGGGTATCATCATGTAACAAATTGTGGGTCATTTAACACAAAATGACTGATGCAATTTCATTTATGGCGCACAAAAATATATATATATGAAACGCCCACAGGTATCTTAGATTATGTAGAGACTGTGTGGATAATGTTTGCCAAAGAGTACATAGTATAAGATCATGTCTGTATATAAAACCCTCACGTAGCAGAATAATTAATTTTTGATAGTTGGTCATCATCTGGTGGGCTCCAAGTAGCAAACAACACGCAGTTAACAGTTGGCCAACTGTTGCAATGGTGACAACGATCGCATTTATAACTGTTAGCATTTCTTATATGGTTGACAATCAGGTCATATAAACTAAATTGGCACTACATATTTTACAAGTACTCGTAATGTGGGCCAATGCTCTCACGACGATTGTTAGATTTCAACAGACACCCCACAAGCAGATTATAAAGGAAATGCTAATGGTTACTCACTGTTGGGGAAATATTGGCAGCATTTTCATGGGTAATTTACGGCATGCCAACTGTTGTTCACTGCTGGGGACATAATAGCAGCATACTTACCGCCTTTTGTGGTATGCCAACTGTTTCTTATTACTGAGGATACATGTTCAGCAAGCTTATGTTCCACTTATGTCATACCGGGTATATGTTGTTGTGCAGTAGCAAATAACATATGCGTATTCAATTGATTTCTTTGTTTCATGTATATATGAAGTAAAATTATCACGTGGCATTGCTTTGTATGTAAAATTTTACCATTATACTTGTAACACAATATATACATTGCATTAAATGGTATTACCTAACACATTACACTGCCTACTTCCTGACTTTTTTCAGACTGAAATCATCCCCTGTGACCATATTTATATTATAGACTAAACCCATGATAACTATGTCATTGAATTCAAGTGATTTGTTAAGCAAAAGTTAGCAATTTTGCCCTGTATAATTTGAGCAACCTTTGACACTATGTCGATATAATATACAGTAATTTAATTTTTCATATTTTCTTTATGCAATACTGTTTTTTTATCTCCTTATATATCAGACTTATTATTTTGTAGTAAAACTCTTCACCTTGCTTTATTAATTTATTTATTAGTATGGTGCAAAGTGTTTTTTCATTTGTGAGAAATCTATTGTCTTCTTTACGCAATATGGAAACAACTTATATTATATATATTAATAGAAAGAATTTCAACTTTATATATCATTTGATTTGCAATTAAATACTTTATTTTACTATACTGTTTTTTTTTGTTAGAAATTATGCCTGCTTGCATGTAATTGCTGTGTGTGTGTGTTTGTTTTTGTGTTCGTCCCAGTCGGGCAATCGGGGTGTATTTACATGTAAATGTATTAGTAAGTGGGGATGTTACAGCCATGTTACCTCGTGCTGAATTATTATGCAAATGCTGCGTGCACATTGAGTTGTTCGACTGCGTATGTGACGTCACTGTGCGGCCAGGTGCCGTCCCCACCAGCGAACGTGGTGATGTGGTGGTGTGATGTCAGGATGTGACGTCGGCACACATTTTTTGTACCACCAACTTGCTGTATGTGATCTGCCTTGTAACACTTGCAAAAACATGTTAGTATCCTGAAGGAATACGATTATCTTAGATATATACATCTACTTCTTGTTGTACATATTTTTTTCTAATGGGTACTCTGCATATAAACATTTATGTGGAGCATGTGTTGACGACATTCCTAGTTCTTATTGACATGGCTTATTTAGTTAAGTATCTTAATGCGAGTGTCCCTACAAAATTTATATTATAGGATTAAATTATTTATTTTCATTCTAAGGTAAACAGTTATTTCTGCAGCTCATAAACACAAGTATTTGCTGCTGGTGTTCTGTTCAGATAATGTGTGCATTTCATTTAAATATTTTTTTTGTAAATAAGAACATTTTACGTTTTATTGTAATCAAAGTGTTCTTAAATTTTCACTTTATTTCATAATTTAATGTGTATACTAAATATGTACAACACTTACACTCACAATTAATATTGTCCTAGCACTCGTTTCTCCTACATTTATGCTTTCTATAATGAGAAAACTAATTAACACCGCAAATAAAATACTTCTCCCTTTTGTATATTATTGTTAAGTTCTTACAACACTTGTTTCCACACACTATAATAGTGGACTCAGGGGATCTATACTCAATGATTTTAGCCTCAGGAGGTCGTAATTTTGCAAAGTGCCCTCGTGGTACACTTGTGGTTTACTGCGTAGCATGCAAGAACCACAGTAAAAAGTCCTTAGACTGTTCATGGTAAAGTGAGCACTTTTTGAAGCTGTTACATTAGAAATAATAACAAATAAATACATTTAATTGTAGCCTCTGACTTTTGTTTTTGGGTATGATGAGTATATACACTGTTTTAATTACTCACATGGCAGGGTTTACATTATCAAGTGGTCGAAGGATATCAATTCGCTGAAACAAAAAAGAAACTAGGGTTTCAAAAGTGCTCACTTTACCGTGAACGGCCTATAGTAATGCATACTGTGTAGCGTGGATTGGACCCACAGTGAAATCCTTGGTAATGTATAGCTGTGTCGCATCCTAGGCCCACAGCAGAAGCCTTCTGCCTCTCTGCAATCACTCCTGCTTCCAGCTGACCCCTCGGCAGGATAACGGAGCATATAGTCTCCCAAATATCGCTTTCATATTTCATCTCCCACTAGTTACTACTGCTTGGAGAAAACTCGACAAGGCATTGGAATAAATATGCTCCAACTAATTTCTGTTTTATTTTTCAAGGCATAATCCCGACAGAGCCTCTGATTCTGCACTCGTGTGAAAAACTAGACAATGGGCAATACTGGGCGGGGGCTAGACCACCAGAACCCCAAGTTCCCGCGGATCTGGCGATAATTAACTGGTAACCTCCTGGGTAAATTCATGAATGAGTCAATTCAATTGGGTAACCTTTGGATTCGCTCTTCAAGGTTAACTGGGTGTGTCAGCAGCACTAGTATCCGTTTTCATAAATACCCTTTACATTCAATTAAATTTGTCCGTCTATTTTCGCTTTGTTCCACCCTGTTCCCTATCCATAATATACCAGCGTAATGTGTGTGAGACATTGTAAACTCAACGTTACAGACAGCAGTGAATGCGAGCGCAGTGTTTACACCGGTGAGTGCATATATAAACACATAACTTGTCAACACCGTGGTGTGCGGCCATCCGTAAGTTGCTGACTTGCATGAGGCTAGAGAAGACGTGGGTGTGTTGTCGCTGCAATGCAAGCGGGTCGCATCAGCTTA
The DNA here is from genome assembly GCA_029891345.1 of Dryococelus australis. Lineage (NCBI taxonomy): Eukaryota > Metazoa > Arthropoda > Insecta > Phasmatodea > Phasmatidae > Dryococelus > Dryococelus australis. Next base: position 213,610,823 of record CM056993.1, on the reverse strand, counting down.
CCGCGACCTTGAATATGCTCGCAAATCATACTGCAGCACTTTGCCGCAGGAAAATATGTTTGCGTTTAAAAACTACGGTGCACAGCACACCTGATGAACAATTGAATGTATAATACCTTTAAATATTACTTCCCAGCGGACACAACCTGTCGGCAAAGTGTCGGCAAATTGTCGGCCTAATACTTGTACTGTCGGCAACTGTCGCTTCAATGCAAGCATATAGCCATCTGACAACGGCATGATGTCTTTTTTGAGACAAAATGTTTGCCGTTAAAAAAAAAGTCAATGGCCTGCTGTATTTTTTAGGATAACAGATGTATACCACCGAAAATATGTCAGCATGATATCGCAGAGCAAATATGTTGCAAGTATCTTAAAAATGTTTCTGGGCCTACTTCCATACAGTAGCTTTGCTTTTTCGGTAAGCCGGCCAATATCTTATTTGTTCCGGCCAGGTAACGTTTTCGATATAAAGCTCTTTATCACAACAAATGTATAAATGTATTAAATTTTTTCTGACAAACTTTGGAAAGTGTTTCGAATAGTCAAGATGTTAGCTTGCTGTTAATGGCATTATGTCTTTTTGAGAAGTGTTTTAACGATTAGCATGATTTTTTCGTGATTATATATGTGTAATTTGGTAGACCATGCCATTTGTTTACTTTAAATTTTTTTTATATGTACAACCAATTGACAGATATATTAAATCCTACCAAAAACTACTTTGTATGCAAGCCTCTGAAGAAATATTTTTTAAATAATCTGTGTTTTAAAATTATTTGTTGCATTATAATGAAAGTCATACATTCCTTTGCAATAATTTGTGTGATGATATATTTTTAATTACTGAAGACTATAAGCAACTTACCCAGTGGCGTATAGGTTATTATTATTATTGACTTTCAACTCAAGGGTCTACGGTTCGAATCCGGCACTCGGTAAACGAAAGGCTTTCATATCACTTAATATGTTTAAATGAATATATCTAAAGAGGAAATAAGAATTGCGTACATTTTTCATCTAAAACTTAAGTTTTTTAATGGTTAAACTGCTTATTTATGGACATCATGCTGTTGCCCGGCATCATAACGACATCCAGCCATCATAGGCCTGGCATTATAACAAGGTCCAGCCATCACAAGCCCGGCATCATAACGACAGCCATACATCGCAGGCCCGGCATCGTAACAACACCCAGCCGTCGCAGGCCCGGCATCGTAGCGACACCCAGCCGTTGCAGACCCGGTATTGTAACAACACCCAGCCGTCGCAGGCCCGGCATCGTAACGACATCCAGCCATTGCAAGCCCAGCATCATAACGTCATCAAGCCACTGCAGGCCCGGCATCATAAAAACACCTAGCCGTCGCAGACCCGGCATCGTAGCGACATCCAGCTGTCACAGGCCGGGCATCATAACGACATCCAGCAGCCGCAGGCCCGGCATCGTAGCGACATCCAGCCGCTGCAGGCTCGGAATCGTAGCGACATCCAGTCGCAGGCCTGGCATCGTAACGACATCCAGCAGTCGCAGGCTCGGTATCATAGCGGCATCCAGATGTCGCAAGCTCGGTTTTGTAGAGACATCCAGATATCGCAAACCCGGCATTGTAGAGGTGTCTAGTAATTGCAGGCCCGGCACGGCAGCGACGTCCAGCCTTCGCAGACCCGAAATCGTATCGACATCCAGTCGCAGCCCTGCCATCGTAACGACATCCAGCAGTTGCAGGCTCGGTATCGTAGCGACATCCAGTTGTAGGCCTGGCATCGTAACGAAATCCAGCAGTCGCAGGCTCTGTATCGTAGCGACATCCCGATGTGCAGGCCCGGCATTGTAGCGACATCTAGCCATTGCAGGCCCGGCAGTAAAACCACATCCAGCTGTCGCATGCCCACCATCATAACACCACCCAGCCATCTCAGGCCCGGCATAGTAACAACACCCAGCCATCTCAGACCCGGCATCATAGCGACATCTAGCCGTCGCAGATCCGGAATCATAGCGACATCCAGTCGCAGGCCCGGCATTGTAGCGACATCTAGCCGTCGCAGGTGCGGCACCATAGCGACATCCAGCCGTCGCAGGCCAGGCATCATAACGACATCCAGACTCCACAGGTCCGGCATCGTAACAACACCTAGCCGTCCCATGCTCGGCATCAAAGCGACATCCAGCCGTCGCAGGCCCAGCATCATAGCGGCATCCAGCCGTCCCAGGCCCGCATCGTAACGACTTCCAGCCATCGCAGACCCAGCATCATAACGACATCCAGCCACCGCGGGTCTGGCATCGTAACAACACCTAGACATTGCAGGCCCGGCATTATAGCGACTTCCAGCCGTCGCAGGCCCAGCATCGCAGCGACATCCAGACGTTGCAGGTCCGGCATTGTAACGACGTCCAGCCATCGCAGGCCCGGAATCGTAGCGACATCCAGCCGTCGGAGGCCATGCAGTATAACGACATCCAGCCGCCGCAGGCCCGGCATCGTAGTCATATCCAGCCACCGAAGGCCCAGCATTGTAGTGACATCTAGCAGTCGCAGGCCTGGCATCGTAACGACATCCAGCCGTCACAGGCCTGACACTGTCGGCAAACAATCAGCCACCAGTCCATATTTCCATCAAGCCGCTTCCAGCATAAGACACAGGGCCAGTATCGGCTAACTGGTTTTTGTTGGCTAGCTTTTACTGGCCCGATTCTGGCCCGTATTTTCCGTGTTTGCTGGGTTGTGTTATGTGTTGTGATATATATATATATATATATATATATATATATATATATATATATATATATATATATATATATATATATATAACTTAGGTATACATATATATATTATATAACTTATATATAATATATATATTATATAATATATATATTATATATATTATATATAATATATTATATAATATAACTTAGGTATATATATATATATATATATATATATATATATATATATATATATATATAACACAACATTATACCTAAGCCGTATTACTGCTCTATAATTAAAATGTAAGCCTTCACACTTTACTATGTAATTTAAAGAAAATAAAATATTTGTTGTTTTTTTTTTTGGTATGAAATGCCACTAACTTATATTTACATGTTGCCTTAAACTTGTGTTTTACACACTAAATTATTAATTCTCGCATGCAGACAGTTCAATTTTTTAAAATTGCTTTAACATTATATGGCACATTATAAAGATTACTTATATTTCGTCCAGAATAAAGTCAAAATACGCATCTTAATATAATTATATTCACATTGAAATATCTGATTCTCTCTGGTTAACACACATTATTTAAAAAAACTTTAACTCATAAATTAATATCAAGAAATGCAACTAATGTTAATTATACATGATCTTAACCTATCTCAGTTATTATTTTTGGACACTCGTAATAGTTATTATACTTAAGATATGAACAATGTATCTTATTTATTCAATATTCATTTTTTATTATTTAATTCTTTGCCTAGATATTTTTTTTTATTAATGCCGTACTGCAGCTTTACTTCGAAATATTCTTGTTAACTGATTTAAATGTTTATACGTGGCTAAGATTTTCTTATTTTATTTCCAACATATTTTGAGTATGGGTAGGTGGGGTACGTAAGTTTAGTTGGTAGGCGGTGGTATACAATTTATCCCTCGCAAACAAATTTTACTGTCATTTAAGTTAACACTTGCATAAATTAGTAATTTATTATAATTTTAAGTTTGTGGGGTATGCAAACGTTATTTAAGTGGATTGGCGGAGCTTCTAAGCTCGGCATGCTAAAAAGAGGTGGAGAAAAACCCTAGCCTCCACCAAAACTATAATATAATTTGAGGATCATATAAATTATGTGGAAGTGTGCTCAGAAGAATAACTCGCTTTCAATTTACTACATCAATTTATTAAAATATAAATAGTACAACGATTTACATTTTGTTTTACATTACATTACTTTCTATTACATTGTGCTTCGGGGGAGCACAATGTAATATCTAAGAGCAATATAATCCGTGTTTAGATAGTTAGCCACATGTTATCAATTATCTAGCACGTCTGTAATAAGCTGTTTGGAACTTTTGGAATGTCTTCGCCTTAATGATGCCGAAAGCTGATAATCGCTGTGGCTACAGCGAACGAAACCCATATCGTCATCCCATCTTGCCCCGTCGGCAGCTGGCTGTGGAAAGATCGTGCTCGCTGTCTTGCAGGCCTTAATGTAGTTCCTGTATTGTTTCCGTGTTTATAGACAGCCACTTATTATCAAAACGCCGGCCGGTGGCTAGTGTAGTCGCTCACCGCACTATTCTACTTCTCTGCGCCTGTTACATTGGGTACTGCATTTCGCCCCTCTCCCACTCGCTGGCCATCTGCTTTAAGTCACAATATGATAGTATCAACTATCAATGCAAAATGTTTCCTTAGCAGTGATTACATAATAATTGTGTACGAAGCTCCGCGTCATTACAGTTTGTGCTAGTTTCTCGGGAGACTTAAGACATCCATTCATCCAAAATGCCCTACACGACTTTTAAAAAATATATTACACATTAGTACTCAGTGCTTAATTCTGTGTAGCCAAATGAACCAGAGTGTGATGGTTGTGGGTGGGTCTTGAAAGCCAATTAAAATGAATCTATGTGGATATGGAGCAGAGCCAGAATGCAAGAGCGGGCGAAAGTGTAGATCACCTAGAAAATCCACTAAACAGTGGCATCGTCCGTCACGATTCCCCCTCGCGAGAATCCGGGAGTGGCCCCGCCGGGAATTAAACCCGGTTCGCCTTGGTGGGAAGCGAACACACTAGCCGCTACACCACCGCGGTTTCTATCGCGTGGACCAGAATTATGAACACATATCCTATGCTCGAGTATGTAAAGGAATGAATAGTTTATACTCCATCTGCAGTGTCTCTGCCATTCTTGTTTTAAAATTCCCCCCATGTTGATGCACTTGGTTGTTTCTGTCACGCAACGTCTTTAGGAAACATGTGTGCAAACTCGAGCACGGGATTCTTGACCAGAAATAAGGATGAATTATATAGGTCGCCCATGGTCCACCTGAAATAATGACTGTCGAAGTCCTTAAAGGCGGAGGGCGACAAGTGTATTACGTAGGATATTATGCAAAGTATATACGTTAGAGGAACACCAATAGGCATACGAACTAACTACACCAAGTTATTAGATGAAAAAAAGGTATGGGGCCGTGCACAAACCCATCGTGTAAATAATAGGGTTTGGCAACATTTGATTGCATGCTATATTTACACGATGGGGTTAAATTTACTGTGGATACCATCGGATGAAGCAGGATATCGTAATGAGCAAATATGGTCCCCTAGTTGCAACTCTCTAGGACCCACCCTTTCCGGGTAAATAGCAAACTACGTGTTCAATGGTAGCAATACCATGGCCTAGTGAGTATGCAGTCCTTCCTGCACCAGAAGGAATGCAGTGATGATTCCCCACCGAATGAGTATGGCCAGGAACCAACACGCAGCAAACAGATTAGCATTAGGAAATGTGCTACATCATAGTGAAACTGTGTATGTGGCAGATTGTGCAGCAGAAGGTAGAAACTAAGAAAACAGTATTTTGGTTTCACACGCTAACTGTGGCCATATTCCTGATAAAACCGACATTTGGTGCGTCCAGTGATGATTTGTGGTGTACAATGCAGTCGGTGTTGCGATACATTGCGAGTAGGGATAATGACTAAATAGGCCTAGCAGCGAGATTCTGTATTTATGTGCGTAAACACATATAATTCCGTGACGTAACAACGCATTATCGGTACTGAAGACATTGCTAGACAGCAAAACAGAACCGACACTAAAATCATTCGATTTATGCCGGTGGCGTATCACATCAAATTTCACAACAAATGTTCGAAATGTACCTCTCCAGTGTCATTAAAGTAGTTCATACTGCGTATTAGAGACTTGTGGAAGCGTTGAAAAACTCCTGGTGTGTTTGGCACTTGATCGCAGGCAGCTATGGCCCTAGCTAACAGGCCCTCTTAAGATGCCACGGGTGTCTCGTACCACACCTTCAGTAATCGTCACAGCCAGAAGTCTAATGGCATAAGGTATGGGGAGCGTGGTGGCCAAGAACGATGCCCACCACGTTCTATCCAGCGAGCGGGATGCATTGTGTCGAGGTGGTCATGCACAATCCTGGTAAAATAGGGTGACACACCCATGTTTTTCAGCCACATTCGTTCTCTGATGGCGAACGGAACATCCTCCAGTGACTGAGACAATAGGAACTGCAGGAAATCGTAATATTGAAAACCTGACACATGTTTCGGCCACAAGAATTGGCCAATAGCATTTTCCCCCACTATGCCAGCCCAAATGTTGATGGTAGAGCGATGCTGGCAGCCTCTCGTTACAGTTGCATGTGGGCTGGAGTAGTCCCACATGTGGACATTTCTTCTGTTGCAAACGCCTTCCTGTGTGAACGTGACTTCGTCTGTAAACATTACAACAGCCGGGAAATCACTATCAATTTCACACTGCTGCATGAACCACTGGCAAAATTCTAGCACAAGGAACATAATCTGCTGGCCTCAGTGCTCGTACCCTACGCACATGGTATGGTCACAGCAGTTGTTCATGGAGGACACACCATGCTGGGCCATGCGATGCATCCATTCTCCTCGCGATCGCGCGGGTGATCGTCGAAGCACTGTCCGCTACATTCTGTTAAACCGCATCTACAATCTGCGGAGTGCGGACGGTTCTCGGTCGACCAGATCTACATCGACGCTGAAACGTGCCTGTGTGTTCGCTGTGTAAGGTGAGAGAATGTCTGGTGGTTTGGCTGACGTCGCGCAGGGTATATTTGGTCGTATACACGCGCAGCTTCCCTGCCGCCGCCTCTCGCTTCACCACACACCAAGACCATGTCAGTCATTTTAGAATTTGTATACTCGTACTGTACTGACAGCTGCGAATAACAGGTCGCTCGGGCAGACGGGAAGGGAAACTACAATGCTCAGGAGGGGAAAAGAGAACTGGCTGTAACGTGTAACATTGTGCATCATACCACCAACATGTGTTTACCTCCATGTTTATTATATATTGCCTACCTACCAGAACATGGCCTTGCGTTTCATACGGAAACGATGGATCTTAGAGAGTTACAACTAGGGGGCCTTTTGTGCTAATTACGACGTCCTGCTTCGTCCGATGGTATCCACAATCAATTTGTCACGATTTAAATGTTGCTTGCAGTTAAATGGTACCAACTCTTATTATTTACATGATGGGATATGTACGACGTACCATAACTTCCTTTTATCCAAGATCTTGATTTAATTAATCCGTTTACCAACCTGTGTTCCTCTAACACAAGTACTTTGCCTAGTATCCCTCGTAATATGCATGCCGCCCACCGCATTTAGGTGCTGCTACAACTATTATTACTTGATATGGACCATTAGGGACCTATATCAATCTTCATATTTCCCAGTCACAAATTACGTGCTCAAGTTTGTACGCGTGTTTCCTAAACATGTTGTATATCACAAGCTATTTATACTTGTGTTAATATAAAAGTATCTTTTTTTCGGTTAAGTTAAAGTTCTACTTATATCCTGTATATAAATTAAAGTATTTAATTTTTTTTAATATCGATAAAAACAGAGAGAAAATAAGTTTATTAACAATGCGTAGTAAGAAATAGTTCTCATGAAAAATGTATCATTACGCTGAGGGCGCACGTAATTTATGTCCTTTGGGTGTAATTTAATATACACGGTTCAGTTAGTTCGCATGAGGCGGAGGAATATCCAGTAAGTATAACTTTAACAGGGCTTCAAAATGTATTAGTAATCGTGAATGGACATAAAAATAGTCGTAGTAACTAAGGTATGAAATATAACGGATAAACGGTCATATTTCATAGTTACATTCACTGATTTTAATCACTAACAACTAATATAATATTAAAATGTTTAAACTCTCTACCCTCGCACCCTTTCAAATATGTAACATCTAGGAATTTGTGTGTGTTTTGTTTGCATGTGTTATTAACTTAATGTATGATAATTGATTAATTGCTTTTGGTTTTTTTTCTTATAAACTAGTGTATTCTAAATAATGTTGCTATAAATATGTTATCAGCAGATTTTAATTTCAAAAGTAAGCTTTATTTGTGTTAATATTTTACTATATGCCATTTTCATCTGCCTAAAAAAACTGTCTTACTTTTCATGTTATCTATTATCATGTAAAGAAATATGTTATTCTTTGCTGTAATTTTGTGTTAAAAAGAAATTTTGTTTGATTGTAAAAATGAACGACACTACTCATAGAAAACTTTTGTCTGTTAGGGAAATATTTTGTTTGTCTATTAGACATGTTGAACTAAAAAAAAAAAAAAAACGATGGAGGGCTATGGAAGAGGTCAGAAATGAGCTGTACTGAATGGCTAGTTAGTTGAATGTATTATTGTTCTAAAGAGCTTAAAAATCCTGAATGCTTAACTAAAATGTACTACAACAAGAGATAAGTGTAAATTTATTTAAACAGTCGAGGTTTGAAGATAGTCAGCTCTCCACATCTGCAAGGGACCCACCGACATCTCCTGATTACAACAGTCCAGTAGTGTTCCAGCAACGGCAGGAGTTTCGGGACCATCATCCAGTTACCTGATATGCGGACATAATTTGGATTACTGAGGAGTTCCATATTCACCGTCGACACGACGATTTGGGGTCAATTGCAGCTAGGTACAATACTTTTTTATCAGGAAGTACGCCAAAAATTTTCTTTTAATATAATGGATTTTTCCAAGTGTAGTCCTTTCACCCGAAATTAGATAAACGTATGTTTATTTTATTAATGGTTGGATGGTGTTGTTTCTTTATCTTATTAACATCGCAAATGACACTAAATTTGTTCGACATTAAATAATTTCTTTATGTCACGCACAAGGCTAGCGATTATATACCTGTTTAGTATTGAGTCGTTGCACTGCTTATAGCCCAATTATATACTGGTTTTACCTGGAAAAAATTTCCCTGAAGGGAGACTTAGCATATGCATAGCTCTAGTGCTCAGTAATAAAATACCAAAACCAACATTTGTGAATGTTGTGCTATGGCCACTATCTTGGAAAATGGTAGCCATTTTCTTATTTTTCAGTCGTATTTCATGAACTCTTTGAGATATCGAAAATTAATCTTTGCAAAAGTTGAAGAACATGACAAAATACAACTTTTTAAATGTAATATTTTTTTTTCGTATCTGCAATAGTTATCGAGCTATGAGGCTCTGAAATATAGCAATATGGTCTTGGATAATAATTATTTAGTTATCAAGTTCTGGATAAGGCATAATACTTACAATAAGCGCTTTAGTTATAAAGCGATACGACTTACCATGATATATAAGAACAAAACTGTTAGAGATCTAGCCTACATAAGTTGCAACTATCGTAAAAATTGTACAGCATGATTCTTGTGTATTTTCGCAATGAGAGTATCGATATACGATAAAGAAACTTTCACTAAAAGCGTTTTTAAGTTGATTGATTGGCCATGCAAACTAATCATCATTGGCATCATCATGTTCTGTGGTAAATTCTGGTGAGTTCTCACATGATCGTCATTCACACTGACTGCACATTGCTGAGCACAAAAGACCTGCTCTTTTACACTCACAGGAGAGACAATAAATCAAATGCAAGAGTTTTGTTGGCACTGGAGGAAGAGTTGTCACAGGTTGTAGTGTATTTCCTATAAGTTTCCAACCCCTATCACATGAATCTAGGTCGTTGCCTAGCCACTGCTGGACTTGATGATAAACCTTGAATGAGTGCTAAGAAGCTGCTGCTGTCGTTGGAGGAACTGTAGCTAAATCACAGTTTGCCTGCAGCTTTCCTTTCACTGTTTGTTGATTGTAAACATATAACCTGTGTTCATCTAATGTCTTATTTCTTGATGCTCCATACATAACTAGAATGAATACTTCACCTGCTTTAGCTATGTCATTATGTGTGGAATTTTCCTCATTAAATACAGTAACTTTTCTTCGCAGTTCTCTTTTTCAAGTAACTTCAAGCATTTCACCTTTCTTTTCCGAAATATACTCGATGTTGTCACAACCTGACATCCCATGACAAAAGAGGAGAACACTCCTTGTATGCTGATGAATCTCTTGTTGCCTAGCGATGTTGAACACGGTTTCTCTTTTATTGCCAGTTTGGGGCATTAGGAACCAAATGTCATCATATGTAGACAGTACTGTAAGTAATACTAACAGGTCTGTGTCTTGATTAACCACAATTATGAGTTTTCCATCAGCAGTGTGCTGCAGAGCAATACGAATTATCCGGACGTCAGTATCTGTTGTTGCTTGATATACTTTAATACTAGCTTTGCATAGATGAGTAATAAGGACACTAATGAGAGCCCTATTGTTCTAGCTATTGGCGAGAAAATCAGACTGTGTGTGGCTGATGTATGTACTGTCACTAAACAGAACAACAGGATCTTTCTTTCGGTAGCGAAGACTATGAGCTTCTCCTTTGGTTGTATGAATATCTGAGTAGCCATCGAAAACGACAATAGTTCTTTTACCAAAGTGCTTCTCGATGTTACACTTGTTCACGTCCATATCATCGCCATATGTTCCTGGTCATGGCCAAACTACACAGTTCAACAAGTGTCCTCCGTCAATAACATGTATATCATTATGGCCAAATGTTGCATTTCCTTCTTCTTCTTCTGGTACAAACACTGAGACATGGGAGGATTTTGTTCCTTTCCGCATTCAGTTGTTTTTAAAAGAGTCGGGGGTGTTGGAGACAGTTCGTACTTGAAGTATTATTTAAGATCTTGGGAAGTACTATTCAGGAAAATACTTCTGTTAAACAATTGTTGTACATTAACTAGCACAACATTGTCCCTGTCTTTCACAGCTGACAAAATAACGCCTAGTGGTTTCACTCTAGCTTTTCTTGGGATGACATTTGCATAGGATTACCCCATTAATGCATTCATTGATTGTTTTCTCTTCTCAGCAGCACAATCGCATATCACAGTGTCATTTTCAACAACACAAGAAAAGATATTCACAAGGTCTTCTGATATATCAAAAGGGTTGTGTTGCTTAAGCCAATGAAGTAATGCCTATATGTGATTCGAATCTGTTGCCATACTGCTATCACGGAAGTCTTTGTGTTGTTCCGATGATTCATGAGAAATTCCAGCAAAAGCCTCAACTGTCGATGCTACTTCTATTGCAACTGGAGCACACAGTATCCATCTCATCAAACTGTTTTTGTTGAGTCCACGTCGTCTTGTCAAATCACCTACGGACTTCATTGATTTCATCAACAACTGCTCAATGTTCATGTCTGTCCATACACCTGCCCATTCTTGCTCGTGACGCCTGATCGTAAAATACCCATCGGTAGTAAACTTTCTCCAGTGCTCTCGTGACATACGATATTATGTTTCATCATTTGCTGCAAGTCAAGTTGGCATGCCTTTGCATAGAATGTGTGACCAGTATAATGGAATAGGAATAGTCATAATTTGGGTAATAGTGGCAATATATAAATCCCAATTTCCTTTCCTCTCAGCACGAATAAATTGTAACATGAGAAACACTTCATGAATATACATCATCCACAGTTTTGCAATTCTGTTCTTGGTCTCCAAATCTTGACATTTGTTATTGAAATTCTCAACTAATTTCAGTAATACATCATTTTCCGATGCTTCGTTACATGATACTTCTCGGTTGAACAATCTAGAGCGCAACTTCAGCAGATTATCATACATATCAGTACTATCTGGATTAGTATGAAGAATGAGTTGAATTAAAGCAGCAGCTGTGAGAATATGTGCACCAACAGCATGTGAGAATGCATGATCAGTCAACATGTGAGAGATAGAGTTTCTAGTATATACTACCTCCCGCAGCTCCTCAATTCCACGTCCATTCATTACGTAACCAATCGATCCAAGGAATTATAGCAACAAATGAAATCTACCAAGCCTCACAACAACTGAGGCTACAGGACTGTCCTTGCCAGCGGACAACACAATCTCGGAACACTTCATGAATAATGAATGATCAAGTGTCACTATACAGGAGTGATGTCTTTCGTGCCACAGCTCTGCAGCAAAGTGTAATGCTGAATGTAAAGTAATCAGGTTTGAGGGATTAAGGTTAATGAAAGGAAGAGGTATTGTCCGGGTAATAATACATCCAGCTTGTGCCATAGAAGACTTCATGTAGCCATTCCAAGATGGCTGTAGCTCAATTTTATCTCTATAGCCAACTGCCCAAAGAAGATCAAATGCTGTAGCTTTTTCAATCTCTTTTGAAGCTTCTCCCGATATATTAATAGGTGTTATTGTGATGGTTTTGAACCCAGATATGGGTTTTTTGTACATTTTCACGGGTACCTTTTTTTTTACTGTCAATTCTGATTGGTGTGTCACGTGGGAAAGCAGATGGAGTGTATGCAGCTTGCAAATGTGTTGCATATTTAATATCCCCTAGAGAGTGGAAGGTTCCAAGCCCAGTCAAAGTTCTAATATTTACATCAGCATTACCAAAGACAAATTGGAAAAATGCTGAATCGTCTATGACATTGCAAGTAATTCAGAATAAGAAGAACAAACACCCATTGAATGGAATACATCAATCAGGAGCCTAGATCCATATCTTCTGTACAAGTAAACTGCCAAAGCAATATGAACTGTTGAGTGAAATGAACGAGGTCTGCATACTGCTATAATAGAATGATTTATGATAATTCGTTTTCTGTGAAGAGATTTTGGCAATTCGTTGTTCTTCTTTTTCGTCACATTTTCAGTAAATACTTTCAGTGTCTGTGGAGTCACATTTGGACTGTCCTCTTCCAGCATCGTAAAAGAGGAGTAACTGTATAATGTGTACACATTAGCTCGTACGTCGTTCCTGATTATGGCAGCAGCAATCACAATTCGTAACTTTTCTTCATCAGGATCTAATTTCTGCTCAGAATGCAATTTTTCATTTAGATGTTTGTTATCAGTACCAGTAGGTAAAAGTAAAAATGCATTATCTGTTACGTAACTTTGAACTATGTAAACTGGACCCATGATGATTCTTGATAAGCTGTTTAATATATTTTATGAGTAATTAATCTCTTCACCTCCAGACAGTTTATTCATGATGTTCTTTATGTCATAAAGAGTGTATTGACAGTCATCATTTTCGTCTAAAAACGAACAAAGGTTGTCAAACAAATTTGCAGAAGTTCCATTCTTGGGTCGGCCAACATTTTCCCTTTTAGTAACTGTCCTAAATGAGGCCCAACAATCGGAATGATAGGGAGCTTCAACAGCAATCAATTCGTGTGATATACTAATGTGATGTTTGACATGATCACCCCATTCATCTTCATGTTGGTCACAATGTCTTAAGATACTCTTACACATTCCATATGTTGTAACATTGTATATAATACGACGTCGATTTTTGGGTAACTCTCTGTTCACTGGCCCAGCATCATTTGCACAAAACAAACAGCGTGTTTTAAAGTCAAATGTATGAATACTGGATCTTAAATATATTGTCGCTGCACTTGATTCGGTGGTTTTCCAGTGTATGTTTACCTGCAGCTCTCATTGAATCTTACTTCGGTACATTCAGAGAGATGCAAGTACTTGTTGTCATTTCGTTCCAAACTATCTTGAAGTAGAGTGTTTAATCCTCCTCTAACTTCAACAGTTTCGCCACTGTTGAGGCTATAACTACAAAGAATGCAATTATCTTCTTCCATGCTGCTCATGCACGTACAAATCTGGTTAGATAATTCGAAACACACAAATCAATATTTTATTTACTTATAAAATAAAATATATTCTAATTTGACACATTTCAATCGATTATACCAATTTAGAAAAAAAATTGGTGTTCATTTACCTACTAATATGTTAGCTGAGCTCTACTGTGTTGTTAAGGCCAGCACATCAGTTCATAAATAATCTTTCTTTCCTAACATAATATTCATTAATTGCTGCAATTAAGTAGTATAAATATATTGAATTTTGGTATGTTATAACTTATTTACTTGTCGCACAAGGATAAAACGTTGCTTTTGATTTTTTTTCCCAAGTCCTGTAGTTTTGTAACCGTTACAGGAACGAACATAAGTTATTATATTCAAAAAGTTGTATTGCAAAGCGTTCATGAAATACTGCTGAAAAATGAGAAAATGGCCGCCTTTTTCTAAAATAGCTGCCAGCTGCCTTTAAAGATGTTGATTTTTCGTGCTCTATTACTGGGCACTGGAGCTATGCATATGCAAAGTATCCCCTTCAGGGCAATTTTTTCCAGGTAAGGAGGAATTATTCCCTAATATTACTGGACTATTAGGAAAACCATAATGTTTAATCAATAATATTAATTTCTTATTGGAAGTGTAGTAGTCCTGTGAGAAAGTATAAAATTTGTTTTCGTTATTAAGATATTTAATTGTGACTATTATTATGATCTTTTCATTTATAACTTTATGTTAATCTTAGTGAACGTGTAGTTGTGGTTGTTACTTGTAATATTTATTTTAGCTGATTTCTAGAGTTTAGCTGAGTATAGTGTTTTATACATTACAATTAATTTGTATAAACTAATTTGTTCTCATGCTCGTATATTACCCAAGAGTTTGACCGAGACTATTGAATAATTAGATATTCTTGATTTTGGCGAGTTACGCCATATAATGAATGACAACACATGTAATGTAAAATTTTTTTCGCCCAATGCGTGAGTTTTTAAAAAGTATATAAACAGTAGCACCGTTATAACTAGCACACTAAAACGATCCACGCTGTACCTACAACGTGTCATATAATTCTTTACCAGTGGCATTCGATGCATGTAAAATGCTGCGGAGCAGGGGATGTAAGAACTGTCTTAGACAACATAGGTGTCTACTTCTTTTAAGGTCCAATTCCACCGAGGTAACACTGGACAACATGTAGCATGCGACTGTGACGGACGGCTTCCAACTGAGGAAATACAGTGTGTCATGTGGCATGCCACATGTCACCACCTGTCGGACACACAATATTGCCGCATGCCTAAAAAATCTGACTGTCGAACAGCGTCGCCCTGGATTCGGCAGTGTGTGGATCGCTGCCGCAAATTCAGGATGGAATGGTCTATGTTCAGTTTATAGAAGACTATTGCAGGGCTCCTCAATTATGTAATGTCCTGTAGTGTTGAGTGAAAATATTTGAGAGGTTCTTAACACAGAGAACTGGAGAGACGTTAAGGGTGAAGCGAGATGTGTATGTAGTAGACCCGGAATGAAAGGGACGGGGAAACGGGAGGTTTCCGAGAAAACCCACCAATCAATGGAATTGTCCCGCACGATTCCCACATGAAAAAATCCTGGGCCGACTCCATCAGGTATCGAACTTGGTTCACCTAGGTAAAATGCGAGTAGTCTAACCACTACACCACCGCGACCCCTCCTATAGTAGTATTTATCATCAAATGGTCAGCGACAGACAGTCTTACCGTTCAAACGGTTTGCTTCCTCTCTCTCTCTCTCTCTCTCTCTCTCTCTCTCTCTCTCTCTCTCTCTCTCTCTCTCTCTCTCTATTTGTGACGTTAACTGGTCATCTAGTTCCTCCTTTCCATACATGGGTACTCACTTGTTGACAAGTTAAATTTTAGTTAAAAAGTAACTTACAGCAGTAATTCTGATTTCATAAGTTATTTTTACATAGTAGAATGAATATGAAAGTAGGCGCAATGGAGCCCGGGAAACGATGCTGACCCTCTGGCCGCCATGTTGTGATGTCACCTGGTGGAAATCTTGAATCCCGTTAACCTTGACATTGACCTGGCGTAAGTTACATTGATTTCATTTTGTACCCATCGATAACATCAAGAGGAAGTTACAAAAAGACTCGGGAAAATATATGTTTGGGACCCTGGCAGCCATGTTGGATCCTCATGGCAACGACTTTGACCACAAGTAACCATATAATCAAAAAATCGAAGAGGTTTTAAAAATTCGTAACATATAGTAAAAATCCAAGTAGACACCACGTTAATAAATGAGGCCATTGGGTTGAATTCCCATAACCTGGACGTTATCATGATTAATTTTGAACCCGAAAAAAAATCAAGGAAAACACAAAAATCGTACAAGAATGGAGGAAAACGTGATAATATATCTCGACTGCCATATTGGGTTTCGATGACCTTGAAATTTGATCATAAGGGACCTTAAAGTAAAAATAAAAATTGAAATAACCCCAAAAAACTAAAAAAATTTATTGTAGAATTGGGGTAGAAATTACATCAAAGACACCACGAGACATCTTGGATATCGACTGCAATGATCTTACCCTCAGGCGAACTCAAACCGAAAAAAAAAAAATCAAGAAAAACCTCAAAATTCGTCAAGAAAATTTTAATAGAGGGTAAAATTATTCTATTGAAATCGGCACAATTAAGGTATTAACCAATATGTGTTAATTTCCTGTATACTTTTGCTGCAAGACTGTTGTTTTCTCTACCGACTAGGGCATCCAGAAAAGGAATGCTGCTATTTGTTTCTGTTTCATAGGTGAACATTATTGATGGCTTTAGTGAGTCAAGGAAGTTGGCGAAATCCTAAACGGTTTCGGGTCCATGTAGCCATATAAGAAAAGTATAATCCACATGACGAAACCAGACTTCAGGTGGACTACTGCTTTTGCTCAGTGCCTTCTACTCCAAACTTTCTATGAACATTTTCACCACGAATGGTGAAAGTAACGACCCCATTGCCATGTCATCAGTTTGTTAAAACCACCCTTTAACTGGAAATATATTTTCTTGACATAGAGAGAAGTCATTTCTATGATAGATGGAATTGGTAGACCCGTTCTTTCTTTAATGATAGGTAATAACCAGAATATTTGACAAAAGTTGGTGTCCGGCCTGTGGAAGGTTCGATAATTTTGAGAAGATATTTGGACAATTTCTGACACGGAGAATTGCAGAAGCTGATGATAGGTCGCAAAGGCATTTCTGATTTATGGATTTTTGGAAGACGATATAAGTGGGGTGGTTTGTTGCTATGGGGCGTGAGCTCTGTTCTTGTTTTTTCTGGATGTGATTTTGATTTTTGTTCGTGTTTTGGTATAACTTTCGTTGAATGCAGGAAGTGGGATCTTAATCCAGATGTATGTATTTGTCAGTGGTGATGAGATCTGTGAAATTGTTGTCATAGTCTGCGTTGTCTAGGATGACAGTGGCATGAGCTTTGTCTGCAAGGAGAGTAACAAAGCTAGTAGTATTGGGTCACTTGAAGACAAGCCAATTTACACCCTAAATTCTGAGATTTTTCATCGTAAATCAAACGATTTCAAACCAAAACCAAGCTTTTCCTTCGAATTTCGAACCTTTAAAAAAGCCCCAAAAACCATTTTAAAAAATTGCCAAAACAATCGAATTTTCAATTTTCAAAAATAGCAGTGCAGGATAAGTGTCAACTTAAAAAACACATTTCATATTTGTTATCAATATTTTCAATTAATTTTAATTGTAAGTGTTGTAAATTTTAATGAAATATGTATACTAATTCTCTTAATTCGTCAGATCCATTATCTTATATATAGGAAGGTGGCTCACAACGGCTACCACCCTTAAAAATGTTAGTCACAGTACATGGAAACAAAGGCATTTTCATTTGATTTATAAAGAAAGAAATGCATTAAAGCAACTAAAACTATACATTTAAATTTTTCTGAATTATTAAAAAAATTAACTAAATGCCTTAAAAATTTTTAAAAGTTCTAAAAGATGTAACCATATAATTATTCATCTTAAACTTTGTTCTACAATATTGGTACAATTAGTTGATTCCTCCATTTAATAATTTTAAAAAAACTATATGTCTTCAGTAATTCTCTCTTTCAAATAATCATAAGTTAAATTTATTTGCAAATTAGAACAACATTGAGATTGTTCACACTCCAGCAGCCTTATCAAAATCAACACTTTTTTTTATACTTGTTTTTCTTTAACTACGGTTGGTTTCTATATAAGCAATCAATAACATACAATGGTCTTCGGCCCTAAAATGAATAATAATTCATATTACCATCAAAGTTCAGAGTCGGCTTGTAATAAAGTTCACTATTTCTATATATTTTATCTAGTTTCGTTTTAGAATTTCTAAAATAGTTTTTAGCAAGAAACACTTTATTACATAATTATTGCCAATATCTAGATTCCAATTTTCTTCTGGAAAAATTACATTTCTTCCGTTTTTTAAATAATTAATTCTTACATTACAATGATCAAACACAGAAGCATGTACTTACTGATCAGTACGATTTTTTCTATTAGTTTGAAAACATACATTTACAAAATCAGGCATGTCAAATTGTAAATTATTAAACTGGTCTTTTATGCCAAAGTCAAAAACAGTTGTTCCAAAAGGAACATCTTTTTCTAAAAATTGCCGTTAATCAAATATAATGTGTACATGAGTGGTTTTGCATATTTTTTCTTTATTTGCAATGGTTGTATTAGATTCCTAATCAACAATAGGCTACATAATTTGAATAACAATTTTACTTGGATACGCATAATCTCTATCAAGTGAACCATGTGCTTTATTTTTTTTAAACAAACAAACAATTGTATTCAGTAAAATTTTCAAATAAAAGTAAATTTATAGCCACCTTTCCAATAAACATCATTGTTTTCATGAAAAAAATAAAACAAAAAGATATCTAAGAGGATAGATTACTGCATACTACACTATGAGTAGCCTTGGCCGATAATAATCATCACCACAACTTAATTATAAATAACTTTGTTCACCTTGAGATCTTAAAAAAGTATTCACCACTGTTGATGTTATTCCTAGATTATCAACAGCTTCAATAATATGTCCATATTTTGAGATTTCTACTCTAGAAAATTGGAAAGGAAAAAGTTAGAACAAACATCAATATTATCTGCTGTATCATATATTGCCTCATTTCCTTCTTTATCTCTCTTTAGTAAACGATATTGCTTATAAACATAAGGATCATTTGGAAAAGAAAAGCCATCTCCCATAGGAATATCAAATTCAATTATATTATTGTAAACATTTAATGCCCCCCTAGTTTGTCTATCAAAGTGCTCAATATTTTTATAAATAATTTAGAAGAAAAAATTACATATATATAAAAGATTCAAAGGATGTTTCGCGAATTAAATTACTCATTGAGAGATACAAAAATCATAAAAAAAGAAAACATGAAGAGGAATATGAAAGAAATAAAAATAAATATCTACCTTTAATTCGCGCATTTCAAGATATCGGTAAAAAAAGGTAGCAAAAGTAAGCTAAGAAAATAAAAATTTTATAACAGCACTAGTTCTGTTTGCAGTAAAAAATTTAGATTATTCACCTACTCCCGAAGAAACATCATTTGAAAGAGAATTATTCCCAAAATTTACTAATTTTGAAAGTAAATGGAAATTGTACAATTGAAAATTTGACGCAGTGCGCGTCTAATACTGCTATAAATCTCGGAAAAGAGATTTCAGAAAGAATAAATATTGTTAAAGCATCATATAGATTGTGTGCAGACAGACAAAATTTTAGAATTGGAGATGCAAAAGTTACGATAAGGAATAATAAACTATTTGTTAAAAATATAGAACCTATTAATAAAATAAATCATAATCAAGCTGGAAGTACAATAATATAATTAAAACATGTTATGATTCAATTTATGAACAGCATATAAAAGCGCGATTAAAATCTGTGCCAACCACACCTGAAGGAATGATTTCTCAAAAAACTCCTAAATCTGGAGAAGGTATAAAAAATATATTTTCCCAAAAGAATATGTTTGGATGAACGATTTTAAAGAATTAATTAATAGATTATCAGTTATACATGGTGAAGAAAATGCTAGAAATAAAAATTGTTTCAATGAAAAAGTAGGCATAATGAATATGTTGAGCAATAAATTTTCTGAATTTGTTGTTAAAATTCAAAAGGAATTCCATATGTTAGAAGAGTTGTAAATGTAATTCCTCAGTCGTTTTGGAATTTAGAACATCATGGCAAAGGTATAACAAACTGTGCATTAAATAATTTAAATTTTCCTGAAATGAATTTGCCTGGTTATAGTTATTGTGGACCATTTACAAATTAAACAAAAGACTAGAAAGAGGTGACAATCGCATAAATAAACTAGATAAAGTGTGTAAATATCACGTTATCGCCTATAGAGATCATAAAGTTTAGAATCTTGGCATGAAGCTCATAAAATTTTACAAAAAGAAGCAAAAGAAATCATGTTATATAAAAATTCTCCAATTGGTGAAAAAATTAATTATATATAGTTTATTACTAATAAATTAATATAAAAGGCTTAACTTTCGATATACCCATTGACTAATTAGGAGATTTAGGTATAATAAATTTAAAAAAAAGAGCTAATTGAGCAAAGAAAATTTAAAAAAATGATATGAAGGTGAAGGTTTCTTTACGAATTTTGGCACTTCTAAGAATCAAAAAATATTAAAAGAAATACAGGTAGTGGTTTGCATCATGGAGGCATTTAGCAATTTTATTTGCAGCATTAGGTGCACTTGGAGCTACAGCTGTTGAACAAACTAGATATAATGAAAAATAATTATAAGAACAACAAAGACACAATTTAGCAATGGAAAATAAATCAGGAAGTTGTTTAGTTGCAAAAAAGTAGGCAAGACCAAAACAATTGTATATATACCCACTATCTAAAATCGATATTGAAAAATATGTAAAAATACTATATATTAAACATTAATTAATGTTTATATGATTGATGAATTACTAAATAGATGCACAAAAATTCATGTGCAGTGGTTAATTTTGACATTTCATAAAATCCTGGTACTCATAGGGTTTGCTATTTTAAAGAAAACAGCTAAGTTTACTATTTCGATTTATTTGGTGGAAATATTCCTATTAATTTAATTAATTATTAAAATAGGAATGAATATTACAATTACAATAGAATTTAAAATTTTGATTCAGTTATACGTGGACATCTATGTTTAAATGTATTACATATTTTTTTGTAAGATTTTAAGTTTAATGATATAATTTCTTTGTTATTAAATGATGGATGCAATTGAGAAAAAATTAATCAAATCATTCAATAAATGTTTGACACTAGTGCTTATGCATTAAAAACATATGTATATTCACATGCGATTTGAGTGTTTCTGCAAAAGAAAGTAAACTAAGCACCTGTTTTTATCGTACAAAATCTTGTGTTTCTTGTTAGTGCATAGAGTTTTTCATAGAGATTATCCTAGAGATGATAAATATGCAGCCAATAAATACTTTTTAATAAACAAAGAGCTGATTATGCTTTAAAATAACCAGGTATTGTAAAAGTATGTATATTCGAAATACAGTAATATTAATTCTGGTTACCCACTGATTAAAGTATGTAGGTTCAAAATACAATACTATTTTTTCCAGACTGTGCATTAGTATTGTGACTGCATTACAAGATCAACTTAGTAAAGTGTTTGTTTATACGAAATATTATATTTCTCTTCAAAAACCACAGAATAAATACAATGGCTGCTCCTGTAGATGGAAAAGATGCTGTCAATAAAAGATATTTTGAAATGTTCTGACGCACTTGGTAACACAAAAGTTGAAAAATTGAAAGAAGATTCTGATAAATAATTAGCTGTTAAAATACAAAATTTAAACCAAGCAATTGTGAATGACTGTGATACACTTAGTAACTCGAAAGTTGAAGAAAAATCGCATGTATATAAGTTTTCTGTAAAGTGGCTTAAAAATAAGAATGTTTTTTCACTTAGATACTCATATGTCCATCTACTTTTTTAATGGATTGTACTGTATATAAAATAATTACTTTGTCTGGTATTTTTTACCTAATGATACTATGACAGTTAAACAGGGACATAGCAAAATAGATTACACTAAGCACTTTGATGTTAAAAGAGGTGATAATTAAACATTTAAAATAAAAAAATTAACTATCTGAATATGACGATGGAGTGAATATAATGATAGGAATATCAGTAATATATAAAGATTGTATATATATATATATATGTATACTATTAAATGTAGAATATCTGGTGCTTAAAATGCAAGAAGATAATCAAAAATAATAATATAAAAAATTAAAATGCATGAAATGGACGATTAGTTCAGGAAATTAAATGCTCTATAAGTTATTCTAATAAATCAGAATTTAAAAAAATTGCCCAGTATAAGAGAAGAAATAATCAGTGAACTATATAAACCAGCAAGAAGAAAAACAAATTTTGTATGGAATAGATGATTTATGGTAAATTGATCTTTTTGAGATGGATACTGGAAGTTTAAAAGGTATATCACATATAAACAATGGATACAAGTATATTATGAAAATTATTGATTTTTTTCAAAATATGCATTTGCTATTCCAATCAAGATAAAACAGGTAAAAATGTAACAAATACTTTAGAATGTATATTGTGGTAAAGAAAATCACTTAATATTCAAAGAGACAATGGGTCCAAATTTTATAAGAAAATATTTAATGAACTTATGAATAAATTTAACATCAATCACTATTCTACATTCAGCGAACTTAAATCCAGTGCTGCAGGAAAATATAATTGTACAATGATGAATAAAATGTGAAAGAAATTTTCTTTGAATGGCAATTATAAATGGGTAAATATATTAGATGATTTAGTTAAGGAATATAACAATACCAAACATAGAACCATTGGTATGAAACCAATTGATGTTAATAAGAAAAATTTAAAAAATGTATAACAAACACATATAATTACTGAACCGAAATATAAAGTTGGCGATGTTGTCCACGTGACAAAAATAAACAATTTTGTGGAAAATTTTTTACTATTTTTTAAGGTTTTAAATTATGGTGTGTCTACTTACAAACTAAAAGATAAAAATGGAGAAGAAATAAAAGGCAGTTTTTATGAATACAAGATTATGAAAACGAACTTTCCAAATGAATATTTGGTCGAAAACATATTAAAAACTAAAGGTGATAAAATTGATGTAAAATGGTTACGTTATGATAACTCACAAAACTCTTGGATTAAAAAAACAGATGTTTTGTGAAATAAATATTAATTTCCTTATTGTAAGTAAGGGGAGATGTTTTGCTACCCCAGATAAATGTCTGCAATTTTATATTTAACATTATCTTCTTACTCAATTTGGTGAAGATTATTAACATCATTAATCAATTGTTGTTGAGTATAGTTATTTCTGGCAATTTTAAAATAATTACAAAAAACACAATATGGACTATTCAAAGTTTCTTTCGTTCTTTGATATAAATTGATAGAATTTGGAATATAATCAAACATTAATAACTGATCATAATTTGTATGATTATCTTCAATTCTATCCAACAGTCTTTAAACATTTCTTCATTACATTCTAATGACCAAAATCATATTGACAATCATCATCAGATAGTCTTAAATGAGTGAAAGTAGGATTTAAATTTTGATTTTGTGTTTGTTGTACAACATGAGCAGCTATTTCTCTGATTTCCTTATTTATGCGAATTATTTCATCGAAAGCCATATCAACTGTCTCTCTTGAATTTTCTAAATGGTAATCTTTAATTTGTTTATATCTCTTAAATGATTAACTTCAATTTGGTTCATTTTATTTATATGATTAACTTTAGTTTCGTTCATTTTTTAAATAAGCTATATTTGCCCTTTGTATAAATGCATTATATATTTTTGAATCTTATATTCGCCATGTTTTTTTATTGATGGTAGAACATCAATTAGGCAATCTTGGAATTGTTTGGCTTTTTTCATTTTTATATTAGAATTAATTAATATTATCCAGATTCATTGGTAAATATTGTGTTAGGATGAGCTTCTTTAGGTAGCACTTTTCTAGGGCTATCTAAATTCTTATAAAATATCTTGCATTTTTTTTACTTGATAATTAAAAGCCTTTCGATGTCTTTCATACCACAACATTTCAGCTAATTGATGTCCACAAAATCGACCAATATTTCATCATAAATAACCATAAAAATTTGTTCACCATTGTAAATAAGATTGTTATTTATGTCTAGAATTGACTCCATTTTATATGTGAAATTATATGCAAGTGATTTTGGCGAGTAGTAATAAGTGCTATATATATATATTATATATAATATTTAAAAAGGAAATTAAAAATTTAAGAAAAATTTAATTTGAAATTATAGACCAGAATCATTGATAAATAAAGTACCTGCCTGTGTGTTTAAAGATGTCCCTTTTTTTGGGATGCCTTTAAGTTCAGTAGATTTATTTTTGTCATCCTTATCAACAATATAGATGCATTCACAAATTTAGGTTGCAAATTTAAAGGTGTGGGTTAATATCTGGTTAGAAATTGTAAAAGAACAAGTTCCTTTACAAAATGGTTGATTTTTTGGATATCACAAAGAATCAGTGATTCACTGACACCTAACTTGAAAATTCCAAAGGTTTACAAGCAACTTACCAACCTAGTGACGTGTATATTAATTGGATTTGCTGATATTTCAATTGTGCCAGTGACCCAATTTTATATTTTTCAGCCTTATTTTAGTACTTGCAAAACTCCTTTTGGAGAAACCACTCGGCGGTCCATTTTTTTTATATTTTATAAGTGGAGAGGTGATAGGGTTATCATTTTTTAAATTTATTTTTTGTTGTTTTTTTATTTCTTCTACTCTCATCTCATATAGTGTAGACACCTTACACCATATGAGAAACCCTATATATATATATATATATATATATATATATATATATATATATATATATATATATATATATATGTTATGTTACAGTGTAGCATACAGAGTATTTTTTTACCGGTACATAGGGAGTACGAATTAGTTTGCATCTGCTACTCATTATGTATATATGAACATGAGTGAGTAATGTTTTTGGCTCAATTGTAGCATAACTTGGTTGATAATATAATAATATATGTGCCTACGCATTATTAAATTATATTCTCGACTTGGGGTCGAACCCCGATTCTTGAGTTGGAAGTTGAGCATCTTGTCGCCGATCCACCACAAAAAGACGGGCATTTTGACTTTTAAATGTCTTCATGTGGCAAGCTGCTGCTAGTTGGAAGTTTGTTACTAAGAATTGGGCCGAGTGTTCAGCATGTGGCTAGTAGATAGTACCACTTCTATGATAGGCATCTTCCTGTTGGTGGTAAGAGCTCGCTGAAGCTCTGTTGAGGACAACTCGAGAGGTGTGAAAGTGTGATATCTAGACACAAATTATAAAATTTTCGATTGGTTTTCTGAACTTATAATTGTTAATTTTTCTGCTCAAATCTATTATTATAAAACCATGATCTTTATTCCAGCATTTTAATATAATATTTTTAATTTCTCATAAGTCATGTCCCCACCTACAAAATCATTATAAACTTACCTTAAGTGTGTGTCATCTTGTCTAGATATACACAGAAAGTTCATATTATTTCTCACCAATTGCTTCTGTACTTTCGAATAAGTTTGAACTAAATAAAATACATCTGCATTCTTGTGTCTCTCCATTGTATAATTATCGCATTTGATATCCTGCTGTCTAAAATGACATCATAAAATATAACCAGAGAATCATTTTCACATTGATCTAATGGAATCATCTAATCATGATTGTGAAAAAGTAACTCTTTTTTTTCATTTAACTTGTCAGCTTTCAGAGCAAAATCATTTTGTAACTGAATATATTTTGGATGATTTAAACTTTTTGAACAAACATACAATTTATTGGAATTTAGACACCCTGGCTTATAAGTATAATTAATCATCAAGTTGGTTCTTCCACATTTGCTCATTCCTATAAAAATGGCCCTTATATTGTCAGGCAAAAGTTCGCCTTTTTTTTCTTTGCATCTCCTTTGGAAATTAAAACACCAATACCTCAATTGAGTTTTTAAATTTTGTTAGATAGTTTTGTAATAAATTGGAGAATAAAGAAATGAAGTTAACAAACAACAGTTCTATACTAAAGAAGGAACTTCACTATGACAACATTCATCAAGGTAAATATATTGCATTAATTTATTTTCATAAAAAATTTGTAACCCCTAATATAGACAATAATACTATAATGACAATTGAAAAGTTTATTTCTGTTGATATAAATTATGTTATAACTATTCCTAGAGGCCAATACAATATTGAATCTTTAAATGAAACTATTAGTTCAATTGATCAATTTTTTACTAATAAAATTGACTCGACAACAGACCATGTGAAAAACAAAATATCAATTAAACCTAAGTTTTATATTAACCTTAATGATCGATTATGAAATTTGCATGGTTATTAATTTTCATTGTAACTACAGAAATGGTATATTTTTAGAAAATTATCAATCTAGTCATTTAGAAACAGACATAATTGCTAGTTTTCCACCAAAACTAATGTTTCATTTAAGAGATTATATTGCTCACAGGTCATTTTATCATATCTTTATAGAATAAATAATAAATGTTAAAATAATATTGTTTTAGAAAATACTGGTAAAAATGTTAAAGTAATTGATTTCGATGGTTCTGATAATTATATTGTTTTAAAAATTAAAGATTTTTAAATTATAATATAGAAATATGATAGTATAAAATATAAAATTATTCTTTTATAACCCCATTCTAATATATCTATAACATTGTACTTTTCATTCAAAATTGTGCATTTCATATAGTTAAAATTTAATTCCTTAGCCATAAATTTATTCACTAGATTTTTTGTTTTCTTAACTCTTGTAATCATGCTGTTTTTTATCACATTTTCCCTAGTTTTTGTACTAATTCTCCCATCGATTTCATGTTCAATTTTAAAGCATTTTCGTGATTTAGAGTAAATCCTTTAATTTTTGTAACTTGTTTACTTAAAAATTTTCATAGTAGTAGCTTTTTGGCCCAGTACTTATCCAATTTATAACATAATCATTTTTCCAAATTCATCTGTCCATTCACAAGCATACAATCTGTTATAACTGTATTTTTGCCTTTATCAATCTAAACCACGCTATCTGTGTCATAATAAGCTACTTTAATTCCAAATTTATCTAACATTTCATAGAAACATAATCATGCATTTGAAGTAGTAAATGTTGCTATAAATATATTGGTTGCAGTGCTATCTTCTACACAATTATTTTAGTATTTATATGACACTTCAAATATTTTTTAATTAATGTAAACAACATTATTTATTTCTATTCTATTATCTAAAAACAATCTGTACCTACGAGTTGGATGAATAATATATTTGGTTTGTGTAAAATTTCATCTCTGTCCAAATTTTCCCCAAAGTGGATTTAAACAAATTTTAGCTACCGCACATTTTCTAGGGTCTTTTCAATATTTTCAATATTTAAATGGATATTTTGTTCTTTTTTCATAACACAAATATATCCCTCTTTTGATTTATAATCATCTACTCAAGAACTAGTTTCTAATTTTATTTTCATAAATGATCTAATGTAATCTGTAAACATTTTATTACTTCTATGCTCGAAATGCCAAACTTCATGAATTTTAAGTAATTTGTAACCTTTTCAATAGCTTTATTTAGTTCTAATGTAGTGTATGTTCCATTTATTGCTCTTTCTTGATTGCTATGTTTACCTTCACACTTTTCTCTACAAAACATTTTCAACATCAAGTATGCCATATTTTTTCTTATTTAATTAGAAGTACTGGATGATATAAATTTCGTGGTGGTAAAACTTTACATTTGATCAATCCAAACTAACTTTCGTTGTATTTTTTTGGATTAGATATTTTAATTTGGTGGCCAACTGGATAATAATCATAAAACATAACTGTTGGATACAGACTAAACATATCTATGTATCTGAATTTTTTTCCTGAAACTTTTAATTTTCTAGAATTTGTTCTACCTCCAAAAAATGCATTTCTTTGTTGTAATGGTTCTTTAGCATTTTTAGTTTTTATAAATTATATTTGTAGAAAAATGATTTTTTTTTTTCATTTGTAAGCCCACTTTTCACTTACTTTGAAACCATTTGTCTTGGAATTGTAGTTTGATTGTTTCATTTAGTAAATGAGTCATCCATACCTTCATTGTTGCCTTTATTTATTGTGTCTGGAGAGTAATAATCTGGACAACCATGTAAAAAACAAACATGACATTGATATATTGTTTTTGTTTTTTAGTCATAACCACAATTTTTGCTCCACAAATAGCAACTTCTCCACCATTTAATTCATTTCGAATATTTGGAAATGTATTTAACCACGATAAATGATTCTTTACTGAACATATTATTTTTTATCATCTTTTTATTTACTGCAATAGTATTATTCATAAGAAAATTTTCTTTATAAACAGCCAAACAAACTCCCGCTATTGTTATGTAGCAAAATGATCTATAATTGCTATTTCCAGAAGACATTCTCAATTTTTAGACAACCACGCCATAAAATATCAACACCAGACTCACAATATTCAGCAGGTTCTTTTTTGAAATCAAAAATTTAATTTAATTCTACTTTTTCAGTATGTTTTTGGGAATGTTGAAAGACTTAATTGAATAAAGTTCATGCCATCATTTATTTCGATATCTAGACTCGATATTTTAAGTTGCATAATTCTTTTGCCTTGATATATATAGTATGTGGTTTTGTACTATTTCTAACACAATATTGTAAAATAAAACATGAATTGTAACCTTTAGAATTATGTGCAATAACCATATATCCTTTATTTTCTTCAGATATTGCCCATTCGCAAAACTCATTGGTTGTTTTAAAATGCCTTTTGTTACCATTAAAATCTTGAATAGATATAAAGTTGGGTTTATGAAAACCAGTATCTTGTGTTGCTTCATAGTCAATGAAGTAGTATGTTTCGGGGTAAGAACAATCCATATTTTTTTATTGTTTTTGCCATTACAGGCACAAGCTGTTATACAAAAACCACTTTTTTGTTGTGTTTCTTGCATATAACATTCATGTTCATAAGTTTTTCACAAATTCCTTACAATTCCAACATTTGGCATAACCACACTCGTGTTTTTTATTTCTCAAACACATTTTGTTACACGTTTTACATTTATTTATACTGCCTTACATGCATCATCGTGATTAGAAAAACATTATTTTCCAAAAGAATATCTATTACTTTTTTCACAATATATTGTAATACTATCTTTGTTTTTCCAAGTGTTTTTTGTGATATTTTTGCACAAAGTACATACATATTTATTATTTTTTCGCACTCATGTTAATCTTTATTGTTGTATGGTTTGTCACAATTTTTGCAATAATAAACACTACCTAAAAATTATTTTATACTATTAATTACATAGTAATGTTCATCGTATAAATACAAATAAATAGTTGTTGGTTTTTTTTTAACAATATTGTATAATTGAGTTGAAATGTGCAGCTGAAACAACTTAAATTCGAAGATCCAGAAAATTTTCAGCATCCGTTATATCTTCCGAAATGAAACCAATTTCGCAATTTTTTCCCATGCTTTCCATTTCTAATATAAATAATCTCATAATTCATTAATTCTCTATCCAAATTTATACTAGTTTCATATGTTAAAGCTGTTATTATCGCTCTGAGACCACATACATTGTCATCATTTGCTTTTATATCTTTAGTTAAATGGGAATTTTTTTTCATTCATTTCCTCTTGGAAGTTTGTAGTTTCATTTAACATTTTTGTTGGATGTAATTTCTATCTCAATTTGATAAGTAAATTTTCTGGGTTAAAATTGTTATCTCTTGCAGCCGAAATTGTATGGTGAAAGTTGATTTTTTACAGCTTTCATTGTCGCATGAACAGCGTTTCGAACAGAGTTAATTTTTCTATCGAATTGCCTTATAAATTGTTTATGCGAAAGCCATATTTTGTTTGCCAAATGTTGAAGTTTTCAATTTAATTACGATTGAGTTCACGAATTTCGAATGACAGTCTCTTTCCCACATATTTGTTAATAATTTTTTGTTTAAAAGGAAATTTTTACGTATAGATAATTTTCGGTTAGTTTTATGCTGTTATTTTTTTGTTTACAAATATCTGATTAGAAATAGGGGATAATTTTTAACTTAGTTTTTAGCTATTCTTTTTTTATTTTATAACCTGGAAGAGACAAGCGTGTAAAATTATTCTTTATTTTCAATTATTTTTAATTTTTTCTGAATATTCGAATTTCCATAAAGAAAACCTTGTAATAAAATCATATTTCCTTAAACGATACCAATATTTCATTTTTATGTATCTACCTATAATTCTTCATTCTCTCACCCTCTTCTCGCTCAACTCAGCTGCAAGCTTGTTATAAAATGAAAAAAGAGAAATAAGAGAATAATAAAAATAATGGTATAAAATAGAACAAGCAATTATATTATTAATAATAACAATGTCGTTTTTAACTTAATAACTTCTTGTTACGACGATAATTCATAAGATATTCACTAAAGCATTTTTTATATATACTTGTATATTTGTCCTTACAAGTTTTATTATAAGAAAATAATTATATATATTTATTATCATTAAATACTGTGCATGTTTTTGTTGGGTAGTTACCATGTTGATTTTCGTTTAGAATACCTGCTACTGTATTGTGCGGTTTACTGTTTTTATATTTTTCGAGTTGAGTATTATAAAGATATATTTTTTATTTTTTCATTTTTAAGGCATAGTGATTTTGACCATATTTCTTAAAACAATTTTAGTATTTTGTTGTAAGTTTGTCTAATGTAGTCTTATGAGGATAAAATTAATCAGTATGTATTTTCTCATTACATACTATGCATGTCTTAGTTGAATAATCATCTTGTTTAATTTCATTTAGAATATCTAAAGCTGTATTGTGTAATTTAGTATTATTATACTTATCATGATTATTCTTAGAAACATATTTTCCACTCTCACATGGTTCTTTCTCTTTTTTTAAGGCGTAACGGGTTCAATCATATTTTCTATAATATTTTTTTTGCAGGTGCTTATGTGCTTATTTTCGGTGTGTTTATGTTGTGAAAAACTTTCTATGTTTAATACTTCGCCAGACTTTTTACATTGCTTACATATGGTATTATTCCCCCTTTGTTAGAGGGTGACAATTCCATTTTATTTATAAAGCAAGAAATTTACAAAGAAGAATATTGTAAAAAATTTTATCAATATTTTTCTTTATAAATAACACAAAACATAATGGAATTTCTGCTCAACAAGTTGAACAATTCATTTCAATTGACTTAACTACAAGATGTAGAAAAAATTAATGTTATGCTGCTACATATTTTCAAATTTATGAATATAATTGGATTAAAAATTACTTGTATTCGAGACGGTATCTATAAGATTGCATTACCAGATTGCTATTTAAAATTTTTGATAAAGATACATTAAAATTAATTAATGAGGAGGTTTTTATAGCATATAGAGGCTTAAAAGAAATGAAATTGCAAAGTTTGTGCATAAAATAGAGGTCTCTTAAAATCTATAAATTATATTAATTTGAATCTTTTTAATATTTCATGTGATATTAGTTTATTTTGCTTGATTTTAGCCTAAATTTGTTGTTTTAAGTTGACACCAATCCTGCATTGCTATCTTTGAAAATTGAAAATTTGTTTGTTTTTGGCAGTTTTTTTGGGGTACTTTCGATAGTTTTTGGGGTTTGGGGGGCTTTGGGGGCATTTTTGATGTTGTTTCTGGTTCGGAATTCGAGGAAAAATCTTGATTTTGGCTTGAAATTATTTGATTTACGATGAAAAATCTTTGAATTTACTGCTTAAGCTACTACTAAAATTCAGGTCGGATTTTAATGGTTTGGAGTTAATCGGAATAAAGGTTGGGTTTCGGTGGGTCAGCTGATGTAATCTTTCTTCGCACACTCCAAAGAAATTCATCTCGTTTTTACTTTTTACATGAGAGACATCTGCAATGCAATTGCGAATGTCCAAAAATCTCCGTCTAGTTATTTTGAAGAATAAATTTTGGGAAATCTGATGAATGTTTTTCGGGAATGCTTTTTAAGGAACGATTTGGTGAATGATTTTGAGGAGTATTTCTAAGTATTGTTTTCATGGAATGTATTTTGGGGAAAATTTAAAGAAATTACTTTTGGCGAGTGTTTTTGATAGATATTTTCGACAATGTGCTTGAGGTATATTTGAGGTATGTTTTCGGATTACTATGAGTTATTTTTTAAGTATGTGTTTTGAGATAGGTTTTGAGGTATGTTTTTTAAATATGTTTAGAGGTACATTTTTAAGGTATGTTTGGCATTTAGTTGGTTGGTCTGGATAGTTGACCTGCCTGTTTAGTCAGGATATTTGGTTGGCCACTTAGAATGCTCGTTTAGAATGATTGAATGAACCATGAGTCGAAGAATTTTGCAATAGTATTGAAGGTATGGTGGATTGGTAGACTAATATATGAGAAGAACAAGAGATATAAGATGGCATATCAACTAAGTTGGGCACGTACAGTCCAAGTTACAAGGATCTTGACCTAATGGTTTACGAATAGCATCATCTACAACGCAGGCAATTCAGCTGCAGTCAACGACGGTACCACCAAAGAAGAAGTTGGAATGCTGGTAGCAGCGACACCTTTAAACGAACACGTTATCTTTATATAGCTACATTTCAGTATCTCACTGGTCTGTGTACGTATTCAAAATTTTATGCCGATACTTTACTTTGGCGGGGTAATGTGTGTTGAATTCCGAGCACGTCCGCTAATATACTGTAGCAGATACAAATATAAAATAACTTATCAGACTCTGTATGGGAAACATCAGGGGAGAGAGAGTGATCTGCCACCTCTTTTATCAGATGAAGAAATGTGACGTGGCATGCTTCTGGCTACATCTATTATTTGCCGAAGACGAGATATCACGTGACCAACAACCAATCATGACTGTAAAGTCTTTGTGAAATCACCAGTGCAATATAATGACAGTGGTGGGGGTCATGAGCTGTAGAGTGTAAAGGGTAAATGATGACCGGACGGGGATCTAATGTGTCATAAGTCCATGATTCGTTGGATGGGGTAGTTTTGTGGGCGATGATCGATTGGATAGCTAATTTAATACTTGGTGGGGGTAGAAGGGGTTGATTAAATAACACATAAAATTGGAGTCATAGGTGGTTGAGGTCAGTCATCTGCTGGTCATCGTGCCAGGAGAATGTGTCCTCTGCCATTATTACAGAAACTGAACCCTGGACTTTCTACATGTATGTCTTTCGAGACTTATTAGAAAAATGTTCTAAAAGTTCAAATTAGAAACTGTTTTGAGTGTTTTGTGTATTTCACATTTTTTTATTATTTTTTTTTAGAAATGTGTTAGATTTTTTCTAGATGTTAACTTTTTACAGTTTCAAGTTTGCCTCTGCTCATTATCAAGGTCGCTGATATATAAGATGGTGGTCGGAAATCTGTAATGTGATTTCTCTTCCTTAATGTTTGCGATATTTTTTTTAAGATTTTGGGAGTTTTCTCATATATATATGTAAAGGCCACTTGAAGTAAAGTTCAAAGTCACTGAATCTCAAACACAACATATTTTTTTCTAGAATATTCTATTTTTAGGATTTTTGTGGTTACTCTTAGTTTTTTTTTGTATATAAGGTAGTTCGGGGCCAATGTTATGGAAATCCAACATGGTGTTTGGGTTCGTTTATGTACAGTTGCTAGTTTTTCCGAGGAAACAATTCCCTTCCAGGCTTAAAATGGAATTAGATTTTTAATCTAATGAATAACTTAGGTAACTTCATGGTGCACTGTCACATCCTCAGACAAGCGATTAGTGTCAGGGCATGGGACAACGATAATGGACTGTATAGACTATTTAGTTCATTACGACTGTGTTAAAACTATCACGCACAACGAAACAACATGCACCGATGCCACATTGCGCACAGCTAACACTTTATTGAACATTTGTTTTTTTCAGTCAATATGGCAGACAATATGGTGTCCACAAAAATGGCC
Source organism: Dryococelus australis (assembly GCA_029891345.1). Lineage (NCBI taxonomy): Eukaryota > Metazoa > Arthropoda > Insecta > Phasmatodea > Phasmatidae > Dryococelus > Dryococelus australis. Next base: position 213,576,773 of record CM056993.1, on the reverse strand, counting down.
GAGAAGAATAAATTTAAAATTTAGTCTATATCCCTAGTAGCAAATATAGTTGGCCGACATGTGTAGAACTGATTGTGAAAGGGCAGTCCACATGCGGCATACACAGGCATTCAAGAAGCGAAATGCACCAGTAGTTGCATGTGGCATACATGATGAATGATGACGGAGGTATGATGTTTTTATGCGTAGGCCACTTATGGATATTTTGAAATGTCAGCAGATGTCTGGCAAAACCAGAGCTTCAAGTAAGTTAACCACAAGTGGACCACTTCTGGAAGTACTGTCGGCTGATGTCTGGCAAACCAAGAGTTGTCCATAAGTCAATCACAAGCGGGCCACTTGTTCTTAATAAACTATTGGCTGGTGACTGGGAAAACAAGAGTTGTCCGTAAGTTAACCACAAGCAGGCTACTTCCTGCTTTCTGCTTCTGGGCTGCCGTAAGTGAACCACATGTCATTAGCCAACTGTTGATAAGCCACTTGTGGCCCAGCTATTGGCCACTTGTAGCCCACATAGATGCAGCTTGCCATGCATTTTCAAAACCAAAAAATAATCGTGTCTAACCCAAATAAAATAGATGTATACCATATTAATATATGTTATCTTCAGCTTTATTACACAATTAGTAAATTACTTTAGTAAAACCTGGCATCGAACACTCGAACCCTTTAACCCACAGTCAAATATACTATCAACTACTCTACTACATATTCATATATCACCTTCTAAGTAAATCTGAATACTTACTTCACATACATTATGCATTATTAATGTTGCTGTATAGATAATGTTAGTTTCAGGGGTCAACACTGGGATTTATGTGTTTTTTTAAGACTAGTATTTTAGTTTATGACTACTTTCAGGAAGAATTTAAAATGCAAACTAATACTTTTTTTTTGCATGTTATGCTTTGCAGGTTTCTGGTATAAAAATTAGTTTTTACTATTACTAGCAATGCAACGTGCAAATTTTATTTCATATATAAATGAAATAAAAAATAAATTAATATGCATGTGCTTTGCTACTGCACAACTACATATCATCGGTATGCCATAAATGGAACATAGGTTTGCTGATCATGATTCCTCAGTAATAAGGAACAGTTGGCATACCACAAAAGGCGGTATGTACTATTTGGCAAACATCACCCACACATTCTCTACATACCTGTGGGTGTTTCACTGACATTAACTTGTGCACCATATCTGAAATTCCGCCAGTCATTTTTTGTTAAATGGTCCACAATTTCCCACTTGATGATGCCCAACTATCAGAATTAAATCTGTCTACCACATGAGGGTTTTATATGAAAAAATGATCTTATATTCATACTCTTTGGCATACATCAGCCACAAGTTTTCCATGTGTTCTAAGATGCCAGTGGGTGATTCACTGATGTTTGCTTGTGGGCCATACAATAAATTCTCTCAATCATTTTGTGTTTAATGGCCCACATCCAAAATACTTCCCAAGCAAATACAGTCACTATTGTTCACGTGGTCTTATCGTGTACCACATAAGAAAACACTTAGAGTCATGTCCGCGAACACGTACCACCTGTTATAACAGTTGGCCAACTTTCATGTGCTTGTTGTTTGCTTCGTGGGATTGCACACCACACAAAATACACAAGTGTAAACATCCTGCCCACCTTGAAGTGAACACACTTCAGCCTAATTAACTGCTGAGGACACATCTTGATTGCAGGACGAGTCAGGACTCCCTGTTGAATGAGGACCTGGGCAACCCGCACAATACCATCTGACCCAGGTAGTATCATGGTTATGCATCCCAGTCGCAAACAGAGGGGTGAAAGGTAATTATCCCTGATTAGGACAAATTCGCCCATTTTCAGGGTGTCATTGTTCTTGAGCCATTTATCCCTGGGTTGAAGCTGTCGAAGGTATTCAGTAGCATTTCCAAAAAGACTGATGAATTTGTTGAGTTAGGGTTCCTTGGTGAAGTCATGTTGTGGTGACACTTTAGGAGGATCAAGAGACAGAAAATGACTTGGAGTGAGGGCAGATAAGTCATAGGGCACTTAAAATGGCACAAGGTCGTCTAGATTTGAGTGTGGCTTCAATCATAGTCAACACCATTTAAATTTCCTCATACGACAGCAGCTGAGTGCCCACAACTTGACTCAACAGAGATTTAGCAGACTTGATGCCTGACTCCCATAGTTCGCCAAAGTAGAGGGCTGATGGCGTGTAAAAATACCAAATTGTCTTCAGCTATATTGTTAGTCAAACACTTGTTGTTAGCCAAGAACTCTTGAAGTTTTGTCAATTGACGATTAGCCCCTAAAGAGTTTGTACCACAGCCACTATGTAAGTGAATACACTTCACACAACATGCAATGAAACATCTGAATGCAGCAAGGAAGGTTTCAGATGAAAAATCTGAAGCAAACTGTAAATGCACTGCCTTTGTGGCAAAACATAACAAAGACAAATGTACGCAAGCAGCATGCGAGTTTTTCTTGTTCGCACCATAGTAATAGGGATTGGCCAAGCACAATCAACACCAGAGGTGAGGAAGGGCTTGGCTTGACACACTCTACTGGCTGGAAGACTTCCCATTACAGGATTGTGACTTGTCGGACGATCAAGAAAGCAACGAATACACTTACGAAGACGACCTCAAAATACATTTCGAGCGTCCAGTAACAAAATTCACATTGCAGTAATGACAGAATTGTACTGGGCCCAGGATGAAGGAAATACTCAAGGAGCTATCAATTATAAGTGCTGCAAGGCGACTGCACTTTGTGCAGAGAATCGCATGTTTCTCAACATATGGTAGGTCTGAATGATGAAGTCTGCCACCTACATGCAGATATAATATAATAATATCACAGTTCAGTATGTTTAATATTTTTTCCATGACTTTATATGTTACTAAAATTTAATAGTATTGGAATTTAACCTGTAACATATTTAAATTTTCATTTTTGGTTAGTGAACACCCCTATAAGTAGATAAATTATGATTTTGGTTAATTTCAGGTTACGTCATCCTTCCATTTCTAGGGATCAGCTAGATTGTTTGTATGTTTATTGATTTGATTGCCAAGGCACATGTTTTTCATTTAATTTGAAGGAGTGCTTAGCACAATAAATATGTGTATTTTTCTCTTAAGAGGTTGATTCAAGCCTAGTTTTCTCTCTCGCATTGAAAATGTCTGTGACCTTTCCCGTTATACGCGTATGATAACTTATCATGTATAAGAAGTTGTTTCGCAAATTTTTTGGTCCGACCATTGTAAGGAGTAGATGTGTATGGAGATAGCTTTAGTTTCCGAGTTTCCGAGGGCCTCAAGACCGGCATAAATGTAGCTTTATTTAGTTTGGCGGACCAAAATGTTGCTGAAAATCAGGATAGGGAGCGTGCATTTTGGAAAGGAAGTCCTAAATATGCACATATTATAGGGAATATTCGTGTTAAAGCTGCTGACGTATCCCCGACGGATGTGGCGTACCATAAGCGCCATGACTGACGTCCCCCTGAACTACACGACTGGGTCTGGATGCAGTGACGTCGCTGAGACGTAAGTCTATATCCAGATTGATTTTGGTCAATAAAACCTTATTTTTTTCACGGCCAAGATTACCATTTGAATTTGATTAAGTCTGAACTCATTTGAAGATTGTGTAATTTTACCCACAGGCCATTTGTATTGTGTCTCAAGTTCTCCGTCCGAGTTTAGTTGATTTAAAGAAAGTTTTAGTTGCATTTAACTGTTTAGAACAGTAATAATCTATATACAAGATTAATATATACATTTTTTTTTTTTTTTAAGGAATCGAGATTTGCCTAGGCCAGAAAGATTATTAAAAATTTGACTGATATTGAAAGAACGACTGTAAGAGGACATTTTAATTACTTTATTTTCTTTCCACCCTTAATCAAAGTTTGTAAGAAAGGGTGTAGGGGACTTAATCTAAGTAATATTATCCAGTAATTCATTCACTTTGTTAAGGCACACTATCAATTTATTTTTTAATACACATTGAAGCAAATTCAAATATATGTTTTTTTTTCTGGTTAGATACCCAATTAAATGCATTTATAATTACAATTAAATGTTTTATTTGAATAATATTGGAGTGTATTGTCTCATATTTGAAGGGTTCTCCTGAATATATATTTATGGGTTATTGTCGAATTTGACGTGGCATATTCTTTGAAAGGGGTATTTATCTTGAAATTGTTGCAGTGCCCAATAACAAAACCAAATCACACACAAGCATATATACTTGTTATTATTTTGAAACATATTATTAATATTAAGTCTTCAGAACATAAATCACAGTAGACAGGATTCCTTCTGCATCATCAAATGGAGATAACTTTCTTATCGCAGGTGAGCAGAGTTACTGATCAGCCAGTCTTTGCATTTCATCTGCAAATGCCTGGTTCTCTGTATTCTTGATAAGGATAATTAACACATGCTGGATTTCATCAAGCGAGACTGGGCCATAAACTGAGTTTAGCCTTGGATAAAGATTTTTCGTAACTCGAACAAAAATGGCAATAATTCGTTTAACCCTTTTTAATTAGAATAAATGTTCAAGTAATTCCGAAAGGCAGGACTTTTCTATGATTGCTGACAGGCCAATGGTTCAGCGTTCAACGTTAGCAGAGGGTCTGTGAATGACATGATTGCTCTGAGGCCATTCGCTTTTTGGTTGATGCAACCACGATGGTCCAGACCATTAAAGTGGATGATGGTCTGCTAGCTGTCCAGGTGTAAGGGCTCGTGATGCACGGTGAGCAGGTTTATCTTCACTTGTCACATGATGCCACCAGTCCACCGAGGTGCACTTTTCTATCTGAGTAACACAGTTTGCGACAAATGTCTTCCAAACATGTGGGGACGTTTTTATCCAGAAGAGTGCAACTGATGAATCAGACCTGGCATATATACTGTCTGACTGTAAGACAGGTGTAAGGTGTAATGACCTAAAAAAGAGATAGTGGTTATTCAGAAAGCGAAAATTTTAAATAAGTGAAATGTTCCATATTAGTGAGGTCCTCAATTTCTACCATCAAGGTGGTGAACAATTTAGAATAATTGAACCAATATTTGACTTCTCCAGAAAATGTGGGGAGCTTGATGAATGAAAGGGTGACTCGAGCATGCGAATGGGTTGATGTTCACTGTTCTGATGAAACTGATAGCTGCTTTAGCGACTCGGTAACACAAACAACCTTATAATATACATTTTGGAAAGTTTCAAGCTGCTTACTGTGTTCCACTTTGTTGAAAGTATGTCCTCATCACGATATGCTTTGATTAAAAGATGATCATCCATGTCACTCTTTGTTGATGGACGCGGGATTTCGGCAGGTGGCTTGGAACAACCATTTTTGAGAGGGTTCGTTGAGGTCTTGATCTGCCATCAGGGAGGCTCTGTGCACACGATTTTCGGCTTGTTGCAGTCACAAGTGTGCTGTAGCTATTGCTGCCTTTGTTCGTGCAGAGTTTCGAAAATTTACAAAACTTCAATGGAAAGTATCACCATAGTATCCAACGACAAATAAATATGACTTCCCAACATGTCATACGATGTTTACATACGTGTGTACGCACATCACTGTGACCTTCAACAACACTTCCAAAATAACATGAAAATCAGCCGGTATAATAGATCGTAGACTGAAATCAATGCTGTTTATCAAGGCACAATGCAACTGCGAGCGCAAATATGTTTGATAAACAAAAGTAACGGGCAGCAAAAGAGATACACAAAAACACCAAATGTTCATAATCCGGCCCGGAGGACCAAAATATTTGTGCACTGACACGAGAATAGACTGTATATAATATATAGTTCATTACGACGATGTTAAAACGATCGTGCACAACGAAACAACATACGCTTACGCCACATTGCTCATAACTAACACTTTGTTGTTCATTTGTCTGTTTTGTCAATAGGGCTGACAAGATGCCATCAGTAGTAGGAAAATTGGAGTCTGAGGCAACAGGATCTGTGATAGGAGTGCAGGAGCCCACCAGCCGCCATGTTGTTATGTCACCATCCACCACCTTAGATTTCATTGCCCTCAAATGTTACCTTTGACCTGCGACCTTGACCTTGACCTGGTAATCTCTGAACCCCAAAAACTGAGAAAAATTTTAAAAAATATTTCTTAAATTTTTTTTAAATAAAAAAATTGTTAAAAATTATTAAATCGTAAAAAAAATCTACAAAAATATTATTACTTAAGAATTTAATTAAAATAATTTTTAAAAATTACAATTAAAATATTTCATACAAATAATTGTTTTCATAGTTAAAAAATTTTATTTTAATAATTTATTATTATAAAGTATTTTCTCCATCGGCCATTTTCCCTAAAAATTTCCCTTTTTACACTCAAAGTTTCCCCATTCCCTAAAAAAATTCCAAATATTTTAATAAAAATTTTTTTAAAAAGTTACTATTAAAAAATTTTATCTAAAAATGTATTCAAAATCGTTTTAAATATTTATAATAAAAAATTAATTTACAAAATCGGCTATAAATGTATTATTAAGATTTTTTATCAAAATATACCTCCCCCTCCCCCCCACCACGCCATGCCATCAAACCATTTCCCCTAACAATTTTTCTTTTTTCCCTCATTATTTCCCTTTCTCCCTAAAAATATCCCTAATTTTTATTTGAAAAATTGTTTAATTAATTGATATAAGTTTAAATTAAAAACTTACATTAGTTTAGTCGGCAAACCTCCACCACATCAGCTCCCACACCATCCTCAGCAGACGACTGACTCTCTCGCCTCCACCCCCCTCACCAATGCTTATTCCACCATCTTGAGTTTTCGTCTGTCATTTTGCATGTTTACATCACCTTAGTAGTACTAGTGTATAATGGTATCAGCTAACTGGTTGTTGTTATTTGATATTCTGCAATCGAGTTTTCATCTATGTTCAAGAAATTCACACTAGCATGAGAGAACGGTTTATACAAAGAGTGCTTTTCGTGCATTCAGTCTGCTGGAATCAGTTTTTCCATCAGTCGCAATCGCAATATTTCCAACAACCTCACAGCCCATAACATGGACACACGCACACCAATCCCATTCTCAAACCTATATACGAATCCCAAACCTTCTATCAATTTTTAGCAATTATCACCATCGCCACAGCCACCACCATTGCCACCACCATCGCCGCCGCAGCCACCACTGCCGCAAACAGGGGTCATTGGGGATCTTTAGGGGTCCTTTTGGGGTCATTAGGGGTTAGCACTGCAATCATGGGTCATAAAGTTTCAATGGATCATGATGAGTCAATGGAGCAAATGGGCCATGGGCCATGGGGTCATGGGTCAAGGGTCAATAGGTCATGGGGTCAATGAGTATGGCATCAATAGGTCATGGGGTCAATGAGTATGGCATCATTAGGTCATGGGGTCATGCGTATGGCATCAATAGGTAATGGGGTCAATGGGTCATGGGGTAATGGCATCAATGGGCCAATGGGTATATGGGCCAGTCTTGTGAGGGTCGACAACAGAAGTCAGATGTCTACTTTAAGTGTGACCATGATATGAAGGTGAGCGAAAATTTTCTGGAAGAAGCTGTTGAAGATATAACTGCATGATAATGCGATTAAGGGACTAGCATCTAAGGCCTGACTACCTGCCTGTGTGTGATTTCTCAATGCCTGCACATTATTGGTCAGATCCAATCATATGGTAACTCGGTGATTGGCTGGTCGGTGTCTGCATAATGTGTTAATGGTATGATATAATTTGTTCAAAGTCGATATGACCTCGTAGGGCTTGCATACTCGTATATAAGCAGTAGCGAGTTCAGCTTAGAAGTACATTTTGACAGCGGCTGTTGTGAAAGTTTTATCGTCTCGGTTAGCTTATATGCCAGGTTATCCATGGCTAGTTACGTTAAAATTGAGTGGATACTGCCCACCAATGGTTTCTCACCACCAACTTCTTCAGCTGCGATGGCTATATAAATAGCAGTATCTACTTCCACCAGTGCAGTACCATCGACTTCTTCGGGCATGCTGCTGACAGCACCGTCGACTTCTTCGGGTGGGACTTCAATAGCAGTTCAGCCAACGACGTCTTCGTGCATGACGTCGACAATGCCATTGACTTCTATGAGAGGGCTACATATGGCAGCTCCATTGGCATCACCAACTGGACCATCAGCCTCTGTTCCAGCAGCATCTGTATGGTCAGCCACTGCTTCTGAATCATTCCGACATTATAAGTGTCGCTTCTGTGAAAAGACATTTACATGCAGCAGCAATGCTCGGCAACATGAGCATTCTAGTTATACATAAATCTCTGTTGCATGTCATATTTGTGTGACAGATGCAGCAATTATATCAGCCGTAGTGACAGTTTACTTAGACATATCAAAGAATATTGTAATTTTTTGAGGATGTTAGAGACTGTAATACTTTAATTCAATAAAGTAATGCCTGTGAATAAAATTGTGTGTTTATTTCAAGTTTTCTTACTTTGTCGAAATATAAATAAAATTCTAAAATGTAAAAAAATAAAATAAATTTTATTTTAAAAAAATTTCGATCCATATATATATATATAATTTAAAATAAAGAACTTAACATTTTTAATACCAAATATATATTTAATGAATTATGCATGTCATCAAAGTCGCACATTAAGCTTGTAGGTATACTGCTGATTGGAAACATCTGTTTTAAATGGGGTGAACATTTTGAAGTCTTTTTATGCCTATAATGTAAGGGGTGACAGCTCGCTTGGCACCAGCATGCTTACTTTACGAATTTATCCTCAAGCTTTTGTTGTCAATGTAATTCAAGGTCATGGGGCGAAGGTAAAGGTAGTCTGCATCTTACATGGCGGAAGTAGTCTGTAATGCATTGTGCTTGCTGTCTTTTATGCATTTTTCTCGAATTTGGTTTTCAAGGTTATTAAAGGTCGAGAGGTCAAGGTCGAGGTAGTCAGCATCTAACATGTCAGTGGTAGTCTGTGATGCATTATGCTTGCAGACATTTATGCATTTTTCTCGAATTTCAATCTTCAAGGTCACATGTCAAAGGTCAATTGCTATTGGGCATTGTCTTCCAAGATGGTGGATGAGTGATTTATACCATGATGGTGGTCACCTACCAAGATTGTGATCGCCTACCAATATGGTAGCCATCAGCAATGTATAAACAAATTAAAAACAAAAACAAATATGGCAGCCTCCTGTAACATATAAACAAATATGGCTGCCTCCAGCAGCATGTAAAGAAATGAACGAAAAATTAAGATGGTGGAATCATTATCGACTCATGGAGTGGGATGATGAGTCATTCAGTCGTCTGCTAGGATTGGAAAGAATGTGACTAATGTTGGTACTGGGGGATGTTCGGAAATATGAGTTTAAAAAAAACTATTTTTTGTAATTTTTAGAAAATTAAATTTTAATAATTTTTTAAAATTGTTTCATAAGTAAATTTTATGGAATTTTCTTGTTTATTTGGATTTTTTTAATTTTCAAGGTCAAATGTCCTAGTCACCTGGCTCACAGTCACTGAACCCTGTCACTGGAGTCGCTGATCCCTGTCAGCATTTTTCGAAAAAAAAATGGGTCATTTCTGAGGATCATTGTAATAATTTTTAATAATACTTTAATAATTTTAAATAATTATTGATAATACTTTTTATGGAATTTTTGTAGAATTTTCGGGATTTTTATTTGTAATTTTTTGAGGTTTTGGAATTTTTCAGGTGTTTTATTGCTTTTCGAGCTCAAAGGTACTCTAGGTCAAGATCAAGGTCAAAGGTCACATGGGTCAGGGTAAAAGGTAATTGACATCCAAGATGGCGGTTGGGTGACATAACAAGATGGTGGCTCCTCGGCTCCTGGCTCCTGTGTCAAATGCTGTTGTCCCAGAATCTACTATTTACTACTACTCGCAGACGAATACAGTTATATCGTAGCGACAAACAATATAAGCCGAGAACAGACCTGTATGCTCTCATTTCATTTTGTGAATCAGTTTCGGACGTTTTCTCCAGCTTTCAGTGTCTTTGGTTTTGCCTTTGCCAATTCGAAGGTAAGAACTTTTACAAATGTTAAAACAATTTTAGGGCCCGAATATTTTTGCGAGTGAGTTCGATTAACCCGTATCGTGTATTAAATCTGAGTCTTAATGTCAATGCGTCAAGTTGAAAAAAAAAATTTTTTTTGTTGCGAGTGATGAAGTATTAATCCAGCTTGTGAAAATGTATATACAAAGCTGCATTTCTGCCTTACGTATTCGTACAAGCGAAGTATTGCTTAGCTGTTTTGAACCCATGGACTCTTTATAGTGTAGGTCAGGGTGAGCAAATGTATGCTGATGCAACAGCAGCAATGTGAGCATTCGGCCCAAGGCCACAACTCACTTATACCACACTTAGCAAGACAAGCTAGGAAATTATTTCATTATTTGTTAAAGGAGAAACACTTGAAATACTTGCTTAACATAAATAGATTAATTCCCATCATGTAACTAGTATCGTTCATCAAAAAATGTTAGGAAATTTTGTATAAGAATTATACCATTTCTCATTACTGAAAACAGTAGGTTAAAAAAATAGTTGCATTTTTGCACGCAAGTTGCATCTCACACACCTTTATTTAGGGGTGCTACAATCCCATATGAACATTTCAGTTTAAAAGGTAAAGACTAACATAAACTTTGTGCTCGTGTTTAAAAACAAATACAGGTATCCTTAAACCCATAGCTTTCATTACAAGCAAAATTTAATAGAGTAACCATTTTATTTTCACCATATCATTAAAAAACAACGTATTTAAAAATAAATATACGTGGTAAATACGTGTCTTGAATGTGTCACTAAACTCTAAGAATAAAATTGTAATCAGCCTGCATGGTTTTATGGTCGACTTGACCCTACGACCCTTCTCATCATTGTGAATGATGCCCATGCTATAAATTTGGTAGTTGTATTTCAAATGGTTCGGAAATTACAGTCAACTAAAACTATAAAACTATAAGTAGACATAGAGCCTACTTGAACCCAGAACCCTTCTCGCCATCCTGGGCAATGCCTGTTATGAATTTGGCAGTTGTATTGCAATTTGTTCGGAAATTATCAACTATGTTGACCTTGCTGCCCTTCTTGAAGTCAGGGGTGATGCCTATATTATGAATTTGACAACTATATCTTAAATGGTTCAGAAATTATGGCCACCTATGCTTATAAGTAGACATAAGGTCTGTTTGGCCATTGTGTCCTTCTTGATGTCTTAGGTGATGCCTGTGTTTTGGTAGTTCTATCTCAAACAGTTCAGAAGTTATGGCCAACTATGCTTATAGGTAGACATAGGATATACTTGACTGTTCTACCCACCTTGCTGTTATGGATGATGCATATGTTATGAATTTGACAAATATATCTTAAACTGTTTGGGAAATATGGTCAACTATGCTTATCATTAGAAATAGTGTCTACTTGCCCTGCAGGCCTTCTCGTTGTTGATACCTATCTTATGAATTTGACAACCATATCTCAAACAGTTCGGATATTACAGCCAACCATGCTTATAAATAGATATAGGATCTACTCAGCCCTTCTACCATTCTCATCATTGTGGGTGATGCCTATGTTATGGATTTGGTAGTTGTATCTCAAATGGTTCAGAAATTAGTAAAAACTATGCTTATAAGTATACATAGAGTCTACTTGACCCTACGACCCTCTCATCATTCTGGGTGATATCTAAGTTATGAATTTGACAACTATATTTTTAACAGTTCGGAAATCACAACCATCTATGCTTATAAGTATACATAGGATCAATGTTACCCTATGACATGTCTCGTCATCATGGGTGTTGCCCATGGTATGAATTTGACAACTATATCATATACTGTTAGAAAATGATAGCCAACTAGGCTTATAAGTAGACAATGGATCTAATTGACCCTGCTATCCTTCTCATCATTGGGGTGATGCCTATGTTATGAATTTTACAACTATATCTTATATGGTTAGGATAGTATGGTCAACTATGCTTATAAGTAGACATAGTGTCTACTTGGCCCTTCTACTCTTCTCATCGGTATGGATGATGCCTATGTTATGAATTTCACAACTATATTTTTATTGGTTCGGAAATTATGGTCAACTATGCTTATAAATAGACATAGTGTCTACTTGGCTCTTCTACCATTCTCATTGTAGTGGGTGATGCTGTGGTTATGAATTTGACAACTATATCATAAATGGTTCGGAAATTACAGCTAACTAAGCTTATATGTAGAAATGGGAACTACTTGACCCTTCTACCCTTCTCATCGCTGTGGATGTTACCTATGTTATGAATTTGGTAGTTCTATCTCAAATGGTTTGGATATTAATACCCTCTATTCTTATAAGTGGACATAGTGTATACTCAGGCTGGTGTGAGCCTCTACGTCGTGGGAGGGATCGAGTATCTATTTTGGCTACCATTTGGGTGGAATGCAGGATTGGGATGTTCGCTAGGACGAAAAAACTGTGGGTGGAAGCCGCCAAGATGATCGCCGGGAATTAGTTCACAATCGGGCATAATGATTGCACAATCCAGAGGGAAATATCTCAATTCCCGCACGATTCATCCATATTGTGCGAACTGCCCACTGGAATGTGTAAAGCTAGCTTTATGGGTGCAAGGCTGGCATCATGGTGGGGAGCCAGGAGGCAGGGTGGAATACCAGGGCATGAAGTAGGGCAGGGTGGAATGCAAGAGCATAAAGTAGAGACTTTCGGTACGAAATTCGGACGATTTTGGGGGAAATAATAGCGATTTTGAAAGTTTTTGATGTAATTAGAGAAACAAGATATTGTCATCTGCACATGCTGGCTGACAAAATGGACGCCAGCATACTGGCTACCAATATGGCCATCACGAGCTGAGGGAAAAACGGGAAATTTTTGAATTAAAAAGGAATGTTTTTGCGGAAAAGGCAAATCCAAGATGGCGTGGGGTAGACCGCATGTCCGCAGCCAGGAGCTAGTTGTGCTGGAACCATATTTTTGTAACTACTACCACTTCACAGGACGCTCATACGACCTGTGTGCACCACCAGCTATTTGCTGCGTCGCTCCCCTAAAAACTGCCTGTATTGAATCATAGCCAAAGCTATGATGAGTACTTTATTGTAAAACATCTAGGCTACGATACCAAAGACATCTTCAGTATTCCATACACGAGTGGGAAAATGATTACTTTTTCGAAACAGCTGGGTGGTCGTTTCCCTATCCAGTTTGTCGATGCATTTCGTTTCGTGGCCTGCAGTCTGGCATCCCTGGCCGAGATTTTACTACATTTGAAATTTCACAACACTACCAAATTCTTCACCCCCAACCAACTATCTCTTGTCACACGCAAGGGCGTTTTTCCATATGATTATATCGACTCGCAGAAGAGGTTGGATAAACCGCAGCTGGCCCCTAAATACGCTTTCTTTAAAACACTGATAGACTCGGGAATCAGCGACGAAGATTACGTTCATGCCCGTAGTCTTAAAGATTATTCCGAATTGTATTTGAAGACAGATGTTCTAGTTCTATCAGACGTTTTTGAAAACTTTAGGAATTTGTGTATGCCTACATACAAGCTCGATTGTGCACATTACATCAGCACTCCAGGGTTCGCTTTCGACGATATGTTGCATATGACGGGGGTCGAGCTCGAACGTCTAATGGACTACAACATGCACATGTTTGTTGAAAATGTAATTCGTGGTGGAGTGGCCCAATGCGCCAAGCGTCATGCTGTAGCAAATAACACCTATGCACCAGAAAAATACGACCCTGGCAAGCCCACCACGTTTTTGCAATACCTCGACACCAATAATCTGTACAGCTGGGCCATGAGTTTAGCGCTCCTAGTACGTAATTTTAGATGGACCGACACTAATATCGACGCAATATCGTACCTGACGATGGGGAAACAGGTTATATTCTCGAAGTCGATATAGAGTTCCCTACGACTCTGCACGAGGAACATCGTAATTTGCCGTTTCTTCCCATTAACCAGGGGCACCCCAGGCTACAAACATGTAAAATTACTAACTACATTACAAAATAAAACAAATTACATCGTCCTCTACCGCAACCTAAAACAGCTGTTCAAACATTCATTGTGTACTCTAATTCGAACGAATTCCCTGTCTAAATAGCTACATTGAGCTCAACATGGGAAAAAGGCAAGCTGTTCAGAATAGTTTCAAGAAGGAATTCTTTAAATTGGCGGATAATACGACATTCGGAAAACTTATTGGAAAATAAAAGCAAACGTCTAAAAATGTAGCTGGAATTTTGCCGCCTTTCGCGGCACCCCCTTTTTTGTTTTGTTGGATGTTTTATATTTGGTATTCCCTTGTAGGAATCTTTTAGTCTGATAATTATCGCAAAACCCTCATGTTGTTTCCAGCATCTAATTTAATTATTAATAATTTTTTCATTCCTTGTTACCTTTTTTATGTCAGCATTCCATTTCACTTTTTTATGCATGTGTTTATTTTGTTAATATGCGTATGTAAAAATATTTGCTCAGAACAAAACATTGTGTGCTTTCCTAACGCATAACTTCAAGAAAACAAAGCATATTTTAATCCTTTGAGTAAGTCATATTTTTTTTTATAAATGGAAAGATTGCTTACCAATCTATAATAGTACCTTATTAATACGTGTTACCAATTAATTCAGTTTGTTTTGCTCAGTTGTGTACTTTGGTATATTTGTTTTAATTTTTGACATTGCCGATGGCAATCTTCGATAGAAAATATTTTCCCCGACATAATAAGCAAAGTTTATATGATGTGTGTGTCATTTTTTTGATTGAAATCCAGTTTTGTAAAGACTGTATTAATAATTCAAGATATTGTGTATATTAACTTACTAAAACATTATTCGAATTACGAATGTGTAGTTTCTAAAGAATATGTTGTATATCGATTGTGCTTAAATGCTCTGTGTCGATACTGTTTGGCTACGACATTCGTAACTTCCACTTCCGCCTTCTTCAATTGATAATGGCATGATTTTCCATTTATATTTTCTTCAGCAAGACTCTTCGGACTTTCGATGTGAATAAGTTACTTCGACCGCCGCGGGTGGGTGATTATACTAACTTAATGTTTCCCTCGTGTTTTGTATAATGTTTCTTGGCTCACAGCATATCTATTGTGGCATTAATTCTGTGTAGTGTTCCGAGATACCTTCGGGATACCTTCCCCTCACCTAGCATGGATATATAATCGTCGCTGAGGTAGTGCGACCAGTTTAATCCTGGCATGGAATTTGCCACTTCCCAGCCTGTCATTTTCGACATGAACACCTGAAGTCAATTTTGGTACATGCTGCCTTCGACCGACTTCCAGTTTAGGTGTTTCTCCAGGCCATGAACTTTCACTAAATTTTTGTTGCATGTGCTTTTTGCATGCGCCTTTAAGAATGAATTTTATACGGCACCTGTGATTTTGTTCTCGTTTTGCCAAATACAAATCCAGGACAACCACTTCAAGGTCGCGAATTTGAAATATTTGAATTTTTTTTTATATTTGAATAATGTAAAACTCCAGGCTTGTGGTACAAGGTCAAGCGGCATTGTTGGTCGACTTAATAATTTTTTCTTGTAAATTGCTCATATTTTCTAAAACTCAGGGACTTCCGAGTTAGTACTTGATATAATGTAATTAAAATTATGTAAGAACAAAATGGGATCTGATATGTTGAAGAGACCGATGCACTTATAAAATATACAAAACAATATATTTAAAAAACATAGTAATTGAAGGAGATTAACTTGCAATTTCAGTTTATTTTTGTTACTCTTGTTAGATTGTTGTGGGTTAAGTTAGAGATGGAAAATAATAAATCTAGAATGTCACTGCCCAAAATTTGAGGTTTGTTCCCTTAACCTCATTCACCATTAAATAAAAAAAATTCCACATAGGTTTTCAAGAATTTAAAGATCTAGCCAGTAAACACAAAGTTGCCCGAAGTATTTTCGCAAATTTGTCTTGACTGAGTAATCTAACAAAAAGAAAATTGTCTAAATAAAATACAAAAATAAATTATTTTATTTTATAGATGTTGGAAATCCAATATGGGGATTCGGATTGGCTTGTTCATTTGTTGCATGTATGCACACTGGTCGCAACTAGGTCCACGTGTTGTAGCTTTTCCTGTTTTGGTCTTTTGGGGGCATTAGGGCCTTGTGAGGTTTTACTGTGCTTCTGAGCACCTGGATATCGGCACAAGAAGGTGTTAGCATTGCGGTGGTTGTGTTCTAGTGTGTATACTCATGCATTTTTATGCTTACTTGTGCATGCATTTGAAATGTTTTGTGCTTTTTCTAAAGCGAGGTGTGAGATTTGAATGTGTGGCCCAATTTCTCGCAAATCATCCCACACACATTTTGATAACCTAATTTTAGGTTATGTTATTATGATTTTGTGTGTTTGCTTTACATGATAATGTGTAATCTTTTTTGACATTTGTGTTTGTGTTCCCCTTTATTTGTTTTATTTGTTTGTTGTGAAAGACTTATTCAGCATGGCAACCCGCATCCCCGAATTCTTAGTAAGAGATGAAATATTATATGAGTGTACCATTACGGGTGTTGAACCCCCAGAAAGGATGGTCATGGCCCACAATACTGATACTCATGTAAACCCTGAAATTGTGGTTTCCATGAACTGTGATAATAAGTCAAACGTGTATGCTTCCAAGATTATTTCCCTTCAGGAAATCTGGGAGAATATTGATGATGACACTAGTCCTTCCAAATATGTTAGATTTAAGAATAGACTCACGCATTTTAATGGTTGTGCCCATAATTTACTTACTTGTTGTTCAGACCAACTTACAGAACCTCAGATCTAGTCACTAAATTTCCACTTCATTTCCCGTCATGTCACTACCATATCATCAAGCACCCTGGTTAGCTCTGTTTTGCCTACCACCCCTCTCATGTCATCTGTGGTGGTACCTACCTCACAAATCTTTGTAC
Source organism: Dryococelus australis (assembly GCA_029891345.1). Classification (NCBI taxonomy): domain Eukaryota; kingdom Metazoa; phylum Arthropoda; class Insecta; order Phasmatodea; family Phasmatidae; genus Dryococelus; species Dryococelus australis. Next base: position 213,559,742 of record CM056993.1, on the reverse strand, counting down.
CCACTCCTTTTGGCAAACTCACACTCCCATTGAAATGCATGTTGCTAGACTTCCAGTCCACCGATGGCTTACAAGTAACTAAATTGTTGGAATTCCTAAAATAATAGTACAATTACACCAGAGTAATACTGTTCATGAAAACCAGCTACTTGATATAATTTATACTTTCACACAGGCCCCCTAAGTGAGAGAACTATTTATGCCACAGCACAATTTGATCAGTACCATGCTGATATCCTTCAGTATTTCATCCCCGCCAGACTGCTAGCCATTTTCGATGCATCATATGCTAAAATAGTGTGAGGCATATTGGAAAAGTCCGACCCCGCCGACAGAAAATGTCAGTTTCTTACAATCCTCCTTTCTTACTGATATCACGTAAAATCCACTAAACTTATCAATGGAGCTGATGTATTTGGAATTTTGTAGGCTGTTAATAATGTCTTCGGTGCTTGGTATTGGTTACTGGACTTTTTTGAGATATTGGTTGAGTAGTCTGAAGTCCATCTGAAATCTGATCCCACCTTGGCCTTTTTTAATTACAAGACTAGGTGCAATCTTATGGGGATTCGGATGGCGTAACTATGCCAGCATCCACCATTTGTTGTAATTTGATTAACACTTCCTCTCATACTTTAGGGTTAATTCTGTAGGGTTTTGTGTGTACAGGCTTATCTGTTGTTAGCTCTAATGTAATTTAGAATTTTCTTGTTTCAGTTAATTCTGTGATAGAGCTTGCAAACCTATTCTTATATGTCTATAATAATTCTTGTAGTGCTTGCTTTTCTTGTTGTTGATTGTTCCTAGTTTAACTTTAGGAAGTTAAGTTTCAATGCTTTCGATTTTGTTGATGCAATATTTCATGGTGTGGCTTGTATATGTCTCTATGGTAGTGGTTTTTAAAGGGACGTCTAATACTTTGTTATGTGATGCATATATGAACACAATGTTTTTGTTGAGGATTGGAATGGTGTCATATTTCTTTATAAAATCCACACCTAGTATGATATCAGGTTTCAAATTATCAGTTGGTAGAAAGTCTTGTCTAAACGTGTGCCCTATTATGCTGACCTCTATGGTTGTTTTATATTGAGAAGCTTCAATTTCAGCAAAGCTCCTACTAGTGTAAATATTTCAGTAACTGGCACACGTTGTTGATTGGTAATGAGTGTCATGGATATGCATGACCTGGAGCACCCTGTTCCTGTAAGTGTGTTGTATTCTATTCAATGGATGTGAACAAGGATGCGTAGTGATGATATATGGCTAACCTGCTGGCGACTCTCGTCCTTGCATATTGAGGTTCCATGTTTGTATCCCGATTATTTGTGGAACTCGTCGTGGCTTAGGTTATGTGCTCGCCTTTCATAATCACCACTCTGTTCCATGTTGATATTTACTATCTGGGATGTTTGTCTACTCGTATTGTTTCCGTGTGTGTTAACTTGACTCGGATTTCCGAATTGCATCATGTTCTCTTTCGCGTCCCCTTTCTTATTGTGTGTTTTTTTTTTTTTGTGGTCCTTGTGTACCACTCTGGCCTTGTAGTCGGGTTTCCCTGACCTGGTTTTGTGTGCCCGAAATTCGATACTGGTTGTTTCCCGTTTTGTGTTATCATTGTTTCTTTCCTCCTTGACGGCCTGTTTGTGCTTTGGTTGTCTGTATGCAAAGTTTTCGCTTTTTGGATTAAATTGAGTGATTTCTGCATATCATCGCTGTGGTGCCTTTTCCTTTAAAAAAAAATGCCTTTGCATGCATCAATTTTCCTGTATGTGTTATATTGGTTCTTGTCTGGGGGGATGGCGCCTAATGCCCCTTCATATAGTAGTTTTATTGTTGTTATTCACATTTATACTGCTTTGAACCTGGTCGTTATTTCTGATTTTGTAGGTAGAGTTTTGGTGCCGACTTTGTGTCTCGTGGGTCGTGTTTACCCTACTATGAAAGCTAGTTCGGTTGTTTGATATATGGTATTAATATTTTTGTGTGGTGTGATTGGTTCCTTTTTTCTGTGAGTTTCATACATATTCCTCTATCATAATGACTGGTTGTTGGTTATGTCTTTGGTAATATTAACTGTTGCTTGTGTCTAGTGTGTGTGATTTGGGGTTCACATATAGTCTCGCGTGTCTCGTGCAGGGGTGTTGTTTTGGTGTTGTTGGTTTGATTTTTGTGTTTGAATTGTCAGGCTGGAAAATTCTTCTTTCAGTTTGCTAATTTCTGGTCTTAACTTGTCTGTGCCTGGGTTATGTTAGTTTGTGGTTATAACTTGGTTGTACTGGTAAAGGCCTACCTCTAACCTTTTGACATTTGTAACCATTCCTTCAATTGTGTCATTTTATATACCTATTATTTTGTCCATGATTGAAGGTAGTAGGGATTTCCAAACAATGGAAATGAATTCTGCATCATTAACTTGGGGTTTACATTTGTGTCTTTCCCCGATGTTTTGTTTTTTGTTGTAGAGTAATTGCTTGAGTTTCCACTCTACCGCTGGGGTTCAGTTTTCCCACAATTGTGTTCCATTTGACACATTTCCCTTGATTTTGTACAGAATTCTCTAGCAAGTGCTTGGACGAGCCACATCAGTATAATTTCCATCTGCGACATTTTTCCGACTCGTCCCAATTATTCATGTTTGCTGCTAAGTTATACTGTTTGGGGGATTCTTGCATATTTTATTTGTTTTCCCCTGTGAATTTCGGTATTGCCATGGGTTACTGGACAATGATATTTAGTGGGGGTGGGTTCTCCATGTTTGCATTGTTCGTGTTTTGTTCATCTGTATCAAGTGGTGTAGCTTAGGGTGATTGAGTATTTGCGTAAATGTGATCTGTGATTGTTTCAATCTGTATAGTTGTGAAGTATCCTGATGCGCGTTCGTCAACATCTTTGTATGTGTGTGTGTCAGTTGATGGTGGTGTACTAGAAAATGACCTTTGTAAATTATTTTATTGAGAAGAGTTCTTGTTAACCATATAGATGTAATGTTTAGTTCTCAATTAATATGGGGTTTTGCTCTAATAACTTTTACATGGATGTGATTAATTGTTGAAATTTCGCTGTTGTGTTGAGCTGTCTAGAATGCAATTTCTTTTGTGTGTCTCACAAATCTATTGTTGCCTGTTCAAGTAGTTATTTAGCCACTTGTACTAGCGATGATGAATTGATGACGCTCCTTAAGTATGTTGTTCTGAGGGGTTTTCATAGGTGTAGACTTATAGACTAACATGCACACATTGTGTAAAGCATTTAAATGGTGTTCTCCACTTGGCGCACACAATTTAACATGGGGAATTGTGTTTGTTAAAGCAATGCAGATCTGAAGAGCGGTTCCGTTATAAAGCATGCATTAAATTTTACAAACAAGAAGCTCACACACACACTACTACTACAGTGCAATAGGTGTGTCTGTCTGGTCACGTTTTGCTTATGCTGCAAGGTTGCTCGCACGCCTGCTCAGTGACCATATTATGCTGACCCAGACTTGTACAATGCACTCTTTCATGTTCTTATGAATGGACAGATGTTACATCAGTTTTTAGCAAGTTTGCTAATAAATTTATCGCTGCTACCATACTCTTTATTGCAATTCAAACTTTTGAGTTGTATTTAAGTTGGATAACTGGTAAAAACTTTACTTTAGTTTTTAAACTTGGCTTTTCCAGAGGTTTGGAAGCATGAGGTGCCTTCACCAGTTGCTGTGACCCTGCTTTAGCTAACAGGTCACACGTTCGCTATAAAAGGGGTGGGGATCGTCTAGTACAACAAAGGCCCATTTATTATAAACTCTACAATTTAGAGATATATCCAAGTATACAAATGAGCGATAATTAGACAGTAACATCGCTCTTCTGACTCAAGGGAAGACACTCTATTTAACTCAGATTAACAGGGAGTTGAATCCATTAAAAGAATATCAATTTGCTCTCCCTCAGAAAGAGGTTAATTACTGCTTCACTCGCCTTCGCCTCATGATTGTCAAGATACCCTAACAGGACTAATAATTACCCACTACATGTGAGTTGGATTTACTCAAGCTTGTCTCGACCGCTTAACTCTCTCGGTGTCGAACCCTGGACCACTGGACTGGCGGTCCTTACTGCGACGTTGACATGGGTGGCCCTCGAGAGACGGCAGGAACCAATATGGCCTCAAGCCGCCAATGCTCGCACCATTTATACCTCACCACCTGGCCTTGTTCGGATACCTTATCCCAGCTGTTGCCACAACTAACATCGCCATGGCCGACTGCCTCTCACAGTGTCCACGGCCTGGCAACCCTTGGACTGGTGGTGCTCACATCAATAGGCTCCAAAAATTTTAATGAAACATTAGCATGTGTATGTCAGCAGCATTAAAGAATCACCTGTAATTTTGGTTTTGTCCTTCCTGAAACTGAACTTGTTTACAACATATTAGAGTCTTTGGAGCCCCAAGAATGTTTCCCACCTGGTATTCATGGGCAAACCAACTACTTTTGCTGAGCTGGATCACATTTGCATGCATTCACAAAATATCTGTTATGTGGATCATAGACATCAGACTTTTTCTGGACAAAACAGGCCCGTTAGGAAGTCAGGACATGTTCCTGACAAAAGATTTAAGACACTCAATTCAGGTTTAACATTGTGAAAACTGAGAAATCAGATAGTGTTATTGATAAGAAGACTAGTGTTCCCAGTACCTCAGCCAATGTCTCTCGTGCTTGTTTTTATTGTAAGGAGGTTGGTCACCTCATGCGTCGGTATCCCAAACTTTTAACAAAAAACAAGTCCCACGGCGATGAAAAGTGAGCTTTCATTCCCGCCATCCTAGCAGTTTTGCAAATTCACAGTTCAATTCTCACCTTGTGCAGTCAATTAACCTTGCCCATCAATTTCACAGTCTTCTTGGCCCTTATGACCATTCTGAAATAACATCCAGAACAGTACATTTGAAGTTAACTTTCCCAATGTTGTTGATGTTCAGAAAAGATCCACCCCTTGTATTGAAGTGAACTTGGGACCATTGTCAGTTCAGGTGTTGGTAGATTCAGGATCTGCCCACACAACTATTTCTGGTGACCTTTCTAATCAGGTAAAATAATTAAAACTAATAAATAGTATTGAGCTATGTGAAGTCAAATTTCCCACCACCTCTAGTGAAGCCTTACCCATTATGTATTCTGCAAAGTTTAAGTTGAAAAGTTGATATTTTATGTGGATACATAAGTGTTTGGTTTCTGAAAAACTTCGTAAACCCTGTATTTTAGGCAATTGTTTAAGGGCATCCACATGTCTTATGTTAAATATGCAGGCACAGCACATTTTCTTTAAATTTTCCGCTTCTGGAATATTTTATTTTGTTAATAGTAACCAAAGTTAACCACTCTCATCAGAGATTAGCACTGAGCCAAAACCTATTGTAGAACCATTTGCTCGCTTAGAACCACAAAAAAACACGTGGCTTTCCAAAAAAAAAATGTAATATTTTCCCCAAAGTTCTTGCTTCAGAATTAGGCCTAACTGATTTGCTTAGGTATGACATTAAACTTGTGGTTAAAGAATATGCCACTAACTATCCTTATAGGTTAGCAGCCCCGAAAATGGAGATATTATGACTACAGGTTCAGGAATTTCTAGATAAGGGTGTAATCTAGGCCTCTACTTCCCAGTAGGTTAGCCCCACCTTTTTGGTTCCAAAATCTAACAATAAGAATAGAATGGACAGTGACTAGAGCAAAATTAATTAAAACATTGAAATCGAGTCTGTCCCACTTCCTGTCTCCTTATTAGGGCTTTAATTGGTTTGGAAAAGCAAAATGCATTTCACCAAAATTTACCTAAATACTGCTTATTACCAAATTCCATTATCTGATGAATCCAAACCAAAGAGTTTTTGTGTCCCTTGGAATCCGGGTCAATTCACATGCATGCCTTTTGGTTTTCGCCATTGAATCCCAGGTTCTCACTTACTTTTGGACAAAATTTTCCATAATATAAAATTTAATTATGTTTACAACTATTTGGATGACTTAGTGATTTATTCTGAATCTTTCGACCAACATTTGGAGTACTTAAAGGAAGTGCTATCTCATTTGAAAAAAGCTGGTTTAACCTTTAACCACAATAAATTAAAGTTTGCTGTCCCCAAAATTTCCTTGTTGGGGCATGAAATTTCCTCACATTGTGTTTCTATTGATCCCGAGCACACTAAGTGTATCAGAGAGTTTCCCCTGCCTCGGGATGTCAAGGGCATTGCCCGTTTTATTGAGATGGTGTAAATCCTCAGTAAATTCATACTCAATCTGGCTGAGAAAGCCGCACCACTCAATCAGCTGCATAAGAAATCTGTCTCATTTGTGTGGGGAGATGATAAACAAAAGTCTTTCTATGCCCACAAAAACTATATTGTGAACTCTCTCTCATTCTTCGGATTCCAGACTTTTCGAAGGAATTTATTTTACAAACCGACGCTTCCAGTTTGGCAGTGGGAGCTGTCCTTTGCCGAGAATTTTATGGTTTTAAGCAACCCTTTTCCTTTGTGTCCCACATACTTACATCCCAGGAGAGGAAATCGTCTATTTAAGAGTTAGAGTGTTTCATGGTGGTTTTTGGCGTGGATATGTTCCGACAATACCAAGAGCATGCTGAATTCCTCCTGGAGACTGACAATCAGGCGTTGTTGTGGCTTTTGGTTCACCCACAATAACTTGGCAAAATTGGCTGTTGGGTCATCCGAATTTCATCTTAGAAATAAACAATACAGCACATTAGGGGTTCCCAAAATATTGTAGCTGATGCTCTCTCACACATGTTTGATCACATTAAAGATAATAATGATACCATGGCACTTCCAAATTGCAACCTTTTAGCCGATTTTCCCCTGGCCTTTATGGATATCCAGAAGAATCAGAAAAAGACTACTGATGTGAAAGATATTGTAATAAAATTGAAATCTGGAATTGAAGTAAAACCATATTTTCTGTCTAAAAGTCTTTTGTGTTGTAAATCTCGCGAAATGTGAAACGTGTAGTGTTGCCTACTCATATTACACCTATGATTTTCGATTATTTCCATTTATCGCACCCCTTGGTGCCGACTTAGGGACATCTGGAAGGGCATGTATGCTGAAATTGCTGAACGTGTTAAATGCTGTAAATTTTGCTCTTTAAGCAAGCCTGCTCAAAACACACAACTTGGTCTTCTCTCTTCAAATATTGCAGAGAAACCTACACAGAAACTCTGTTTTGAATTTGTTGCAGTTTTCCCAGGAGCAAGTTCGGGAATAATATGTTGTTAGTCTGTCTTGACGCATTTCAAAATTTGTGTGGCTCAATCCCATGAGAAAAGCTTATACTGCAGGTACTGTTCATGCCTTGCAGGCTTGTATTTTCCCAAATTTCAGTGTATCCACTTCAATAGTATTCGATAACAGCTCTCAGTTAACCTCCAAAATTTTTCGTTACATGTGTTTTTGTATGGCATTTGCCATATTACCTTGTGTCTGTACAACCCTCCCCCTTCACATTCGGAGCGTTTCAACCGAAATCTCCATTCGGCCCTTATAGTCTTCCATGCGACAGAACGTTCTAACTGAGATAAGAATCTTCTTGGTAACTAATAGCCTTTAATTTTGCTAATCATAAGTCTCACAAAACCAGTCATTTCAATTTAGTCTTCGCCTATATGCCTAATATCCGTTTGTTCAATCTGTGGCATTTGAGTGATTTATTACCAAGTGATCCTAAGTACTTTCGTCAAGTCTGGGCTGCTGCCCTTAAGAATCTTAAGTGAGATCACTTCAGGAGCCCTATCAAATACAACAAAAACCAGATTGATAATCAATTTCATGTTGGCGATTTAGTTTTATGTAAAGCTCACCCTGTTAATCGAGCTGTAGACAAGATGGCAAAAATTTATTTTTGCTGGACTGGTCCTTACCAGATCCAACGTTTCCTGATGCCAGTCACTGCAAGTTTGGCTGACCTCAATTCTGGAAGTTATGTAATAAGAGCACATGTTTCGCATTTGAAGAAGTTTCGTTCTCGTACTTCTTCATGCATTTTTGTGGGTTTCTACATTCTTAGGAGCAGCCGATCCTAGCTGTAGGTTTTTGTAAACTTTGGTTATCGTTTGTGTAGATATGACAGGCTAGCCACTAATTATCAGAGGCCCTAACCCAGCCTTATCTTAGAAATTTTCTCTTGACCTTGACTTTGTTTGAATACGACCTATTCACCCACAGGTTCGAGTCTTTTTAGGGTCATCTACATTTGCGCACTCAATAAATTCTGGAAAAACTTAGGTCCTAAGTTAACTTGCTCTTGAATTTTAAACTTAGTTACTTTAGAATACTAAGTAAAATTTTTGAATATTAAGTTCAATTTGTGTTGAATATTAATTTGAGTGTCCTTTCTCAATCCTTGGCTTAGTGAGTTTTATGTAAAATATTTTCCAGTGTGTTGGATTAGGTTTTGAACTAGCCTTTGTGTAAAAAACTTAATTTTTTTGGTATTCTGTTTTTGGGTAAGTAATTTTATTATCTGTCGTGGGTTTTATAAGTAGTCTAGGAATTGTAATGTTGTGATGTTTTTTGGTAAACTTTTGATTGTATTTAATTTGCCCTCTATTTTTTGTTCTACCCCATATGAGTGTGCAATCCTTTTGTTTTATTGATGCTTTCTGTTTGAGGCACTATGTTCTCCGTCGGCTTCATGGTTCTGGCTCTCGCCATTACACTGTTTGCTGCAATCACCGTCACCCCTGTGGACTCTGGCAATGTTTTCGAGCATGAGGACGATGTTCTTTTTTCCAATAGTTGCATACTCCTTAGTACTTAACTTTGACTTGCATTCCCTGGACAATTAGTGTATTGAACTGGAAGTTATGATCAACACAATCATGTATGTTCGTGAACATGAAAAAAAAAAAAAAAAAAAAAAACTTGGTGATGACTCCTTGTTTGAGCAAAATTTTGACTTGGCTATTATACAGCTGAAAAACAGTTTTAATGCCTACAATGCTGAAGTACCAACCTTAACTACCTTGTTACCTTCTAGAACAAAACGAGCATGAATTGGATTTGGCAGTAAAATTTTGAAAACTGTTTTCGGCACTTTGGACAATAATGATCTCACCTTACTTAAGCAATGCCTAAATCCACCCCAGTATAGTCAGGATTATGTTTTACCAATGTGGATAATCAGATCATTTTAATGAAGAATTTGGAAGATAGAGTTACCAATAACACTGTGTATATTAAAATATTAGGCCAACTGTACCTAGACCATTATAGCACTATGTTCTGCGATGTTTCTTTTGCTCTCCAAGACACCATTGATATGTAGTATGATCGTCTTAAGTTTCCATATTGACTTAAATGGAACGTTAATTAGGTTGGACATTTACCTTTCCCATGCAATTGAAACCAGTGTTCATGGAAGACTTAGTACCATTTTGTTGAGCGCAGACACATTTTTGAACATTTTGATACATGTCCAAAAATTACCCACATTATCTTTGTATATGCTAGCTGCAGTTGTTCATGTAAATCTGTACATGTTTTATGGATTAAGTAACGTGCAAGCTGTCGTGTATAACTTCTCTCTAAATGTTGTAATCAACACCCCATTAGCTAATAAGGACAGTCTGTTAGAAAGGTATCATGTAATCCCCTTTCCCTTTTTGTCTCCCAAATTGAACAAACGCCTTATTTTCAAAGTGCATGTATATGTGATTGTCAGTTTGAATCGTAAATATTTTGCTACTGTTGAACACAATTCCCTTAGTAACTATGAAACTCATGGTATCGCCTTCTGTCCAGATACCTTTCCCTTCTCCGACACCCATGTAGACATTTGTGAATTCTACTTGTTCTCTGGAAAAACTCATTTTGAAACCTGAGACAAATCTGTAGTCAGCTTGAAACTCCCATTCCTGCGTAAAACTAGTTCGCATTGGATATTCGCTTCTAAACCTACTATCGATGTTACATTTCTATGTAGGTCAACCACTGAGACCTTTACCCCCTTCATGTTAGCTTTATCTGGTTCTGGACTAATCAATAATGCATCCCATTGTGACTTCATGAGTCCTTTTTTAAGAATTTGGCTTTGTTAATTCTGTCCTTCATTACGACCTGTCTCTACCTGTAATCCGTGTACCTAAATTCGTTTCTAATTTGTCCCCAGGTCATGTTCGTTCCTTTCCCAACCTCACGATGAATAACTCTTTGATTACAGAATGGGACACTCTTCTAGCCACCTCTTTTCGAGGTACTGATTTTTCATGATGTTCTGCGGCTCCTTTGTCCCCGCCTCCCTCCTCCTGACAACCAAAACTTCACCCACATCATCGTGACTTGTCTTACTGTGTTCTGTTCCTTGATTGTCATATTATTTTGGTTAAAGTCTAAATTTTGTGCTAAAGTAAAGCCCTCACATTCTGCCCAACCTCCAGCTGTTCTTTTGCCTTGTTTAGTCACTTATGTAACTTTTGTAGGTTTTGTGTTTTGAGTATGTGTGTGTAGGTGTTCTGTTGGGACGGAATATGAAATGTATAACTTTTTAATTGATAGTTGTTTTGCCAAAGTAAAAATTTTTGAAAAATGTTTCACTTCATCTGATAGTCATTTTGTAGGCCTCTTGTGGTTCAATTAGCCAAGAATTTAAAGAGAGTTTTTATTAAATACAAATGAATTTTGCTTGGCTTTGTAAATCATGAGTGATAATTCGTTGGCCGCTTGTGTTCCAACTATTCAATATTTTGTTTATGGTATTTTCGTTGGCCTTGTGTCGTCCAACTAGCCAATATTTTATGGCAATTTTTCTTTAAATCCAATAATTTTGCCAGAATTTTTAATTTAAAATCATTGATGTATTATTTGTTCACTTTTTATTAGTCTACATAGCTAGACGTTTTTAAAGCAATTAATTCAGAGATCTAATATTTGGCCTTAGTGTTAAAATCAGCCTGTAAGTTGTAAAAATGTCGTAAATTCTGAAACGGTGGCCTTGGATTTAGTTTCATGGCCAGAGAAAATACAAAATAGTTATGTTTATATTTGGTAGTATAGGTGTGCTATTTTCTGCACTTATATTTTTGGCATAACTATATGTGATAACAGTATAAATACTATTCATGACCAAAAAAGGAACATGTATAAAATATTACAAAATATTTATTGTGCTTTAGCACTGTTGTGTGCTTGCAAAATTGTCTGCTGTGCAATGTACACCTTTACAGGATTTTTCTCCTGTGATCATTTTGGAGGATTATAGTCCTTAATTGGGTCAAAGTTAAATAATCGTTGTAATTAAATTTTTGTAATATTTGAAATACTCAAATTGTATATTTTTGGGGAAATATTTTATAGTCATTTTATTTGAATTATACATGTTTTGATACAAAGATAAAAGTAAACAAATAAATGTGGAAACAAATATATCTGCTTATAATGTATTTAAAATAAATATTGAAAACAACCAAAGAAAGAACAAAATAAAGAAACATTACAATGACTTATGGTTTTTGCTTTCTGAAACATCACTTTAATATCTTGTGTTATACGTGCTCGTTTTCTGCTCAAAAGATGGTCGTATCTTTTATTGGGTTTCTTGCTCTGCGGACAGTTTATATCCATCTTGTCAGGTCCTTGGGGGCAAGGGCGTTGCAAGGTGATTACATTAGTATATCTTTTCTTCATAAAGAAGCTGAAAAGGGAGCAAAATATGTCCTTACAAAATTCGCCTAAAATTCTGGTCGTTGTCAAAATTCATTTTACGTTATACGATTGCTAAGTACAGAATCTATCAAACAGTGCGAATATGTCACAAATATGTTCGTATATTTTATATGGACGCAAAAACAGAAACGCCCATTGCTCTGCAACTCGGTCGCACGAGAGGTCTATCATTATTTACAACGATTGAGATCGTTCGTTATGAAATGCTGAGCACTAACGTGGTCATGGCTCTGCACACAACATACAGAGCATGAAATACAGCTCGCGAGTGTGTTAACGACGCCATGTTGAAAATCACCGCGCTGCTCTAGTTCACAAACCATCAGATCGCTCCTGCGACCACATCATATGAGTCAGGAACACTGGAAATATTCTGTCGTCACAATGTAGTTCATACCTGCTGATTATCATCAACTTTCACTTTGAGATTAAGTGTGCCGTCTGGCTGGAGGTAGTCTCCAAGCTTATTGCAGATAAAGTATCATTCTGCCAAGATTACTGAGGGCACAAGTGTATGAAGACAGTAAAAATAAATGTGTCTCTAGATGTGATAAGTGACTGAATGCAATGCGTGCCTATGTATAACTATACTCGCGTGGAAGCAGCGTTGAGGGCGGCCAAGGCAAGCACACCAACTACCTCTCTCTCACTTCAACGCGGTGCACAGGAGCCCGATCGAGGCATCAATGAAAATTAAAAAAACTGAATTCGTGCTTTTTACCCTACTTTGCAAAGGAAAGAGAGACTTATGATATCACTTTCCAGTCTCTGTGTCTCTGTGTGTGTAACCCCTTTCAATTTTCGAACGCGTCAACCGAATTTTGCCAAACTCGGTACACATATAGTACTAAGTAAGGAGTCTTTAAAGTTTTATCGTTTTTATAGTTTTAGACCCCGCCAGGCACTTGCTTTCAACATGGCAGCCATTTAAAATTTAGGATGATATATCACATCTCGGGAAACATTCAACCGATTTAAACCAAATTTTGTATGCTGGCAGAGCATCGTGTAATCGTTAAATTTTGAAATGCAAATTGTTGTTTGCTTCTGTAAGATAGTACCACATAAAAAAAAATTATATTACATATCTGAAACTATCACTGCTATTCTCACTAGATTCCGCATGTAAGTAATACTATGACAGTCAAGGTAATCGTAAGTGATTTGACTTTGATTAGGTATTTTTAAAATGGTGGTTATTTAAATATTTTACGTTTATTTGGGATATCTATTATACCATTTAACCACTTTCGACTAAAGTTTGTATTCTGAAAGTATCTATTACAAGCATATTATGCCAACACATAGCCACTTTTGTCAGTCATATTGTAAGATAGAGAAACATGAATAAATACAGATTTTATGTCATATCTCGGGAAACAATTGATTCCTACCAAATTTGGCAAACAAGTTGCGCTGTTGCAGGCGGTGAAAACAGCTATGTTTTAAATAGGGCAAGTGCTTATTTTCCAAATGGTGTCTATCTATATAAATATTTTAGCTCATGTTGCAAACTAAATTTATGTATTATTGTGCATAACTAATTGATTTATATATTTTCGTTTATTTTCTCACGTCTAACATTTTATTTATAACAATTTTTATGTCATTCATATTTTTAATATTTAATTTCACGTGTTTTATTCGCATGTATGATAGCAATGAACTGCATTTAAATGATTTAGGTTAGCTAGAGTTTTTTTATGTTTACATATATTTTTTTCTGTCTTGTATTTGTAAATGTTTCAGGATATATATTTTGTATTGTCGCAGTTTTGAGACCATTACTCTTTCATATTAGGGCAGTAGTATCGTTGGAGTGGTACGTTTAAATAGGTTTTAATTTGCAGACATCCATTTGCCTAGAAAGTTCGACCATTTCATTGAGATATGCTAGCACACTTATATACGTCATCAGCAGGTCAGGACTGCATCAGGTCGCTCATCTGAGTGGTTGTTGCGTAAGAATTTTAATTAGCTGGATATGGAGTCCGGACCTAACCCTGAATACAGTTTTTAATTTTAATGGAAGTAGCGAGGAGAATGAGATGGGACGCAAGCTCCACTCCACATATAAGCTGATCAGGAGTTAGAAAATACCGGAAGTAGTAATATTTGGATGACTTTGGCACAAGGGATTGGGGAGTAGGAGCACAGGAGCCTGCCGCCACCATATTGTTCCGTCACCCGTCCGCCATTTTGGATAACATTGACACTTTACCCCTGACCCGTGTGACCTTTGACGTTGACCTTGACCCCGATTACATTTGACTTGATAAATCACTTTAAAAACCCTAATAAATTCAAAAACTCCTCAGAAAACTCTTAAAAATTCTAAAAAAAAAAATTCCGACAGGGACCAGCGACAGAGGTACCAGGGATAAGTGACCCAGGGTCAGACAGGAGACAGGGATCAGTGACCCAGTATCAGTTCCATTGATCTTCGATTTTGACCTTTGACTTTAAAAATAAAAAATCACAAACAATTTCAAAAAATACCAAGAAATTTGAGATTAAAAATAAAAAATAAATTATTTACAATTTTAAAAATTTATTTTTTATTTTTAATAGTTATATTTCCGAAAGTCCCCCAAAACCACGATTACTCATTTTAGTTCGACTCCCAGCTGACGACAGACTCCCTCACCTCCACTCCCCTCACGTACACTCTTTCCGCCATCTTGATTTTTCTATCGTTATGTGTTTACATAATACTGGTGGCAGCCATCTTTGTTTACAAGTTACTGTAGGCCACCATATTTGTTTTTTGTTAAATATTTTTTTACGTGATACTGGTGGCAGCCATCTTTGTTTATATATTGATGAAGGCCGCCATATTTGTTTGTCATTCGTAATTTGTTTACATGACACTGGTGGCAGCCATATTTGTTTATATGTTACTGGAGGCCACCGTATTTGTTTTCCGTGCATAATTCGTTTACATGACAATGGTGGCAGCAATCTATATGTTACTGGAGGCTGCCATTTTGGTTTTTCGTTCGTCCTTTGTTTACATGCTACTTGTGGCAACCGTATTTGTATATATGTTACCAGAGGCCACCATATTTGTTTTTTGTTCGTCATGCTACTGGAGGCAGATATCGTTGTTTACAGGTTACTGGAGGCAGTCATATTTATTTTTCGTTCGTTAGTTGTTTACATGCTACTGGAGGCAGCCACCTTTGTTTATATGTAACTGGAAGCCACCAGATCTGTTTTGTTTGTCATTTGTCAATACATCATTGGGGCCACCATCTTGGTAGACAACCGCCACCTTGGTAGGTGATGGCCATTGGAATTTTCCATCCTGTGATTAAATATACTTTTCATCGAATAAATGTTATAGCTGTATGCATGATGCATGACTGACTACATGCCTAATTTATTACATATTTTTAAATACATATTATTTTTATTAAATATTTAAAGACTAACAGGACGATACGACACCCAAAAACTGAGAAAAACTAATTAATTTTCTACAATAATAAATTATTATTATTTAGTAAATACATTTTTCAGAAGAAAGTACTTCATCACATCATCTTATACAACCCCGATCCTTAAGTGCTCTTATTATCGAAACCACTTTTTTATGGTTGAGTATTTCCCACGTTGTTGCCTATAATGCCCACATTTAAGTATGTCGACAAGTTTGTTGGAATCTTCGGTAAATATATCGTCAGTATACTTGATGTATTCTGCCTTCGTTACATCACTTATCGCAGGAAACTCGGGGAAATGTGCACGACCGTCAAGGACACAATCATCGTCTTCAACACTAACACCGTCTTCATAGTCATCATAAATGCTATCTTTATGATCGGCTATACTTCCTGCTGCCTCCTCAATATCAAGTTTACTATTCCGTGTGGCAGTCGTTGTATGTTCATCAGTATTTAGAGCTGATGACCGTTTATTTTTAAGTTTTTATACTTCAGACGAACGTCTTGCAAGTTTTTAGCATTATCTGTGAAATTATTATTTTCTGCGGAAATGGTACCCATCGATGTAGCAGGAGGTAATGCTGGCATCACTTACTGGTTACCGGTAGACGAACCCTCTTGACAGACAGCGATGAACTGATCGAACCCACGCCTGTACCTTCCCCTATGTAGCAGGCAGTCCTTAACGTGCGTCAAAAATACATATTTCTCTTTCCAGCACAAGGCACATATATCATTGAAATCAGATAGAGTCATGTCCGTATTAACACGATCATCGTAAACGTGGCGTAAATTTGTATCGTCCATGCGAAACAGCACTGACATGTTTACGTTGTCACGAAGCATATGTTTGGGTATGCGCTAATAAGTCTGACCTTGGAACACACAGGCCACTTTCGTGTATCGTCCCGTGCTGAAATATTCTTGAATACAAGTTTGTTTCTCGCAGGCAATGTCGTCGAAGACAAATATCGAGTTTCGCAGTGCTTCGTTCGGAGTTACGACGGCTTCGTTATCACTGCATGGGAAATAGCCCATGCCTTCCACGGCCTGTAGTACTCGTGCCAATCGCTGGTATTTCGGTTGCTGGAGTGGTTTCGAATAAACGTACATGTTCTTGAACTGAAGGCCATTCGTTTCTTCCTGCAGGCGCAGTAGGACCCACATCTTGCCGCAACCCGATGCCCCCCGCCCCCCGTTGTTGCACCTCACTGTATTCGGAAATAGGCCTCCATGTCACGATTCGTGGGAAGTAGCTTCATCCTTAGCATGAATTCGTATGGGTAAAGTAACATCTTGCATGATAATACGTATGCTACCACTAATATCCTGCAGTGAGTGCGGTGCTGAATGGCAGTGCTAATTGTGGTGCTGGTTGCTGTGCTAATTGCGGTGCTGATTGTAGTTGCCGAGGACCAGTGCTACAAATGTTAGAAGTTCTCTTCCAAATATAATTCTGTGTAAACTGTCTCTGGCAGAAATCGAACTGAAATTACATTCTTGAAGTTTCGATCCTGCAGATCGTTTTTTCATGTCGACGCACACTGCGTAGGGTTGTAAATGCTTTATCGAAGTAGCAACAAAGCTGATGCGTCATTGACATTTTTACGTCCGTACTGTAATGGCCTTCTGTTCAAGAACATGTGCGTTTATTCGAAACCACTCCAGCAACCGAAATACCAGCGATTGGCACGAGTACTACAGGCCGTGGAAGGCATGGGCTATTTCCCATGCAGTGATAACGAAGCCGTCGTACCTCCGAACGAAGCACTGCGAAACTCGATATTTGTCTTCGACGACATTGCCTGCGAGAAACAAACTTGTATTCAAGAATATTTCAGCACGGGTCGATACACGGAAGTGGCCTGTGTGTTCCAAGGTCAGACTTATTAGCGCATACCCAAACATATGCTTCGTGACAACGTAAACATGTCAGTGCTGTTTCGCATGGACGATACAAATTTGCGCCACGTTTACGATGATCGTGTTAATACGGACATGACTCTATCTGATTTCAATGATATATGTGCCTTGTGCTGGAAAGAGAAATATGTATTTTTGACGCACGTTAAGGACTGCCTGCTACATAGGGGAAGGTACAGGCGTGGGTTCGATCAGTTCATCGCTGTCTGTCAAGAGGGTTCGTCTACCGGTAACCAGTAAGTGATGCCAGCATTACCTCCTGCTACATCGATGGGTACCATTTCCGCAGACAATAATAATTTCACAGATAATGCTAAAAACTTGCAAGACGTTCGTCTGAAGTATAAAAACTTAAAAATAAACGGTCATCAGCTCTAAATACTGATGAACATACAACGACTGCCACACGGAATAGTAAACTTGATATTGAGGAGGCAGCAGGAAGTATAGCCGATCATAAAGATAGCATTTATGATGACTATGAAGACGGTGTTAGTGTTGAAGACGATGATTGTGTCCTTGACGGTCGTGCACATTTCCCGAGTTTCCTGCGATAAGTGATGTAACGAAGGCAGAATACATCAAGTATACTGACGATATATTTACCGAAGATTCCAACAAACTTGTCGACATACTTAAATGTGGGCATTATAGGCAACAACGTGGGGATTTTTCGACCATGAAAATGATGGTTTCGATCATAAGGGAACTTAAGAATCGGGGTTGTATCATATGATGTGATGAAGTGCTTTCTTCTGAAAATGTATTTACAAAATAATAATAAGTTATTATTATAAATAATATTTGTTTTTCTTAATATTTGGGTACCATATCCTCCTGCTGATTTTTAAGTTTTAAATAACAACAATATATATTTAATAAATTAATCATGTAGTCAGTCATGCATCATGCATGTCGCTATACCGTTTATTCGAATAAAAGTATTAATTAAACAAAGGATGGAAAATTTCAATGACCGTCACCTACCAAGGAGGCGGTCGTCTACCAATATGGTGGCCTCAGTAATGTATAGTCAAATGACGAACGAAAAACAAATTTGACTTCCTCCAGTAACATATAAACAAATATGACTGCCTCCAGTAGAATTTTAAACAAATGACGAACGGAAAACAAATAAGATGGCCTCCAGTAACATATAAACAATGATGGCTGCCACCAGTATCATGTAAACAAATGGCAAATGAAAAATCAAGATGGCGGAATGAGTGAGGGGAGTGGGAGCGAGGAGGTCAGTCGTCTACCTGGAGTCGAAGTAAAGTGTGTAATTGTGGTGGTGGGGTGACTTTCCTAAATATAACTTTTAAAAAATCTTAATAATTTTAAAGATTTGTTTTAATAATTTTTAATAATCTTTCATTATTCTTAAATAATTTTTAGGATAATATTTTGTATGTTTTGGATTTTTGTAATTTTTTTTAATTTTAAATTTTTATGATCAAAGGTCTAGGTCAAATATCAATGGTACTGATCCCGAGTCACTGATCCTTGTCTCCTGTCTGACCCAGGGTCACTGTTCTCTGGTATCTGTGTCGCTTATACCTTTCAGCATTTATGGGGAAAAATGGGTAATTTCTAAGGATCCCTTTCATAATTTAAAAATAATATTTTAATAATTTTTTTATAATTTGTAATCATTTTTTTTTTCAGTTTTTTTTTTTAATTTTTAAATATTTTTGAGGAGTTTTTGAAGTTTTTAAAAGATTTTTTGTGGTTTTTGTGTTTAAAGGTCCACAGGGTCAAGGTCACGGTAAAAGGTCACACAGGTCAAGGATAAAAGGTCAATAACATCCAAGATGGAGGACGGGTGATATAACCAGACGGTGGCGGCTGGCTCCTGCGCGCCTACTCCCCAATACCTTGTGCCAAAGATGCCCATTGATCCATAGGCGGTAAGCTTACGTATTGAAGACTGCCCTATATGCCATTTGTCCCTGCTGCGGGAGAGACCCACATTCAGCAAGTTTATATTTTAATAAAGCAGTTTCTACTAGATTTTCAGACTAGCGCCGCTAAGACTAAGTTTTGGTTTTTTGCAAAAATATTTTACTGTGATACGTAACACCGCCTCCTATCAATTTGTTCTAGAAGCTTATTCACTCCACTTTAATGTAACTAGCCATGGATTACCTGGCGTAGCAGCTAGCCGAAACGATGTACCTTTTACGGCAGTCGCTGTCAACTTAAGCATCTCAGCTGACCTCTCTACTGCGTATGATATACGTGTATGCAAGCCCTATGTCATCAAATTGACTTTGAACCAATTGTATTACACCATTAGTACATTGTTCAGTCACCGGCCAGCCAATCAATGTGTTGGCAGTTGATTGCAGCTGACCAATCATGTGAAGGTATTGAGACATTAGACACAGGCAGAAAGGCAGACTTTAGATGCTAGTTCCTTGATCGCATTACCATGCAGTTATATCTTCAACAGATGCAACTGTACCCTAGAATTCTTCTGCTGTAACGTATACAAAATCTTCAATGGAGCCATCGAACTTTTCGGCTGAGGTACCTAGAACACAACTGTCGGCATTATCTGCTTTTTTAGCTCCAGCACCTACATCTCAAACAGGTCCGTCCGAGTCTTTGCCTGAACCATTACATCGTCATCAGTGTTACTTTTGTAATAAGACATTTACTGCCGGCCGCAATCTGCAGCGACGTGAGCGCTTTAATAGCGCCAAGAAGATTTCTTACATGTCATCAACACGGAAATCAGCAATGTAATCAGCACCGCAATCGCAATCAGGAGTCATTTTGGAGTCAGTTGCCTTCTTTCAGTGTGGCCACGATTGAAAATTTTAGCGAAGAACTTACCTGTAGTTTTGGTTTTCAACATAATTCAAGGTCACTGATGTCAATGTCAACGGTCATGGCTGGGGTCGAATATCAAGGTCAAGGCCAAAGATCAATGTCAATTGTCAAGGTCGAATATCAATGGTCAATGGGTACTGGCTTCCGAAATGGTGGATCGGTGGAGTCTACCAACATGGATGCCTGCCAAGATGGCAGTCGTCTACCAAGATTGTCGCTAGTTGAACCTACCAAGTTGGCAGAATGGTATGGTTGAGGGGTGACCTCCGGATATTTAAGTTTTTATTTAATAACTTTTTAACGATTTATAATAAAAAATGTCAGTTATTTTTAAATAATGTAAAGAAATTAATAATGCATTTTGTTGGATTTTTAGGAATTTTCTGGATTTTTTTGTTTTGGGAATTATCAGGAAATTTTGGGGTCAAAGTTCACGGGTCAAATGTCAAATGTCCTGAGTGAAGGTATTCTCGATCAGAGTCACAAAGCCTGGTCACCTGCTCCGGGAAAATGGGAATTTTCTGGTGGTATTTTTTCCAAATGCGAAAAAGTTATATTTTTAGGGAAAATGGTGAATTTTTAGGGAAAAAACAAAATTTTTAAGAATATGTTGTCGTTTTTTGAGGAAAAAGAGAATGTTTTAGGGTAAAAAAGGAAAAAGTATGGCTGACGGGTTGCTTCAATCACAACATGGCGGACCCCCGGGGCCTGGCTCCTGTGCCAGGTCTAGCTTCCTCAGAAGGAACTTTTCCCTGCTACTGAAGTACGAAACATTAAAGATGCCAGAAAAGTAGTGCATTCCATACATTCCATAAGAACTCGTGTTGTTATTTATAGACGTCAAACTATCGTTTATAGGCTTGTTGGAAATATATAGATAATCTAATAATTCCGAATATAAACACAAATAGGAAGAAAATGACAGATGAGGTGACGAAAGTGTTTTCATGGCATCTTTTGTATCCTCGGAATTTCACGAGGAATTGGAGAAATGTTTAGGACTATCTGCATCCTAGTTCTACATGTTGCTGTAAACATACATTATTAGAGTTTTTATAAAGAGAATAACTATTAGTAGTAGGGGGGTGCCAGTTCTCGAGCACTTTTGAATAATTGGATTATCGATACGATTGATAGGACTATAACCTTGATTCATGCATTTGATTAATCTCAACAAATTATAGGATTAAGAATGAAATAAATTTTGTCCGGTGAATTTAATTGTATGAAATAGATCAGATATTTGATCAAAGACGTTTGATGCAATAACTTTGTTCAAATTTCGTTGATGAAATTATTTTGTGTGATTTATATTTGGTATGTCCAAGTGTGGCATAAGGGTCATGGGTATTTATTTTTGGAGAGCAGCAGCACCATCGATGTTCACCCTTGGGCGGCGTCTGGAGGTCGGATGAGGTGGGGGGTGTATTTATTTGCAGGTGTGTATATATATATATATATATATATATATATATATATATATATATATATATATATATATATATATATATATATATAAGAGAGAGAGAGAGAGAGAGAGAGATGTAACTGCATGTATGTATATATAAATACACACAAGAATATGATTGAATGTATATCGGCTAAATTAAACATATAGCAACGTATTTAACGACAAGATGATACAAACAGAAGATATTTAATCACAAATTAATAATATGCACATACGCATAACAAATTACTAGCTTACTAAAATGAGATATTCTTACTATCGAAATGCAACTACCTTCACTCATGGACTTACACAAAACGAACGAGTTAAGACTAAACATGTATTGAACCACTTCACAAATCAATAAAATTTATTTAGCCTGTTTATTACATACGTAACGAATGGACCACAAATTCTAAATATTAAGGACTCCCAAAGCTATTTCCCTACCGATTTTAGTTATCGCAATCAATTAAAACACAGAAGTATCCAATATACTTTCCATGGAACCAAACGATTTGCATTAAATCACACGAAAAAAACACGTTCGAAATACGCACACTAGTTATAAACACAAGAATTGTGCATCCTGAATTATACTTACTACGAAATGAAGTACTTAACTAAGCAAAAATGAATTTTACAGCCCAAGAATCTAGGTGTCATAAAAACTCATTAGTAAAATTAAAAATTGCACTATACCCTCATCGACTCTCAGGTATACAAAGCACACACAATGTTTGAACTAAGTACAAAGTTATTTAACTAACCCATATTATTTGTCAGAAATCAATAAAATCTCAGAAATGTGCAAATACCGAGACCATATACTAACTAAACCCCTACCTACCATGACGAGTTCCACTAAAACACAACCAAGAAAAGACCTATCCTCAATCACACGGAGTGTTTCAAATACGCACATGAAATATTAACCATGGACAAAGAAATATAAATTAATTAAACATTTGCCACGCAAATAAATCAATTCACCTAATCGCACACACAAAAGTACACGAAACGTTATTCCAAAAAACTTACCCCATTTCCATGAAAAACCTTTCCACTTGCCTTAAATTCAATATAAAATATCCACGCATAATTTCACTTTACAGCCCGGTATAACGTTTGTTCCTGGAAAAAAAATATATATTTTTAAAAATAATTTACTCACTCGTATCATAAACAAAAACCTCATAAACATATTTGCACATGAAGCACATTCAAATTATTATCCACATACAAGAACAATTTAAGTATACCGCGCTCAAGCAAACAACAGCTGATCGCGTGTCATACATTGGCAAACCCATCCAGACCACTGCGGTCCGCCTACTCTTCATTGGATCGCGGCAGCCCATCCCACGTTTCCCAATACTACACGTTTTTAAAATATATATCATTAGAATGTCTAGTATAAACACGCGTAAATATTATTTAGTCTCCTATCGTATTGTATGTTACAAAGGACATTTTATGAAGGTTAAGTATGATCGCTCTCCAGCGACCAGAATCCAGACAATTTGATCTCTATCGCACAACTGGAAGAGTGCCATTACCTGCAAGAGCGTCGTCCACCCCCCCACCCCCCCCCCCACCCATACACTAACATATCACTGTCTGCCATACTTTCTCTCGCCTCCTCTCTCTTCAGCCCTAAAGCCAGTAATAACAATCCCAGTCCTTTGTGGAGAAGACTAGAGGAAAATAATGTTCATACATTTAATCCTAAACTGATATTAAAAGTAGTATACACAAAATTATCTTTAAGATGAAAAATTCCATGAAAAATCACGTTCCTATTAGAGTTTAAAAGACACGAAAACGTAAATTACTTTAACTGACACAATTCCAGGAATTATTTCACAATTCCAAGAGATACCAGCGAAAAACTATGAATTACAAAACTCGACCTACGTTACACGCAACAAACTAGCGTTTATATATAAATATTCCCAAGTAGCGATTGAATACCTTTCCAAATACGTCCAAACTGCAAAAATTCTGGGAAATACATCGACAAACTGAACAAATACTTTTGGTAAAATATGAGTTCCGCTTCTCGCCCTCATCGCCTCCCAAGAACCCAATGCCCAGGCGTATAAATTATGTTTTAAAATGAAGTATGTGGTAGCTATCTGAAATGTTTAAGTAGTGTAACCATTAAAATGTAATACATGGTGACTAATATAAAAAAGAACTCTTTACAATTGGAGCAATCGTTATACTCGTATTAAAAATATTTTGTTACATAAGTCTTGTATTTGTCAAACAGTATTAATACAATGGCGTCAAATTTTAAAGTATACTATACAAACATGTGTACATAATAGTATGTAACATTGTTCATAGTTTCAATAATTTACAGCCAAGAAAATAAAAAACATATTTTTTTTTTTTTTTTCTTGTAGACTTCACTATGAGACGAAAAGTTCAAATATATTTGGTTGTACCATATCCAAAGTTTTTTGTACTTGACAATAAAGTCTGCCTGTAATATGTGCCTTTACAAACAGACCTAACACT
The DNA here is from genome assembly GCA_029891345.1 of Dryococelus australis. Taxonomy (NCBI): domain Eukaryota; kingdom Metazoa; phylum Arthropoda; class Insecta; order Phasmatodea; family Phasmatidae; genus Dryococelus; species Dryococelus australis. The sequence goes on along the minus strand of CM056993.1, from coordinate 213,535,832 downwards.
TAAATATTCCTACAAATGTGTAAAATATCTTTGAATATTTCAACGTATATATCTTATAACACCATATATAATATACCATAAATGTGTACATAGATCAATATACACGTATTCTATTTTGAAATACTACATTACGGAAATGTATAAAAGAAAGGAAAAACACCGCATACCATGTTTCCAGCCTGCAATTAACTTGATAGGATATGCAATATCGCTAATTTAACGATATTTCAACAAAATTTCCGAAAAGGCTGTATTTTAGGTAAAATCCGAGGAAAACGCCTGCCATTTTTATTCGATTACTACATAAATAAGGAAAAATTTAATTGGGAAATAAATTCCGATTCCCAACAAATGATTCAAATCGTAAAGTGCTATCCGAAACAAATAACGCTCTTCGATATAAAACTTACACAGCCGACATAATGAATTATCAACCCAAATTTATTGGATAAATTTAATGGGAAAACAAAATTCGTATAACATACATACGTTTAAAACAGAACATATTTGAATCACCGTAGAAAGGTTACAACTTATAGTTGTAACCGTTAAGACAATGCCATCTCGGAACGGAGGCTGAATCGTTACCTACTCTCCAACTGTGTTCTACACACCAGGCTAGTCATCACCTAACACAAATGTTTCAGAAAACAAAGTCTCTAAATGTTCGTGCACGATACTTTCAAACCCATCTTTCCGCCGATATATATATATATATATATAAGAATTCAAGATTCATATAGTGTAATAACTAAGTATTGGCGTATTGACTAGTTAATATCAGATATTAAGTAACGAGTCGAAACTAACGAAAGACAAGCGAAAATGATGTAACAGAAGGCATAAGTATCACCGAATCGCCTTCACTGCAAATACTGCGGGAAAATATCATGTTCGCCTACAATATGAAACGGCATGAGAAGTGTGAATGTTCGAAGAACGCATCTCGGAACATTTTTAACTGCAAAAACTGTAATGGACAATTCGCATGAGTGGATAACTTTAATAAACATGTCAATATCTGAACAATAATGTTCCTACGAGAAATTTTATATATATATATAGTTTCCACTACATAACATCATAGAAGGAAAGGACAGTGACGTAATTACAAGAAATAAACTGCAAAACATAGAATCGGATCATACGAAATATACAATTTCTACACTATCACGTGAATGTAACGATCTTCGACATAATGAACCGCAAATAGCCGCAAAGACTAACAGCGGCAGAGATACCTTCAAAGTAATGTTAAAACGATATTGATGATGAACGAGAAGGTGAAGACAGACAGCATTGACGATGACAGTGATAGTGTTGAAGACATTTATTTCATCAACAACTTTCCTTCAACAAGTGCTGTGAATAATGAGTACATATTTTACGAAGATTCCAACGAACTTGTAAACAGAGTTAGATATTTGCTTAGGTTTTAAAAACACAGGAAATACTCAAACATGAAAGAAATGTTTTCAATTATTGGTATACTTAAAAAACAGGGATCCGCCGAATGAAAGAGTTGAAGTATTATCTGCAAACACCAGATAAGTATAAAGACCGCATATATGAAACAAATATGATAGTAAATTTTGTGAACCCTACTACCTGTCTGAAACAGTAATTATTTCACAGGTGTATTTTAGGTAAACATTGCACGAGAGAAATATGCTTTAAACTGAAGTATAATGCTTTTCTCAAGCGGCTTAAGTCGTTTGGTTTGGTTTGATAAATTACACAAATGGGAAGGAGTTTTATCGAGGTTTTTTTTTTTTTTGGAATAATCTGTGCTATTCAGGAATATGTTATGTTTTTGAGGAATATTTTTGAGGAATAAGAAACGAAATCACAACTTAGCGAGCTGACAAACAGTCTATAACAGAATGGGTTAACACCTTATAATTTGTTAACATATTTGGTATGTAATTTTAGAGACACCTGTATACATTTAGTGTAACATTTCGTATGTATGTTTTAAGACATTCTGTATTTTATGTATGTTTTGAGACAACCTGTATGTTGTGTACATTTTGAGACAACCTTTGTGTTGTGTATAAGGTTCGGTTCTTAGTAAGTAAGTTACTACATATATATAATTCTTATTTTTGTGAAATACATGTGTTTTAAAATGAATTGGTCTATGTGATATGGTGTCTATACCAGCCCCCTTTAAAAATACGTAACAGTTTGAAAATAAAATAAAGATTCTTAAATTCCCTACAAGTATGTTGCTAATGCAATAGTGTTGTAACGAGTTCAAAAGTGTTTCATTTCTAGAAAAATACTGATTTTACTTAAACATATTGCTAATTTACTCGTACCAATGAAACTATGTTTTTTTTAACAGGAAACTACATCAAATGATAGATTAATGAAAACACTTGATCAAGAGAAAAATTTTAATAAAATGTGAACATTCTGGAGGCGTGCAGTCTAACCGCTTTTCCGTTTGTCAAATTATCGGTTAAAACTACTTAAGGTATTCATATCCGGAACTAACTGTAAAATATACCAAAGCATTTATTAAGTGTTCAAACCTGTTATGTGCTTATGTAAAGATTATCCCTGTGGTAACTCCCCCCCCCCCCCTCGAGCAACTCCACAAACCACAAAATGCTTGTATATTTTGAAGCCTTTCACTGTGTCAGAAAGGCGGTACGAGTTTGCCACTTTGACGGTGCCTGGGACGGTGAACTGAGGTTAAATTAACGAACTATGGGTGGTGAGGTGTAAGGTTAGGGAAGTTGTTGTCGGAATATATCCGGTATGTGTCAGACGTCGCATGGGCGTCAAAGTTGAAGTTGCGTTAGAGCTTTAAGATACTTTGGTGCTCTCGGGGTGTTGTGGGCCTATCACACGGTCACAACACTCGCACCCTGTTGTTGAAGTTCGCCTGTATTTTGCTGACCTCATTATCAAAGGTGTTTGTTAAACGAGGGACTCTTCTGGCGGCCCATACTCCTTATGAAAACTTGCAAATTATTGTTTAAATTTTTACAACTCCGTACAACGTGGATTATTCGAGCCAACCACGCACCCATATACAGAAACACTTAGTTCCATGTTACACTTTTAATTGGCCTTGCACAATTACATGTCCCTCCAGGAGACAATTTCTCATTCGTTGCACACTTTAACACGCGTCGAAGGTGATGCTGACATAACGTTGTTAAGCTATGTGATTTTAAGTGTGCTGAGTAACTAGATCTCCCCAGGCAATGCTTTTCCTGAGTAAGGCGAGGGCTGGTGTCCCGGGCGGCTAAGCGAAAACGGTTCCAGTATGTTAAAGTCTATTGAAGTGATATTATCGGTACAAACATTGCTGGCTGCCCGGACGCGGGAAAAGGCGAGACGCGATCACGTGCAGACCAACCCCTCTGGACTCTACTTGCTGCGTAACTTTCCGCGCTGGTGCGGAGCGGGTGAGAACGGGCTCGCTCGCCAATGGGGAAGCTATTTGCACACTTGCTATGATACAACTCTCCTTAAAAATTATGTGCATGGACAGAAAAACAGGATAAAATACATACCATTAACAACTCTCACCTACCTTGAAAAATATAGGATGAAATAATGTGGGCACAAATTGATGGGGGTGAAACAAAAACACTCTTTAACAAAACACTGCAAAACGACATTATTTGTGGGAACTAATAAGTGCATATTCTGTCTTTATTCAACACGTGCACACATGTCCTTTTGCGTGTCCAGTTTACCTGGCAATAACTTTTTAATAAAACAAATCTTTGGAACTCTTTATGTATCACTTCGCTGGGGAGTTTAATGAAGCTTGGCTGGGCAGTGGCGTACGAGATGCCACACTACCTCCCCCAGCTTACCCTAGCTAAGCTTACACCTTGTGGTGCACTCCCTGCGTTGCACTTACACTTCGTTATACTACGGTGATCACTTGTAGAGTGTGGATGCATGCTGCACTATATGGGAGGGGCTGGCCTGACAAACGGACTAGGGTGAGAACAAGCACACATCAACAACACCCCTCCCCCTCCACGCCGTATAGACCATTTTGTCGGCCGATGCCGCTACCTGATGCACTGGAGTGTCTTCGGGGTCCTCCAAGGGCATAGGAAAATTGGCTCTTCCCTGTTGAGCCTACCCCTTTCCGGTGCTTGTTGTTGGCTCTCGCTGCTGCAGCGCATTGTACCGTGGGTGGCTGATGCACACCCACACTGACGACACTGCTGTGGTGAGTGAACCCATCGCTTTGAGCTACACAGGCGAAGTGAGGCAAGGGACCCTCTGCCCTCAGTTCCGCCATCACTGCTTGCATTCATCCGCCATCCTCTGCTCCTGCCATGCTTGCTGTCCTGCTCCCCGTTGCTCTGCAATTCCCCGGGCGCGACCCGGGTTAACTGCCGCCTCTTGCTTTTTTGCTTGCTTTCCTGTTGCAATTGCCCCTTCTCTCACTGTTCCTGCTGTTTCGGATACTGTGGCATCCTCTTGCGGCTGTTCTGGTAGCAGTGTTACCACAAAAATGGGTGCCGTGAGACTAATGGTGGTGCTCATAGGCGCTGCACTCTCAGTGATACATAGGGATGGACTCCGGCGCTCCCTGTCAGGCGCGGTGACGCTTGGCAACGGTGGGTCTTCTATGTCCTCTTCTCCTTCTCCTGCTGAAGGTACTGTGTTTCCTTCTGAGCTCATATCTCCCCTGGATAGCTCGTCGTTGACGAGGTCACCATAAGTCTCACCCGGTAGTGTTCCCAAGTTCACCGTTCCTTGCGGAGCTAATTCTCCCCTGCTCTCTGGAAATATCGCTGCACCTTCCTCCCCTCTGCTTTCTTCTGAAGGCTCGGTACTGCCGTCGCCGTCATGAGGCTGAGGGACACCGGGATCAACTTCGTCGCTGACGGCACCTGGTGTGAGCCGAATGTCGTCCCGGTGCATCCTCACTCTCCTCCAGCCCATGCGAACCATGTAGGTGGTTGTTCCCTGCTGTTGGATAACTTGGTGTGGACTGCTCCACTTTGCAGCTAGGGCTGTGCAAAAGTCCTTGCACATGGCTGCTTGCAGGTGGGCGCGAACATAGACCTACTGGCCTATCCGCAGTATCGGTGACAGTCTTGTGGTGATAGGTAACCACTTCTTCGTGTAACTCGCATGTTGCTCCCGCACTTGCTGCTGCCACTAACGACGTGATTTGCAGTGTGCAGTGCTGCTGTGGGCCTTGTTACTACTACATGCCCATAGGTAGTTGGCTTCGCCCGGTAGACGTATATTCCGTCCCAGCAGTACCTCGGCTGGTGTCTTGCAGGTGACTGTGTTGATGTGCTGGTGGAGTGTATACAGTGCAGCTGGCAGGTGCTCTGCCCACTTGACGTGCTGGTCACCCACAATGAGTCGTAACTGTACCTTGAGTTTTTGGTTCTGTCGCTCAGTGGGATTGGCCCTAGGATGATACACTGCATTGATCATGTGTCTAACCCCCCCCCCCCCCCATTTTCTTCCCGTGACATGGGTCCCATTGTCAATTCCAGTATGGGAAAAAGTCTTAATTTAACACTTGTGCGATATTTGCTGTACAAGCACTGCTTACTGGGTATGCATCAATCCATTTCGAAAAATTATCCGTGACCACCATAGTGAACTTCTTGCCACTTACTGTCTTTGGGTGGTGCCCCATTAAGTCTAGGCACACAGTTTCAAAAGACTTTCTAGGTATGCGTGGATGCTGTTGTTGCCGGCCATTAGCCCTGTATGCTTTTAAAAGATTGCATTTGGTACAATTTGGCACAAAACGGCACATGTGTTTTGTAAGTCCAATCCAAAATAAATGCTTACATATATTCCGTATGGTTTGGTCAACACCGGGGTGTCCCGCCATGCTACCGCTGTGTGATTGGACTAATATCTGCTCCCGCACATGCACAGGGACAAACATCCTCCATTTCCCCAGTTGTTGTAACGAGCATGTCTCCAGTCGTCCGTACACAACACACCACCTCTCAACTGTGTCCTGTTTGCTCTACCGGACCTTGGTTTGTGAAATTTGGCAATCCTGCAGCACTTGTATGACCTGCTTGTACAGTTAGTGAATTAAAACATATGTTTCCACCACACTGGCCTGCTGTAAATAAACTTCTATTATTGGTTCTTGAATATCTGAAGGAAGGATATCTTCCCATTAGGCTTCGTCTTGAACTGTTACCTGCTCAATAGGGGCATGTGACAATGTGTCCACTAATTAATTTTCCTTTCCCGGTACATGTTCTACACAAAAATCATAAGCTTGCAAGTGAAGGGCCCATCTTGTAACTTCGCCTCGCGCTTCTTGCATACTATGTAACCAGAGTAGGCACCTATTGTCTGCCATCAGGGTAAAACTCTGGTATTCCAAGTGCGAGCTGTATTTATTTTACAGCCCAAATTACTGTGACACATTCGCGCTCGTTCACATCTTAGTGTCGTTAAGTCTGACCGAGCTAGCGAAGTCGATCACCTCTCTTTCCCCACTGTCATTCACCTGGTATAATACGGCCCCTACTCCTCCCTGACTCGCATCTGTATGCAAGTACAAGTGCCTGCTCGCATTGTATCTTGCAAGTGTTGGGCATGAGCAGAATTTATCTTTGATATTTTGTAATGCATTTTCTGCTTCCGTTGTCCACTGAAAGTGGCGCTGCGGCACTGTTATGACTGCAAAATTTTGTATGTGTTCGCATAGCCAGTTTATTAAACCAAAACATTTTCTTAGTTTTTTTTTCAGATTATTGGCCTGGGGTAGTCGTCAATTAGCCTCAGCTGATCGGGATTGGGTTGGTTTGCTCCTGCGTCTATAACATTTCCTAGAAAATCGATATTGGTCTTTCCAATGTAGCACTTTTCCAACGTGCATATGAGGCTATTTATAGCAAACCGTTCCAGAACTACCGATAGATGGTGCAGATGTTCCTTCCATATACTTGACCAGACAATGACGTCGTCGAGATACGCCATAGTGTACTCACCGATTAAATTATCTAGGACTCGAAACATCATCGCTTGGAATGATGCAGGTATGCAGTTCAGTCCAAAGGGCAAAGCGCAAAACTGGAAATGGCGCCCATCTGGAGCGGTGAAGGCAGTCTTTTTCAGATCTTCTAATTTTACTGCGACCTGCCAATGCCCACTTTTCCAATCCAAAGGTGACATAATTTTTGCTTGACGTAATGAGCTGAGCGCATCCTTGATGCTAATATAAGGTGGTAACAAACTTTTGGTAAATTGATTCAGCTCTCTAAAATCTACGCAAAAACGCCATATGCCATCCTTCTTTGGCACGAGAGTTGTTGCGGAATTGTATGTATTGCCTGTATGCTCGATAATAGCATTTCCTGTATTTTTATTTTAATGATTTTGGCCTGATGCTGTAAATAACAGCGTGGATTTGTGCAAGCTGGTTCACCAATTAACAGTATTTCATGTTCCACTACTGTGGTGCAGCGAAGTGCGTCATGTGTAGCAAACACATCCCTGCGCCCGTTCAGTAGACTTTGGAATGTGGCCTAATGTTCTAACACGATATCGTGGTCTAGGTCGCCTAGCATGTGTAACATCTAAAAGATTGTCAGCCTGTCGCCTGTCTAAGTTAACTCACTCTATGCCTTTCTTTCGCGCTAATATGAATTCTGTGTGCAGCGCGCTCAACTATGGTATTTTCCTCTGAGAGCGACGGGACTCCCAGGATTGCATCTTCTCTGATTTCAGGGATGACTGTTGCTTTTGTTATTGTATCAATATCTCCAACATTTACCATCATTTTTTCCTGTCCTAACACAGTTCTGCAATTATCTTGTGGGACTAGCCTGATGACATAATTAGCAGTCTTGATATCATATGAATTTACAAACTGAGGGCATATGCAGTTATGCAATGCACCAGTATCCACTAATGCATGCCATCACTGAATGTTTACCATGACAAGTATTCTGATAAATTGCATTTCACTGCTACTAACCTGTTGAACCAGTGCTTTCTGTGGTGTATTGTCTGGTGTGTTGCATATCGTGTCTTGGGTGGGAGAGGCATCCGGCCCCTTCACCACTGCTTCCCAATTCCATGCTTCTTCATGGTGGACTCCTTTACGGGATCCCACCCGCACAACTGACCTCCTGCACTGTTGGTTGCACTTTGCACTGCCTGCCTTCTGTCACTTGGAAATTTTGAGTTGTTTGGTTGTTGCAAATTTTGTAAATTTAGTTTAGGTTGGTTGAAACATTTCTTCGGCAGTGGATTCTGTCTTGTTTTATGTCCTTCCATCTCTCACTACTTGTGACGCCATCACACTGTACCTGAGTTGCGACATGGTTGTCCGTGGTTATGTTCTTGTAGGCTAGCGGCCAGCAGTACATCTTTCACTGTTCCATTCAGTAGCGGTATTAAAGCTGCGCGAAACTCTGGCTTTACCAGTCTCCGCAATTACTTCGAGCACTTCCTTTTCCAGCTGATGTGGGTGTAACCTGCAGACTAGGTGCATTTTCCTTGTTATAAGTGCTGTCAACAGTTTGTTGGGCTGTTGCTCTAGTGTGAGTTGGCTCTGTGCTTGCAGTGAGCTAAATACTCCGTGGAACCTGCTTTGAAATGCCTTGAGGAACTCTTTCCACTGTAGCCTATAGTGGTATCAGGAGTGCCACCAGGACTGTGCATCTCCTTCGAGCTGCACCCCGATGCAGCTAGCCCATCCCTCCTTACACATTCCATATCTGGTGAGCCTGCGGTGCGATCGTCTAACGATGTTCCCGTGAAAGTGGGGAAAATCTTAGATTTTGTCGGCATCCTCGCATGCGTATGTCCTGGCAGTGTTGTGTTCTTAGTGTACTGAGCAGTTTAGTCTAACGTGGCTGTCCCCATAGCCGAGTGTTGTGGTCGTTGTGTCACATCTGTGTGGTTTCCTTTATACGGTGCTACAAACTGTAAGGTTGGGTAGGGTGTGGTTAGCAGGTGCATGGTCGATGGAAACATTGGCATAGGATACAATGCTGGTAATGGCGGAAAGTGCACATTGACAGATAAAAAATTAAGGACGTTGCGTTCAGGTCAGGTTGTGGTAATATTGCTGACAGCAGCAGTTGTTGTGCTGACCCGCTCACCATGTATGTGTTGCTGACGTGTGAATGTTGCACCCTCTCCTGCATTGCCGCGGTGTATGCATGACACTCCTCCCCTGCATCCAGAACAGATTTCCCTTGTTTTGTCTCCTGCTTGCTTGCTGTATCGTATCCCGCTTCTCAATTGTAGCACTGCACAATTCTCTCGCTCAAGTCTGGTTGTATCCAGCATGCTGCCAGTATGTCCTGTACATATTACTGCTTTATTTTAATGTTGTCAATGGCGTGACACGCGAGACACGTGAATGTCAACCCGCTTACTGTTGTCAGTTATCATTCATAAAGACACTCCTTATGGTAGTTTGCATGATATTTGTGACAGCGGAGTACGGTTGTCCCTATACATCGCATATAAGTTATCAGAAACGCATGGCAGATTGTAGTTTGGAGTTGTTGACAGATCAAATTTTACTGATTGTTGCAATAGTGTTGGCGGATGATTTACATGTACGTGTGGCTCGCCATTGTTAATAAACATGGGAGCACATGGTCGCGACGCATCTGCGCAGTCCAGCATGGGTGTGACATTGGAGGGGAGGGACCCCCTTCCCCTCTTGTGGTGCAGCAGTCACCCCTCTCGGTGAAGCACGATGCAGGGGTCAACGCACCAGTGCTCAGCTGGTGCACAATGCAATGATCGATACCAGCCAGCCGCCGACTTGCGGAGAGCATCGGAAGGAGAGAGGAACTTCCTGCCTTTCGTTTCTCCTTCTCTTCGTTTCTCCTGCTTCCTCCTTTGTGTGATGTGGTGTAACGTGGCATACGTGGAGAGGGTAGCGTTGGCACGTTCTCCGATCCTTTGTTCTGCTGCTGTGTGGTGTGGGGTGGCGTGAGTTGTGACATCACACACCACTCCAAAATCGTTGCTTTCCTTCCCCTCTTCACCGCTTCCACCCGAATGGTGGTGAGTCACCTCCCTTCGCATACTTTCTTGCTGGTCCACATGGTCGGCTTCCCGGTGTTCTGTAGGCGTCCGGAAAGCATCTCGATGCTGTTGCTGTCCTCCTCTGACTCGTTTTGTTGCGGGTATGTGGAAAAAACCAGTCTGGATAATTTTGGAAAGGTCAATTTTCCTTGGAAAATGTTTAAAGTTAAATGAAATTTTGCGGATCGTGGATTTTGACGGGAATGTTGACCACATGGAGTGGCTAAACTTTGACAACTGTCATTGTGTCAGAAAGGCAGTCGGAGTATGCCACACATTCGGGCAGCCCTTTGACAGTGCCTGGGACGGTGAACTGATATTAAATTATGTAATAATGGGCGATGATGTGTAAGGTTAGGAAAGGTGTTGTGGAAATATATCCTGTAGGTGCCAAACGTCGCATGGGACGGTTTCAAAGTTGAAGTTGCGGTAGAGCTTGAACATCCCTTGGTGCGCTTGGGTTGCTGTTGGGGTGCTATGGGCCGATCACCCAGACACAACACTCCTGCTGTGTTGATAAAGTTCACCTGTATGTTGCCGGCCTCATTAGCAGAGGTGTTTGTTAAACGAGGGGCTCTTCTGGTGGCCCATATGCCTAATGAAAACTTGCAAATTATTGTTTAAATATTACAACTTCCTATGATGTAGATTGTTCGGGCCAACCACGCACCCATATGCATAAATATTTTAACGTTGCCGCACGCATGAATTCCACGATTACCCTGAAAATTACATACATATACACTTGCAAGAAATGGCGGGGTTTTGAGGACCCATGCCCTTAAATGGGCCTCCAAGAGACAACTTCACATGGTTTCCACGCTTTAACTCGCACCGAAGGTGATGCTGACAAAATGCAGTTAAACTATATGATTTTAAGTGTGCTGATTGAATATACTCCCCAGGCAATGCTATTCCAGGAGAGGCGAGGGGTGGTGTCCCAGGCGCCTGAACGAAAACGGTTACAGTATGTTAAAGTCTATTGCAGTGAATTTATCGGTACAAACATTTCTGGCTGCCAGGTGTGGGAAAATGCGAGACGCGATCACACGCAAACCAACTCCTCCTGACGCTACTTGCTGACTAACTTTCCACGCTGGTGTGGGAGCGGACGAGAACAGGCTCGCTCGCAAATGAGGAAACTAATTGCACATTTGATACAACACAATACGCCTTTAAAAACTATGTGCATTGACAGAAACACTGGATAAAATATATGACATTAACAACTCTCACCTACCTTGCAAAACATAGGATGAAATAATGTGGGCACAAATTGATGGGGGTGAAACAAAATCACACTTTGACAAAACATTACAAAAAATATTATTTATGGGTACTGATGGGTGCATGCGCTGTCTTTATTCAACACGTGAACTCGTGTCCCTTTGCGTTTCCAGATTCCCTGTCAATAACTTTTTATTAAAACAAAACTTTGGAACTCTTTATGTATAACTCCGCTGAGGAATTCATTGCAGCTCATCTGGGCAGTGGCGTACGAGACGCCGCACTACCTGCCCCAGCTTACCTTTGCTAATCTTACACCTTGCATTGCACTTACACTTCACTACACTACGGCGATCACTCGTATAGTGTGAATGCACGCTGCGTTGTATAGAAGTGTTCGGCCTGACAAACGGGCTAGGGTAGGGAGGACTTCTTCCACATCATAATACTTACCCCATTATTCTTACATGTTAAGTAATGAAGTGTGTTCTATAGCACACAACTTTAATTTAAATGTTAAAAAGAAGTTCTTCGTGATAAATGTTTTGATGTTAATTGTGAACAAAGAAAATATATTTTTATTTACTTTAATAGTAATCCATATTGAACTTTACTTTCGTCTTACAGACATATAACAGATATTCAAACACATGCTAAGTGAATGATGTCAGAGTGAAAATACGTGTCAAAGCATTCGAGAGAGTTGTTTCTCTTGCATAGGGCAGCTGCCACTCCGCTGCTAGTTTACTGCTACCTGAGGGGGAAGGGGCTCTGCAGGAATAAGACAAAACTTTTGCTGTATGCCAGCACTTCCACTGACAAAAGTTTCAGACTTACCAACCAACATGTTCTAAGATTTTTTCTTGCCATAATAGTAATAAATGTTATTTTTATAATTTCAAAATATTAAAAGAACATTTTTAACCATTAGAGGAGTTAGCTCTCGTATGTAATATTTATTTAAGTGTATTTATTGTGATATCATCTCACCAAGGCAATCCGGGATCAATCTCCAGCTGGGTCGTCAACAGATTTCTTAGTTATTAGCAGGTTTTCTCGGGCTTCTCACCTTCCCCTGTCTTTTCATTTCAGCTCTGCTCCATACTCAATCACTCTCGTAGGCTCTCTAGTCATTTCAAGCCGTTCCAATCTCCACAGCTGTTTTGTCATTGAAGGAAAAAGTTTGTAAAAATGTTTTGAGTTCAATGCACACTCATATTTTCCTCGGATTAGCTACTGAAATATGGACGATAGCAAATTTTCGTCCAGTAATTAATGTAGGATGATATAGTTAGTTTGCCATTCCAACCGATCTAATCTTTCTAAATTAAAGTGCTTGGGTTATTGTTTATTGTATTCTATTTTATTTGGAGGGAAAAAGGAGATCTTTAGTTCAAAGAGTTTCATGAGACGACATTCGGACGAATGTGTTGCCTATTGTCTTGATGTGGCAGTGGAAAATTTTGCTCGTATGGAAATATCATTTAACTGTAATGAAAAAAAAACACATTACGCACTGTAGCATCCCCCTTCCGCCTGTTTCTCTTCTCTAGAATTACAACTACTTCAACTCTGCAATTAATGGCTCATATATGTTTTTCTTTAATACCGTGTGAAGGAGAAACACTCAGAGGGAGTCGTAGCCAGATGTCTAATGAGTACAACAGCCCAGGAATTCCTTAACTAAAAAACACATTTATTAACACAAAATCTTGCCGTAAATATACAATACAAATCAGATACAAATACTCTAATCCTAAAGCGGAATCTTACTCATTAGTAGATGAATTTAATTAGTTTTACCCAGTGACCTGCCTATCGTTGCCAGGAGTTCATTAATTACTAATTCCATCCTTATTAACGGGGTTTCGATAGGCAGCCTTACGCCCTACTGCCAAGCCGAATTATGCTCACCATAAATGAAGTAACTGCAGTTGTCCTAGATCTCCTCTAGGTCTGGATGGTATAGTTTTCCTCGTGTGCAGCCTCGCTGAACATCTGCGTTGTTGTCTCCGACAACTATTAGTGATACTTCACTGATTGTCTGGGCGCGTCTGGTGGCGGGGGTGGGGGGTGGGGGAGAATGGCACTTTGCACTTCCAATATATAATCCCTGGGTGAGTAGGTCAGGAGGGGTGGTTTATAAAATAATATGAACACCTCCTCTTGTCGCTATACCCCATTACTTGTAATGTGTGCGGCCCTATCTGGCCGTTACACTGCCCCCTTCATCGAAATTGCAGCCATACCGGCTGCTGGAGTTGAAGTGGTCTGCTGGATCCATCATGGAGAGAAGTCTGAGGCACAGGGAGTGGCCGAGGAGCTCATACTCAGGGACAAAGAGCGTAAAACGAATGATGGCATGTGCGGTTTCAATGAAGGGCAATATCGAGGACGCAAGGTTAAATTCGAGGCTACGTATTACAAGTGAGAAAATTGTTAAATATATGAATCGCTTATTGTAAAAAGGGACCCAAACGCCACAGATAGCCATTTTGAGTAAAGTGTGGTTTCATGAACTAGAAGGGTAGATATAAGTTTAGGGTTAAAACAGTACCAAATACACTGGTAGAACACTATGTAAAGAAGTAACATATATTTTGATTCAGTGTAAAAAGGTACCCAATTCCTGGACTTGGGTATCTTTTAACACTATACCTTCGATAACCATCTTAGACAAATATTTTACACTACACTATTGGTAGCCATGACAGGCAAGCAGTCTTCAAATGTTAATGAAACAGCTGATAGGTACACGAAGTTTAGTTTTGAGCAAACAGTAGAGTATTTTCATAAGTGTATAGTTGTGGTAAAATAGCATTAAGTGTGATTTAAATATGAGTGGGATGGACACAGAAATGTCACCAATAAGCAGAAGAAAGGAATACGTGACCCATACAGTTATCAACGAAATATTATTAAGAAAGCCAGAGTTGCAGGGAAAGAATACATTGACCATGGAGAAAAAAAGCAACGAGCTCGAGCTATTCAAGAACCATGCATGTTAGTGAAAGAAAGTTTTGAATGCTATGGATAAGTGTGCAGAATCAATGTTGTAAATTAATATTGTTGAAGATGTAAACTTTTGCCTAGAAAAATTTTGAAGTTATTTTATAGCACACATGCTATTAAACCAGATAATTTATGTTTCGCTCTAAGTTGCCAGTCCTCTTCTGTTAAATGTTTACATGTTTCACATTATGAAACATAAGAGTTGGTTAATTTATATTGTATGTTTGTTTAATCAGGTGTCCCAAGAAATGCTTCAACCGGTTTGGTGAGATTGACCGAGCTGCAGTGTCCGAGGTTTTGTACACAGTGAAAAAAAAGGATGAGCAAGATCTACATCTGCAGAGAATGATAGTAATTAGAGAAGTGGAATGCCACAGGAAGAAGACAGAATATCCTGTTGAAAAACAGAGGACATTCAAGTACCATGTTCTTCTCGAGGACAAAAATATTGGGGTATGTAGGGATGCTTTCTTCCGATTGTACGATGCAACTGATAAAAGGGTAAAGCATATTCGCAAATTACTTGTGGAAGCAAAGTCACCACGCGATAAGCGTGGCAAACACCTTTGCGCATTCAAGAAAGGCGGAGATGAACTTTTTCAGATTCATCAACACGTCGACTCATCCCCAGTTACAAATATCTCTCTGCAGAACTGTTGGTTGCAAAAATGTACAGCATATTCAAAACCAAGTACCCAAAACCACTGCCATATACAGCTTTTACCTAAAGTACTTTAACGAGAAATTTAGTCTACAGTTTGGGAGGCCGCAAGTGTCTACTTGCAGTTTTTGTGAGTTGGAAAAAAAAAACCATCATTAAATAACACATCCCTAAATGACACAGCGAAACAGGTTGCTGCAGCTGAGTTGATAGTTCATCTACACCGAGCCAAAAAGTCTTGTAGCTTGATGAGAGACTCAGAGCAGCTATCAAAGTCCTCTGATAAGGTTCTAGGATTAGTGTATAATTTTATGCATAATTTAGAACTTCTTAAAACCTCAGAACAGGAGATTTTTTACCTGAAGCAACTTAATGTCGACGTTTTTTCTGTATACAATATGAGAAGTGGGCTGGCACATTACAATGTCTACCATAAAGGAGAAGTCCACGAGGGGCCTAATGATGTAGCCTCAATGTTATTGGACTATATCGAGCAGTACGTCCCTCTTTCGGTCAAAAACCTTCATTTGTTTGCAGATCACTGTTCAGGACCGAATAAAAACCACATACTTGTTAGACTCTGCCTCGCACTTGTTGATACTCGTAGATTTCAAATTGTGAAACAGTATTTTCCTATACGAGGACACTCGTACCTCCCTTGTGACAGGAAGTTCAACATCATTAAACACCATATTAGAAGATGTAACCGGATATACACACTAAAGGAAATATGTGAACTTATCTGCAATTCATCCTGCAAGTCACCCAATACTGTCACTCTGATGAATGAACAACAAAACCTAGTGATCCTAGATGTTAAAAAGTGGTGGATATTTTACTAAAACGAAGTGTAGTATCACTCGAAACCAGGCAGCATGATCGTGAATCAAGACAGGTCTTCAACATTTCTAAATACCATTACTTTGAGTACTCTTCGGAGAAGAAAGTTGTTGTGAAAACCAGTGAATGGTTAGGTTGTCTTGTTTACCATACGTTTGTGCTGGGAAAGATACCTGATGTCAGTTTGTCACCCATTCCTGCATGACCAACTCGACGAGTACCTATCAAAAAATCAAAGGTAGAGAAGTTTTAAAAAGGTATGCTGTTATATACGGGAGGATTGCGGGGATTTCTACAATAGGTTAAGAGTGTGGCCAAAAGTAGCTTTCAAATGAGACATATGATGAATAAAGAACCCCGATGGAATGTTTGTGAAGATGACAGAGTCACCTAATGATTTTGTTATTTTTAATTTGAAAACAGGTGTAACATGATAACATTTTATCGTTGTCTTTATTTTGTATTTGTACCTCAATTACAACTTATATTATGCAAATACATTATTACTATGACAAGTTACAGCTGACTATTTTATTTCACATCCCATATGTTGTGAAAAGATACCCGAATCCAACACATTAATTAATTTTTCCTGTTGATATTACGCAATTCCTAACCCTGGAAAGATATACATAATCAACATATACCATTGAGAAGTTACCACAAAATTTTCGTTTATCACAGCCCAACAGTTTCCTTCCAAATAACTTTTTTTTTTCATTTTACTCCAAATTTTATAAATGGCACTCAGGTCCCTTTTTGAAATAATCGGTTCATATATAGTAGAAAAGTTTATTATTATTCTTAGTTATTTAACTGCATATTGCTGGCAAGGCAGGTATTAACGATAACGTAAGAAATATAGTATGTGGTGTTATAAAAGTAACCATGGGTAATTTACATAAGTATAGTACTGTAACATTAAACAAAGTAGTCGACCATATAACAATAATACTAAAACACGTTGTGTAGCGGAACCACAGGATTGAAGGAAGTATGTCCAGCGCCACATTTAAAATGAAAATGATAAGAACCCTAAATACTAGGCGGTGGACATGGGGAAGAGGAGGTTTGATAAGTGTGTGCGTGTGGTACTAATCCGCTTTACAACGTGCCAGAAAAATTTACTGGGAAGAATTACAAAGTTGGCATGCCAATTGGCTTAATTATCTTAAGGTAATATAAATAAGTTTAGAAACAGTAAATGCATGTAAAAATTTGTTCAATTAATATAAGAAAATGATTAGTTGCACAATTGTGAGTAATTGAATCACAAGAGTGTGAAATGGATTATTGTCTACACAGTTGGTAGCACTGAACACCCGCCTTTTGTCAGCAATGACACTCGGTAAAAACACTTAGCTAGCATTTTGAGGCTCGCTTGGGGGCGTGGATATTGTTGATGCACATATAGCAAGTTACATGTTTTTGCTCAGCCACGAGCAGAAGGATTTAAACTACCACATATAAGTATTATTTTTACATAACACAATATAACACTGTTAGCATAATACAGCAAGCTATTAAGCATGATGTTATAATGGCGATTGCCACATGGTTCAGTTGATTGAAATGAACCTTTTAAAATTTTACACAAGTGTATGGTGTAATTACATAAACTAACATACATGAATGGCAATAAATTACAGAGATTGTGAGCTATTAACTATAATACAGAGTTTTCCATAGGAAATATGACAGTGGTTAAAATATTACACATTTACAATATCGTTTGCATTGAATCAAGTAGAGAATAGTACTTAATGAGTTTGTGTCCTTATTGTCTGGAGAACTGTTTTTCTCACTAGGTAACATAATACTGAAAAGTTCGATGATCGATTCACTGTCTTGGAACAGACGTATTTGCTATAGTTACTGTTCAAATGTGTTATTAATATATTTACACTGAATCTTTAGTGTGCACAGTGCTGATAATTCCAGTCTATTAAGTGTGCAGTTTATTGTAAAGAACTTTAAACCAGTTAACGTCATTTGTGGTTTTTCTGTACAGTAATTAAAGTACAGAACAGTTTGTGTACAAAGTTAAACATATAATGGAGTTAACTTCAAACAACTAAAAATGAAAATATAACAAAATTTAAACGTCACTTCAGTGACATTGCTCTGATCATAAACAAGTACATATAAAATCTATTTCATAATACCTAACACAAATTATCTAAGACAGAAGAATACTGATTTAGTTCAAACACATAAACCATGTTGTGATATCAGAAAATCCATAATATTCAGGAACAGGTAAGAAAAATATTTAATTAATTTTTTTTCACACAATATCAAGGATGTTGATTTTATGGATTTTATATTACGAAACCCAAAGATATATATATATATATATATATATATATATATATATATATATATATATATATAAAATAGCTATCGTATTGACATATACGAATACTATTTACATTGGTGATTGCATTTCGGCAACAAGAAAATGTACCATACTGATTGTCGCAGTCTGCTTACATAATATATAATAAGGAAGAATAAATCAAATTCTGAACTATATATACGCCGGCTCAATGCCCTCTGAGCAGAATAGTTACAGTGTAAACTGTGCTTAATACTTATTTTGCATTAATGACCTAATAAGGTGGGTCTAAAATGCCCTTATGAAAAATATAATCATGTCCATTAGACAATTACTTGGTGTATTAGAGGAGACATGTACCTCCCCCTAATCATCATATTTCTGTGTCAGTGTATAGGCCTATTGGTATTTGATTCTATACCTTTTGACGTGAGTCGAGCGCTCCCATGAGCTCTTATGAACATTTGTGCTGCCGCAGTCTGCTATCGCATTCGTGCACGCCAGGGGCGAGTCGATTAGCCCAGAGTATGTTGGTATAGGCCTCCGGGAACAGCGAGTAACTTTCCCAGTGACCCAAATCACGTAACTTCAAGTCGACCATTTAACCTATTTCTCACAAGAGGAAACTCTTGCAGACAATAAGTTAGCGGCCTGGCATTGCGGCCCTGTGAAGCCATGGCCGTGATACAATAGTACCTTTGAAGGGAACGTGGGGGCTGCCTGTACAATAGCATAACATGTGTCTCTAATTTGGCGTGTGTCGGCGGGCCTGTAGGCCGAAGTATAAGTGTAGCAATGATGTGAAGTGTTTCAAAAGGCTAGTTTAAATACCCCATTCATTGTGTCAAGACGCCACTCGTGTGGTCACAAGTGTTAATGTGAAATCCTTTGTAGGCGTGCAGCATGAAGCTACACTTAGCTCATTTTAGCATTCAGCTGCATTTCATAGATGAATACCATAGGTGTGACGTCAAGGAAAATGCGTGTTCACAGGTCGTTACTTTCTGCAACCGATGCCCTATGAACTACGAAGTGCAGTACTCTCGCCAGAACCAGATTTGGGCTGAGTTTTTAAAATAATAAATAATAAATCATCATTATGTCGCATTTTTCACACAGTGTTCATCCCGCATATTCATGGCTATATAAAACATTCGTAAGGGCGGCGGTATTCCCGTGATGTCATCAAAAAACCTGTTAATTTAACATTTAGAGCCACAAGAATGTCGCCAATATGTGTAATGTAATTAATAGGAATTAAGAGGGCATATAGAGGTGTTATATAGCCTTTGTGTAAGAGTAAGGGCAGAAAGCATAATGAGCTAGCATGAACCTGAATGCACCCTCAGCTTTTACCCGTGCGAAACTGAGCATAGTTCGGAGTCTAACCTCTGCCATCAGCCAGCACGTTGCTCAAGAACCGCACTCTTCAGTGCATCCCCTCGGTGTAGCATCTTTTGGGCGTTAATCATTAATGTATCAATAGTGTAAATTCTGGAACCTCTTTGCTTTTATTCTAATACCGAGGGGCCAACATTTCGAAAGCAGCATTGGCTATCGGTAGGCCACAGGCCCGCATAATAGAGTTTTGTAGAGGACAAGGTCAGTTGTATTCACTTAGATGCAATAAAAGTGTGTGTAATTAATTCCCACCTTGTATTGCTTTTACTTTAGGTAATTTAAGGCACGGCGTCCTTCAGGCCGAAGTTTAACCTCAGTGCTTTGTGTTGAGTATTATGGGTCCTGCCCTCCATAGGCAGAGTAGAGTCAGTGTATGTCAACAGCTGTGTAAGGGGGCCATTACCATTGCCCTTGTATAGTGGTAGAAACCACTATTTTAACATCAGTGCCGGTAAGTGCACGACGAACACCGCAACCAGAAAAATGGCAACCTCCAGGAATCCCCGTGGCCGTCGGCCCATGACCCCAACATTTGTTCAATCGAGCTGGCGCCGGGCAACACATCATCGGAGGGGGCACACGTCACTTTCTCTCAATAGTTTTCCCTAATAAGGTCCGAACTACTGGTCCTTTCCTCAGGGCCTGACAACCTCACCTTTACTTGCCTGTGAAAGACTAAATTTATGTTTTCTCTTTTTTCTTCTTAAATCAGAGCGTGTAAAAGCATTATTATTAAAATGAAGTGTACATGTATATACTTACACACCCCAATTGTACACATAGAAATAATATGCTAAATGTAACACAATGTTTTCTCTTATACTTCTGTGGTGATAAAACCAGATGAATATGATACTTACGATACTGGGTTTACTCTAGCTAGAATTATTGAGAGCTTAACAAGCTTGACGTACATAAAAATTACTGCTAAAACAAGTGCAGTTAAGAATGCCATAGTAATATAATCGAAATTATTTTGGTCCAACATTGAAAACAACTTGGCCTGCCTGAAGTTAGTATGTGCGTCGAAGTTGGCAAGCATTGGAATCACTGGCTGATCTGTGTGGTTTATATGCCAGTTTATGTCAAGGGCAGTACTGACATTGTAGAAGTGGATACCTGATGTTCAAGATAATTTGCCTAAATGGAATGCTTGTTGATTCGACCAATGAACTGGGATGACAGGCACTAGGCACTCGTAATCGCAAATATGTGAGGCGTCTAATACTATTTGGTGTGGAGTGGTGAGCTGACACCCACATGGTACGCACACTTCAATACGTCCTAGGTGATGATCTATGACATTGGTGTTTAAGGAAGTATTCATACACTGTAACTTCGTACCATCTGGAGGATTAGTTAATACATACTGGTGTGGTAAAATACGGTAAATTAAAAATGGTGTGTCTGGTGAACAATTAAATTTGCAAGTTGAGAACAATGTTGTAGCATTATATAGCAGAATTGCTTATTTAATAAGCTTATAATTATCACTGACGAGAGATTCTTTGGGAATATGAATTACATCTGCTGGGAACTGTAACGAAGGTGAAACCGCCTTAACGGTATCCGTGTGTGGATCAATGGTGATGGTGGGAAGTGGGATACGAATGGTGTATGTTTGGTTGGCGAAATGATATGGAACAGGTATTAGGTAAAATAATTTGCCAGGTAGAATGAGCTCTAGAAATTGGGATCTCCAATTTGATCACCATTCGCGTGTTCATGAACAAGCATTCTGTGAGTTAATGGGTGTAGTATTGAATTATGTTATCAATGCTTATACTTAATGTCAATGAGTTTGCAGAGTTCCAAATCTAATATGGTAGATCATCACTGAATTGCATTTTGTTGACAGCATTGGGGAGCAGTTTGTTAAGATGGTATGAGTGTATAAAACCTCTTACTTAATCTTCAAGAACTACATTATTAATTATTTGTAAAAGGCTTGTAGACAGCAAATGTATTGTGCCTCAATGTTATCATTCTTGCTTATGGCGGAGTGCTGTTTGTTCAAAGCTTAGGAAATGCCATTTATAGTGGCCACTAAAGAATTTACCTTGTCTTCAACTTGGTGTTTTATTAAATTAATTACTTGGAAAGAAACATTTATAGCATTATTAGTATGTTACTGGCAAGTTCACTGATTTGGCTGTCAAGTTGCTTATTGATGATCACATTGCCACACCAACTTGTTACGTCGCCAATAATCTGGATTCCGAGAGGCTTACGAAATTTCGTGTTTACATCTGTATACATCTCCAAGGTATTCTCGAAGAACCCCTTATTCCAATTCCTGTAAATATTCATATATCAGTTTCCCATTCGTGCAGCTACTGGAATTTCTGTCGGTGCAGGCCTCATGCATGTACACATCAAGTGAAGGTGTGATAGGAAATTGTAAAGGTATAGTATAAACAAGCAGGATACTGTCCTCATACACAAATTCCACGTCTAAGGGAAACCAGTAAATACCCACATGGGTTTTATATGTGGTGGGCAGTGCAAGGGGGGCTGGCAGGATAAAGTAGACTGCAATCACTGCCTTGACCGTGCAGCAAGCAGAGCAGGCTCCCCACTGCTGGGCTCGAGCACTCCTGGTGATTGGCATTGCCATGGTGATGGTGAAGTGCATGCACAAAGTGTGCCTCACTCTCGTGCTCTATAACTAACTGCATCTGGGGTGCAGAAGCAGCTCGGTGTCTCTGAATGTGTGGTACACTCAGGCTGGGGTTGGCGGCCGTGGTTCCCTTCTCCATTTCTCGGCTGATCAGCAGTCATCCAATGTCGTCACGACAGCAAGGAAGAACAGACGGGCACCTCGCATTGCTGGAATCCCACTGCAGAAGCACATGCTGGGTGTAGAGTGTGGTCAGCACGTGCCAGTTGCAGCATGTACAGGCAGAACGGTCATCTTTATGAATGGCAGCAACACAGTGGCTCACGTACCCTTGGGCATTTCAAGTCATTATTTCACACACACTGTAACACATGTAAATTAAATATATAAAACACTGAACAATGGTGAATTTACAGAACATGTACAAGACAAAGAACTGGGACTTAGTTTAAGAAGGCGGGCTTGATATGACAGGTGCAGACAGTGCTGTGCTTGGGAGGACCTGATTTGTTTACCTGGATGTGTAATGTTGAATATCCTAAAATTTCAGTGACCCTGAAGGGGCCTCTGTACCAATGCCTTTGGAGCCTTCTGTTTACTACGGTTATACACCCATACATAGTCATTAATACGCAAAGTATTCTGTTTATGGTTCCTATCAAACTCATTTTTGCGATCTTCTAACAATCCTTGACACAGACTGTCAGCACGCTCAGAGAATTTAACCACTACGACCTGTGTTGGGTGGGCAGCTTCCACGCCGTGTACGAGGTAAAATGGTGTATATTTAGTGGTGGTATTTATGCTTGTATTATAATCGAAGAAAATTATATATATATATCCCAATTGACTTGGAATTGTTATTTAAACAGGCAGTTAATTGCTTCCCTAAAATTCAGTCTGTGGCCTCCACTAAACCATTGCACCATGGTTGTAAGCTATTGTCATTAATTTTTTTATACCTAGCATTTTCAAAAGTTGACTTAACAATTCATTCTGAAAGCTCGTCCCATGATATGTCAAAATCTGTTCAGGACAACCAAATTGCAAAAGGACCTGCTTAATAAATTTGGGGCATGTAGCAGTATCAATGGAAGGCACTGCTTTCGCAACTGCACATCTAATGGAATACTCAGTCATTACAAGTATATGCTTATTTCCACAGACTGTGGAGGGGACAAGTCCCTTCACATCAAAACCCCAAGTTATTATAAGTGGTTGCATGGAAATGGGCATCATTTGAACCATAGCCTTAAGCCTTAGCATAAGGTGCTTAAGTGAGCTGACATACTGGACATGATTTTACGTAAGTCTTCACATCGGCATTCATAGTGTCCCAGTGGTAGGCTTGTTTAATCTTCTGAAGAGTTTTAAAAATACGGAAATGCTACCCCCAAAGAGAGCATTGTGATGAGTTTCAATGATCTAATTTACATAAACTTGTAGCACTAATGTTAATTTTGTAGGTCCATGTGGTGTGTTGACTTTTAAGATAAATTTTCCTGTTCACTGTGATACCATAATGGTGACTAAGTCTAAGGTATTTGTTGTTATCTGTCTGATCTGGATCAATTAATGCAAGTTTTAATTGTTTGATGTGGGGGTCGTGTTCATATTCTCCAATAAAGGGTGATGTGTTAACTGCTATGGGGCACAAGTGTAAAATGGAGTTGTGATCAATTTTTATTATATTCTTGTTTGTTGGTATACACTGGCACGAAGTGTGGTTGTCGATTTTTCTTAATTAGAATTATTTTACAATTTTTAAGGGGATCAATACAGCATGTTTCCACATTGGGAGGATTGTTTTCTATAATCACTTTTATGTTTACTTGATATTTAGTGGTTACTATTTTGCATATAGCATACATAGGGAAAACTTTTTTGTCTGCTATAGCTTTGACCACCTTGGCTTTGTCTTTACTTTGTAATTCATTTTTGAATTAGTGCTTGATTTCATCCCAATGATTGTGTACTTAACAACATTCTTTTTCGTTTCATTTTGTTGATCAGCTGCTTGTAATATGCATTTGGATAAGGCTGTGTATAGGGATGTACAATTTACTATTTGTTGTTTAACTTCAAGTGTACTGTTGTTCACTGTATTACTTTCTGTGTGTATGCCTGTATCGGTAGTAATACGACGTAAAGCATCGGGTAGGATGTTCAATTTACCTTTTACAATGTTGGGGGTCGAAATCATATTCGCGTAATGCAATGGTCATTTTTTGGATGTGAATGTTGTGTTCGGCCATAGTCCGCAAATACTGTAGGCTGGCATGATCAGTCTCGAAATTGAAGTCTCTCCTATACAAATATTTCCGAAAATTATTACACAAATAACAAATTGCACTAAGTTCTCTCTCTGTGGCATTCCAATGTGATTCGTTCAATGATAATTTCTTGGATGCAAATGCAACGATACTACGCTGTTGTGTGTCTGGATTCGCTTGCATAGGTGCTCTGCCTACTGCATTGTTACTGGTGTCATAGGCTAAGTTAATGTTTCTCTGCTCATCAAATTTTTGTAATAGAGGTACTGCCAAAAATTCTTTCTTGAGTTTTTGAAATGCCTGTTGATGGATATCTTCCCATTTGTAGTGTAAGTTATGTTTGATTAATTCAATTAAAGGTTCGACTATAGTAGCATAATGCATTATATAACTCCGAAGGTATGAAATCATATCTAAGAATGTACCTAGTTGTTTAAGATAAGTTGGTGAAGCCATGTGTTTGATAGGGCACACTTTTTCTGGATCAGTATAAATACCTTGCGGAGTGATTATGTGGCCAAGTACCTTGACAGTTTGTTCTGCAAAACTGCATTTCCTCATATTGACTTTAACATTGAACATGCACAGGCACTCAAAAACTTTTTCTATGTTTTGTATATGTTCCTCAAATGAATCTTCTAAAATAAAAAGATAATTCAATAATTCAATTATAAATTCAATAATTCAATAATAAAATAGTTAAAAGGCATTCTTTTAACTGGAACAAACCGACTCCATCGATGGTTAATGCTGATTTGTAGCAATCTTTTTGTCAGACAGGAATGCTGTAAAAGCCTGAGAATAAATCTGAACTCGTAATGTAGTGGGAGTTTTGTAATGCATTGAAAATGTCTTTGGTGTGGGGTAGTGAGTACTGTACTCAGGTTAAATGTTGATTATGTTTCCTGGTGCCCATTAAAAATCTTAACCTGCCTTTTTTCATGGATTGGAAATAACTAAACTCGGCGCAGAATAAGGTGAGTCAGCTTCTTCTATAATCCCTGCCTTAACCATATCTGTGATTTGTGTCAGTAATATGTCACATATCTTGGGGTTAGTATGGTAAGGTCTGGTAGCAATAGGCTTGTTTGTAGTAAGTTATAATTTTATTTAAAAAATTTTTCTTCAGTTAATTCCAATATACAATTAGCAATCCTATCCTTAAATTTATCAATAATGCTTGAAATGGCTGCTGTTTGCTTACTATTTAAATTTTTATTGATCTGGGGTATTTTAGTTTGTTCAGTTTTGAAACTCTCTAATTAATTTAAGTAATACTCTATAGATGCAGCATTGCCATATGTGGTCATGGCTGAGTATATCAGTACCTGCATTAACTTTTTAGAATTGTGAGCACGTATAAAAAATGTGTTTCAAAATGTGAACAACATCATACTTTTAATAAATTCTACTCCAAGTATTATGTCTTGTTTCAAGTTACCCACTACTAAGAAATCCTGCGGGTAACTGCAACCTGATATACACAAGTTAATAGTAGTCTTAAATTAATGTTATATTTTCAGTTAAAGGTTGAAGGTGTTGTGTAGAAATTAAAGTACCAGCTACAGTACTGCAGGAGCACCCGGTGTCAAGTAATGCATAATAATTTCTACCTCTTATCTTTATGAGAATTCGTGGTGTCGATGTGTGGAATCCGGCATGGTTACATTCCAATTTAGTCGTGAGACACGACTGTTGATAGGTTCTAGATTGAGATGCAGGCATGCTCAGAATGTTAATAAACATTGTCTTATCATCACAGGCCTGGCAACTCATGTTTTGACAACAACTGTTAGTGGCTACAGTGCTGTTTCGTGCTGCATGCTCCAGAAAAATACAGATGTGTGTTGCAAATTCAAAATTCTGTACTGGGAACAGTGTATAATGTCAGCTTTGGTGGCCTGATAGAAACACAGGGCACAGGTGTTTTGAGTAAAACTACATGGCCCTACAAAATTTCCTGTCTGCTCGGGGTGCAGTGACCTAGCAACCTTGTGTTGAATGGCACATGGCGGTGGTGGTTTGACAAAGTTGACTTCGATTACGCTGTGGGGCGGAGTGATGTGTGTGCTGTTTTGTCGCTCAGGCAGCGGGGTACGGGTGATTCGCTGATGCGAAAGGTTGCATGATGTGACCATGTTTGCTGTCTTTACCAGCGGCATGATATTTATTGTTGACATATTGTGTTCTTCAATTGTATGACCTGTTGAATGCATGTTTCTCTGTACAGGGGCCAGATGACTCATTACTGAAAAGTTACAATGACAATAAAATAAAGCTATATTAGAATAAGATCGGGTGTGTACAACCTTGTTAAAAATCGCCCTGCATGCATCACAAACTGTTGTTCCTTTTCTGGGTGTGGTAGACACTTATCTTTATGTTCTTTGGGGCTCTTATCTCTACATGTTTCCGTTCGCAACATTTGTCTTGTGGCCTGAAAGGATCTGCCTGGTTGTGTGTGTTGTATTTATAGGGACCTTGGATTGATGGTTGTCTGTAGTGATCCCTTCTCTGTACCCATTCATTTACTGTGGACCTATTGAACCTGGTCTGAATATGTGTGTCTCTGTGGGTAGGTTTTCTGTACGCATGGGGAAATATATGTTGTTTAGCATAACTTACTGGTTTTGGGCATGGTGTGGTGTGTGTTCGTGTTTTTGAGTGTGTGTAGTTGTTCTTGCAACATAGTTATCTCTTCTTGGAGTTTAACATGTTTTGTACTGAGTGAGGTGTGTTCAATGTTCTGGTTGTAACTGTATATTCCAAGGTCAATGTTTTTGATGTTGTGTAATAGTTGGTTGAGTGTGTCATTTTGTTATAACACAAGTTTGTTGGCAATGGTTGGTGATAGACAGTTCCAAATTATTAAAATGAATTCTGGCAATGGCAACTGTGATTCACACTTATTCTTATAGAAAGTTAAATCTTATATGTGAGCCTGACAACTTTCGCCTGGTTGGTGTTTCATGGAGTGTAGCAGCTGTCTGTAATGGTCTTTGGTGTCATGCTTTCTGAATATGTCTAATAGTTTGTTTTGTATGTGTTGCCAGAAATTTGTTCTCCAGTAGTGTAATATACATTTTCATAAGCCCGTTTGGCTGTGCCATGCAGGTAAAATTTTAGGCAGCATTGTTTCTCAAGTTCAGTCCACCAATTTCATTTCCTGATGGAATTGGAGGTGTCCGAAAATCCCTCCACATTTTCATTACTCTTGTCTGTGAATGTGGGGATTTGTTGCGGTGATTGTACTACAACATGTACTGGTACTGTTGAGTATTTTTGTGATGTTATTAGTATGTTCTACTGTGTTATTTATGTTCTTGTACTCATGTTGAATGATATCAGTATGCGTGCTGGAAATGGAAATTAAAAGTGAATCTGTTACCTGAAGTGTGTGTAGTGGGCATGGTCTTAGAGAGCCTCATTTACCAGCCTTGTTAAATGGTAATTGGCATGGGTCAGTTAATGAATGTTCGAGTGGTAAAATCTGTCCTGTGTGTGAGGTGTGCTACGCTTATTGATTATCTATTCTCACTGGCTTACTAGTTTCCTTAGCTTCTCGTGTAATTCTACTGTGTTTTTAGCATTGCTTAAGTAGATTAGCAGAGTCTTAACCAATTTCCTAATCGTTTTTTGTGGTGTATTTCTGTTCTGTACTCATTCGACATGTTAGAGAATATAATTTTGTGGTGATTGTGATCTTGTATGTTGAAAACCCGTATCGTGTAACCTGAAATTAATTCCAACTACAAAGAAATTGAGAATGTGGTAAGATCTCCGAAACACAAAAAAACAAATGGAAACTTTCTTGCTTACAAAGGAACAGGTGTTCTCACATGCAGTGGACATGCATTACAATAAAAACAATATGAAGCGATTGTAAGGTTCCAGAGGTGGGCAGCATGACGTTGATACTGCTAACTGGCAAGGCAGCTGTTTTGACATTATGGACTGCTGACTGACACACATGGCGTACTAACCTTGCAGACTATTGCTTACAGTGCTTGGTATGGCTGCTTGAAATTTAACATCTCTTACCTGCGCCGATGCCAACTGATTTTTTTTACTAGCAATCTGAACACATGCTGCGCCAATAAAATCTGCAATATTACTTATAGCTAATACTCAATTTAATTTAAATTAACATACTTGTAGACAAAGAAAATTGACATGCAACTTGGATATCGCTGAACTACTATGTGTAAGCATGCTAGCATTGCAAGAACTGCAGCCACTTGTGACTCTCACTATTATGGTTGTTGATGGTTGCGCTTAAAGTAACTGCATGAAGCTCAAACTAAGAAAAGAACACCTAATTAATCCTACTCGCATAAGTGTGCGGTGTGACGATAGGCGCCTCCACCAGTGTAGCATTCCCCTTCCACCTGTCTCTCTTCTCTAGAATTATAACTACTTCAACGCTGCAATTAATAGCTCATATATGTTTTACGTTAATACCATGTGAAGGGGAAACACTCAGGGGGTGACGTAGCTAGATGGCTAATGAGTATGAGCAACCTGGGAATTCCTTAACTACGAAACACATTTATTAACACAAAATCTTACAGGAAAAAAACAACAGAATAAATACTCTAATCCTTAAGCAGAATCTTATTCATCTAGTAGATGGATTCAATTAGTCTTACTCAGTGACCTGCCTATCCTTGCCAGAAGTTAATTAAAAAATCATATGAGCCTCATCAATGGGGTCTCGATAGGTACCCTTACGCCCTACTGCCAAGCCGAATTATGCTCCTCTAGGCCTGGATGGTATAGTTGTCCTCATCTTCAGCCTCGTTGAACCTCTGTGTTGTCGGCTCCGACAACTATTCGTGATACTTCACAGATCGTCTGGTCGCGTCTGGGAGGGGAGGCGGGGTGACGCTTTGCGCTTCCAATATATACTTCCTTGGTGAGTAGGTCAGAAGGAGCTGTTTATAAAATAATATGAGCGCTTGCTATCGTCGTTATACCCAGTTACTTGTAATGTGTGCGGCCCTATCTGGCCGCTAGAGCACGTGGCTGTTCGTACAGATGCAGCAATATATAACACACTTTGACCGAAGTTAACCTTACACTTGTTGAATTTACGTAATAAAAAATATTATTCACTCACTACAAAAGTGTGGTGTATGAATTCGGCTGACCATTTTTAATGTTTCAGTACTATAGAATAGAAACATGGTTTTGGATATGAAGAGAAGCGAAATACTTAATTGATATAAAAAAAATTAGTTCGCTCATGA
Organism: Dryococelus australis; assembly: GCA_029891345.1. Lineage (NCBI taxonomy): Eukaryota > Metazoa > Arthropoda > Insecta > Phasmatodea > Phasmatidae > Dryococelus > Dryococelus australis. The sequence goes on along the minus strand of CM056993.1, from coordinate 213,506,179 downwards.
GCTGTAACTAAAAATCTCCATGCGCACATATTTAGGGTCGAAGACCTAGATCTTTCCCGCAGTGCGCCCGAGCGCAACGAGCTGCTACAACATAGGTCCTCTCGCTTGTGGCTATATCCTGTCGGCGGGATGGACCATGTTCATGTTTGCAGCAATGGCCATGGCAAGCACTGCTCCGCCACTCACAATCCTCCTCCTCCACCCCCCCCCCCCTCACTAACCACTTTCACCAACAGACATTGGTTACCCGAACATCTGTGAACTCCGTGACAGATGGCTATGGCTGCCTTGCTTCATACCAGGTGGTGAGGCGCTTGTCCTAATGAATGCGGTAAAATTTAAATTCTAATATTACTTTTTTCATTAAAAAATTTAATTAAAATTATTATTTTCCTTACGTGATCTGAATCTAAATTACTTGACAATGTTAAAGTTGAATAAATTTTAAAGTATGACAAATGCACAAACAATAATAACTAATATTTTTCCATACACTAAAAATCTTAGTTAGTAGAAACTTGTAGCGAGTTTGGAGAAAAACAAAAATACCGCAATTGGCGATGGAATAGTGTACTATAATTAGTCAACTCACTCTAACATAAAACTTATCACTCGCTATTAATATACTCACAGGTCACATATTCAGGTAGGCTACCAAATACCAACCAATAAATAATATAATTTCAATAATTATTTTGAAAATTAATTTAAAGAAAAATATTTATTTTAAATATTATACTAACTATTCAGCCCTCACACATCACATCTGCATATACACATCCAAACAGGACCAAAGAGAAGGAGCAATGCATACTCTGCCCTCCAGCACTCTGAAAAGGGTTGACATTTCTTTTTTTTTTTCCCCTGGTCCATTCACTCATACTAGCAGTCACACATCCACCCCGACCCAATACACTTCTTAAAATAATTAAAAACTATACTAACTAACAACCCACTTCCTCAGACATCAGATCTACATGTACACATCCATTATCATTCAACACCATTCATGGTTAGAGAGTGGAATCACAGGTTATTGACCTTTCCTAACACTCTTATAAAAGTGGATAGTATTCCAGTTTTTCTCTAACGCATGCACTTACACACACACTCGCAGTCAAAACCAACCCAATAACATTTTTAAACACTACTTACACACTCTACTAACTAGCCTCGCGCATATACACGCCCACCATGAACACATATCCATTCAGCTTGATTCATCCTTCAATTTTTAAACAATACTTACGCACTCTGCTAACTAGCCTCACGCATACACAAGCCCACCATGTACACATATCCATTCATCTTGATTCATCCTTCAATTTTTAAAAACATTCATGACTAACAAGTGAGAGCTAGTGATATTGTCATTCCCTCGTTATGTTCTAGGAATGGTGATAATCTCCCATTTTTTTCGTTAGTCCATCATTCACACAGTCACATACGCACCCTCACCAAATTAGTTAAATATATAAATGTTATCATAAAAGTGTTACAAAAAAGTTTAAAATATTTTAATCAAAAATGTTAAATGCCAGGGCTAATTATATTAACAAGTTAAAAATTTTAAATACAGGCACGAACTATAGTATTTAAAAAAAAGCTCTAAATACTATCCCTATTTACTTACGTCACACCTGCTACCACAATTCCAAAAGTGGTAGCTGAAGATCACGTTGAGCGGCAGGCTTTGTACGAGGTTGGGACCCCGAACCTCAGGAGGCTATGGGCTGAGAGAACCCAGCAGTTAGTTGCCTGAGCAGACGGGCCAAAACCCCAGGCGTTGAGAAGTGAGCGAGGAGGCTGGCTGACCTCCAGGCGGTATAGCGGAAGCTAACCGCTGTCCCGAACCCCCGGGTGGCTAACCAGAACAATGGCGTGATTGGCTAGTCTCCGGCATTGGGCGGCGGACGTTGAACGAGACCGGAATCCGGATCCTGCAGCTAGCACGGCGGCCACGAATGAAGATAAGTTGGTCCACGGTAGTACTCTTACTAACAGAGGGGGAGAACCTCCCACAGAGGTTGGCGAGGTGAGGTCAGGCCCTGTCTATTTACACCTCACACATCCCCCTCCCCCAGCCATTTAACATACAATATATACATACGGAAAATCGACTGAAATTATATTAAAATGCATTTCTATCAACAGAATAAAGTTTTCCTTTAAAATTTAATAAAATGTGAAACAAAATTCGAAATTAAAAGGTTTATTTCGCGAACGAGTGCATTTTCTGAACATTGCCGTGCAGACTAGGGATAACTTTGAGATGTAAGGTGTTATAGTTTGAAATATGTGTATTTAAACTGTAATAGCAATTAGATGTAATTAATTAATTCGAATATGTGTTTGTTTACAGATTTCGTGCATGAACGAATTTCTATTCTGAATTGTATTAAATTATAACCTTTTGAAGCACTATGAATGAAAATACTTTTTTAACTGTTAGTGACTCTCTAAATCACTTTTTACGTACACGAACATGTTTGTGCTCTGAATTGAATCATTTATATTTAATTATCAAATATTAGGTGATTTGTGCATTACTCCATGAACGAATGGTAAGTGTACCGCAATGTCTATTATGTTTGAAATTTTATAAGGGGGCGGCTTAAACTATCATCCATGCCTTAGCGGGAATTCGAACCCGGAACCTCGGAGTTGGAAGCCAACACACGGGTTGCGGCTGGCGTCGTGGCAAGGCGAGGCGAGGCCCGTGAAGCACGAGGGAAATGCTCTCAGCGGTACTAGTCGAATGTCGTCTGAGCAGGCGACAAAGTATTTTTCATGTCGCCTCGGGCAAAGTTGTCGAGCGTCGCTGTTAGTCATTTGGTCTCCGAAGGATATTACCTGATGGCAGCAGCTGTGTCACGGAGCGTTTCGTGAAAGCAGTTGGTGGAAATGCTGTTCACAGTAAGGGACTACTGTCTGTTTGCAGACAGGGTGTGCCGCAGAGAATCTCCTTCCAAACTGGTCAAACATAACTGTTTACAAGTATCCGCTCTCGGCCTGAACAAAATCAGGCTTTCAAAGCAACCACGCGTATGCTGGCTGCGTATATTACTTCCGAAATACAAACGTATATTCATATAGTTCTTGGAAATGAATAGTTTTCTATTAATTCAATATGTGTCATTAAAAATATTACATGGTTAAATACTTAATAAGTGCTTTGTTATATTATAAAGTTAATTATGGAAAGAAATACCTTTAGTAGTATTGAACAATATTTTCACAAACTTATAAGCGGTTAGACTGCTCGCCTCCAGATTTTACATTTTATTAGATTTTCCTCTCCCTTAAGTATTTTCATTAATCTCTTATCGGGTGTAGATTCCTGTTACTGAAACATAGTTTGATTGGTATGAGTAAATGAACAGTTTGTTTAGGTATAATCAGTATTTTGCTAGAAACCAAACACTTTTTAACTCGTTGCAACACTATTGGATTTGCAACATACTTGTAAAAATTTTTAAGAATCTCTCTATTATTTTCACGCTGTTACGTATTTTGTAAGGATGTTAGTATTGACACAGTAAGAGAAAAACCAATTCATTTTAAAACACATTTATTTCACAAAAATAAGAACTAAAAATACGCAGTGACTTAAACATTAAAATTATTTACAACATACAGGATAAATATGTTAACAAATTATAAGGTGTTAACCCATTCTGTTATAGACTGTTTGTCAGCTCGCTAAGTTGTGATTTCGTTTCTTATTCCTCAAAAATATTCCTCAAAAACATAACATATTCCTGAATAGCACAGATTATTCCAAAAAAAAAACCTCGATAAAACTCCTTCCCATTTGTGTAATTTATCAAACCAAACCAAACGACTTAAGCCGCTTGAGAAAAGCATTATACTTCAGATTAAAGCATATTTCTCTCGTGCAATGTTTACCTAAAATACACCTGTGAAATAATTACTGTTTCAGACAGGTAGTAGGGTTCACAAAATTTACTATCATATTTGTTTCATATATGCGGTCTTTATACTTATCTGGTGTTTGCAGATAATACTTCAACTCTTTCATTCGGCGGATCCCTGTTTTTTAAGTATACCAATAATTGAAAACATTTCTTTCATGTTTGAGTATTTCCTGTGTTTTTAAAACCTAAGCAAATATCTAACTCTGTTTACAAGTTCGTTGGAATCTTCGTAAAATATGTACTCATTATTCACAGCACTTGTTGAAGGAAAGTTGTTGATGAAATAAATGTCTTCAACACTATCACTGTCATCGTCAATGCTGTCTGTCTTCACCTTCTCGTTCATCATCAATATCGTTTTAACATTACTTTGAAGGTATCTCTGCCGCTGTTAGTCTTTGCGGCTATTTGCGGTTCATTATGTCGAAGATCGTTACATTCACGTGATAGTGTAGAAATTGTATATTTCGTATGATCCGATTCTATGTTTTGCAGTTTATTTCTTGTAATTACGTCACTGTCCTTTCCTTCTATGATGTTATGTAGTGGAAACTATATATATATATAAAATTTCTCGTAGGAACATTATTGTTCAGATATTGACATGTTTATTAAAGTTATCCACTCATGCGAATTGTCCATTACAGTTTTTGCAGTTAAAAATGTTCCGAGATGCGTTCTTCGAACATTCACACTTCTCATGCCGTTTCATATTGTAGGCGAACATGATATTTTCCCGCAGTATTTGCAGTGAAGGCGATTCGGTGATACTTATGCCTTCTGTTACATCATTTTCGCTTGTCTTTCGTTAGTTTCGACTCGTTACTTAATATCTGATATTAACTAGTCAATACGCCAATACTTAGTTATTACACTATATGAATCTTGAATTCTTATATATATATATATATATCGGCGGAAAGATGGGTTTGAAAGTATCGTGCACGAACATTTAGAGACTTTGTTTTCTGAAACATTTGTGTTAGGTGATGACTAGCCTGGTGTGTAGAACACAGTTGGAGAGTAGGTAACGATTCAGCCTCCGTTCCGAGATGGCATTGTCTTAACGGTTACAACTATAAGTTGTAACCTTTCTACGGTGATTCAAATATGTTCTGTTTTAAACGTATGTATGTTATACGAATTTTGTTTTCCCATTAAATTTATCCAATAAATTTGGGTTGATAATTCATTATGTCGGCTGTGTAAGTTTTATATCGAAGAGCGTTATTTGTTTCGGATAGCACTTTACGATTTGAATCATTTGTTGGGAATCGGAATTTATTTCCCAATTAAATTTTTCCTTATTTATGTAGTAATCGAATAAAAATGGCAGGCGTTTTCCTCGGATTTTACCTAAAATACAGCCTTTTCGGAAATTTTGTTGAAATATCGTTAAATTAGCGATATTGCATATCCTATCAAGTTAATTGCAGGCTGGAAACATGGTATGCGGTGTTTTTCCTTTCTTTTATACATTTCCGTAATGTAGTATTTCAAAATAGAATACGTGTATATTGATCTATGTACACATTTATGGTATATTATATATGGTGTTATAAGATATATACGTTGAAATATTCAAAGATATTTTACACATTTGTGGGAATATTTAAGTGTTAGGTCTGTTTGTAAAGGCACATATTACAGGCAGACTTTATTGTCAAGTACAAAAAACTTTGGATATGGTACAACCAAATATATTTGAACTTTTCGTCTCATAGTGAAGTCTACAAGCAAAAAAAAAAAAAAAATATGTTTTTTATTTTCTTGGCTGTAAATTATTGAAACTATGAACAATGTTACATACTATTATGTACACATGTTTGTATAGTATACTTTAAAATTTGACGCCATTGTATTAATACTGTTTGACAAATACAAGACTTATGTAACAAAATATTTTTAATACGAGTATAACGATTGCTCCAATTGTAAAGAGTTCTTTTTTATATTAGTCACCATGTATTACATTTTAATGGTTACACTACTTAAACATTTCAGATAGCTACCACATACTTCATTTTAAAACATAATTTATACGCCTGGGCATTGGGTTCTTGGGAGGCGATGAGGGCGAGAAGCGGAACTCATATTTTACCAAAAGTATTTGTTCAGTTTGTCGATGTATTTCCCAGAATTTTTGCAGTTTGGACGTATTTGGAACGGTATTCAATCGCTACTTGGGAATATTTATATATAAACGCTAGTTTGTTGCGTGTAACGTAGGTCGAGTTTTGTAATTCATAGTTTTTCGCTGGTATCTCTTGGAATTGTGAAATAATTCCTGGAATTGTGTCAGTTAAAGTAATTTACGTTTTCGTGTCTTTTAAACTCTAATAGGAACGTGATTTTTCATGGAATTTTTCATCTTAAAGATAAGTTTGTAAATAATACTTTTAATAACAGTTTGAGAGGCTATGTTTGAATCAATTTTTCCCTATAGTCTTCTCCACAAAGGACTGGGGTTGTTAATCCTGACTTTAGGGTTGAAGAGAGAGGAGGTGAGAGAAAGTAGGACCCCCCTCTCTTACCATCCCCCTCCAAAAACCACTACCGTGGAAGAGGTTTTCATCCTCCAGGCTCATCAATACTAATAATCATGAATAAAATCTATTAGCGTCTAACACTTTACGCCCAATCGAATGGGGAAGGAATGAACCTACGTGGAATAGATAGTGCCCTTGGGGAATGTGGTGAATTATGTTAACCAATTACGCCCTCCCCCCCCCCCCCCCCGTTATCAAAGTTTCTTCCGTGGAAGGGGTTTTTATGCACCAGACTCGTCAATACTATTAATCAAGAATGAAAGTTTTCGGCGTCTAACACTTTATGGCCAATCTAAGGGAGGATGAACGAGCCTTGGTGGGGTCGATAGTGCCCCATGAGGAAAGGGGTGAATTACTTTTTCCAACATACCTCCCTCTCCCATCCCACCAACTTCCAGGAGGAGGGGATTTTTTGCACCAGGCTCAACAATACTATTAATCAAGAATGAACTTTTCGGACGTCTAACATTTTACGCCCAAAAAAAGGAGGAGGAACGGTCCTAGGTTTAATCGATAGTGCGCCACGGAGAAGGGGGTGAATTATGCTTAACAACAACCTCCCTCCCCTCTACCGAAAAAATTCCAGGGGGAGGGGTCTTTATGCACAAGCCTAATCAATACTATTAATCCAAAACGAAAGATTTCGGCGTCTAACAATTAACACCCTAAAAAGGGGGGAGGAACAGGCCTAGTTGGGATCGATAGTGCCCCATGGGGAAAGGGGCGAATTATGATTACCCACAACCCTACCTCCGACCCTTCCCCCCGCGCTCTACCAACCTCTTCTTTTGGTGAGGGGTTTTTATTTACTAGGCTAATCAATGCATTTGATCAAGAACTAATGTTTTCGGCGACTTACACTTGACGCCCAAACGAACAGCGGAGGAACAGGCATAGCTGGGATCGATAGTGCCCCGAGGGGGAAGTGAGCGAATTATGATTACAGCCCCCTCCCTCCCGCCCTGACCTACTTTCATAAGGGTGGTTTATTCACCACTCTCATCAATAGTATTAATCAATTATGACATTTTCCGGCGTCTAACACTTCACCCCAAACGAAGGGGGTAGGAACGGGCCTAGGTGGGATCGATAATGCCCAATGGGAAAGGGGACAAATTATGGTTACCCAACACCCCTCCCTCTACGTCATCAAAGACAATTCCAGGGGGAAGGGGGGTTTTATGCACCATGCTCATCAATAATTTTAATCGAGAATAAATGTTTTCGGCGTCTAACATTTTACGTGCAAATTAAAGGGGAAGGAACAGGTCTAGGAGGGATCGATAGTAACCTATGAGGAAGGGAGCAAACATTGGTTATCAAAGACCCTTCTCTCCCTCCGCAACATTTTCCAGGAGGAGGGGTTTTATGCACCAGACTCATCAATACCATTAATCAAGAATGAAAGTTTCCAGTTGCTATCACTTTATGTGCAAACGAAGGGGGCGGAACGGTCCTAGGTGGTATCGATAGTGCCCCCTGGAGAAGGTGGCGAATTATGGTTACCAACACTCCACCACCCCTGCCCCAAAATACCAAGGGAAGGGGTTTTTATGTACCAGGTTAATCAATACTATTAATTAAGGAGGCAGGTTTTTAGCGTCTAACACGTAACACCCATGAGAAGGTGGGAGGAATGGGCCTAGTTGGGATAGATAGTGCCCTATGGGAAGGGGGCGAATTATGTTGCCGAGCTACCTCTCTCCCACCACAGCCTACTTTCAGTGGGAGGGGTTTTATGTCCCTGGATCATCAATACTAATAATAAAAAATAAAACTTCTCGGCGATTAACACTTTATGCCCTAGCGAACCGGGGAGGAACAGACCTAGATGGGATCAGTAGTGTCCCATGGGGAAGGGGGCAAATTATAGTTGCCAACGACCCTCCCTCCCTCAATGGCCCACTTCTGTGGAGAGGGGTTTTTAAGCACCAGGCTCATCAATACAATTAATCAGGAATGAAAGTTTTCGGTGTCTAACGCCTTTCGCCCAAACGATGGGGGGATGACAGGGCTTGGTTGGGATCGATAAAGCCCAATGTGCAAGGGGTTTAATTATGGTTACCAACATTCGTCCCTCCCTTCACCCATCATCAACATCAGGGTGGAGGGTTTTTATGCACCAGGCTCATCAATGCTTTTTATCAAGAACGAAAGTTTTCGATGTTTAACACTTTGCATCCGAACTAAGCGGAGGGGGGTCTATGTGCGATCGATAGTACCTCATGTGGAAGGTGATGTATTATGATTCCCGACCCACCTAACTCCCACCATCGCATCCTTGCAGGGGAGGGGTTTTTATGCACCAGTCTCATCAATACTATTAATTAAGAACTAAAATTTTCATCGTCTATCTCTTTACGCCCAAACGAAGGAGGGAGGAACGGGCCTAGGGGTGTGAGGAATGAGCCTAGGAGGGATCGATAGTGCCCCATTGGGAAGGGGGCGAATTATGGTTATGGACCACCTCCGTCACCACCCACTTCCGGTGGGAGATGTTTTCATGCACCTGACTCATCAATACTATTAATCAAGATCAAAAGTCTTCGGCGTCAAACACTTTACGCCCAAATGAAGGGGGTGGAACGGTTCTAGGTGGGATCGATAGGGTCCCAAGGGGAAGAGGGCGGATTATGGTTGCCGACGACACCCGCCCCCCCCCTCTCCCAGCTACCGATTATCAAACAGTTTCCATAGGGACGGGTTTTTAATGTTTGTGTATACCAAATAAGTTGGGTTCAAATGTACCGAAATTATCATAGACAATTTCATATACCCTTTAGTCGCCTACTCTAGAATCTAAAGTCTTTTGTCTCAGTTCTTACAACTTAAGTCTTAACTCTCAAGTTGTAGGTCGTCCATATTAAGTCTTAAGTCTTAATTTTAAATTCTTAATATTCCCATTGCAACTGCAGGACGGAATGGCCGAGCGAGCACCGAATGACGAGAGCGTGCACGTGGGTTTTCTGCCTTCTTTTCGGCCTGGAATGTGCATTTAGACACTGATTTTCTTTGTATTTGAGGGGAGGGTTGTCAAAAATAATTCATTATTTGTATTCAATTAGGAGCCATAAAAATATTGATTGCTTTTGTTTAGTTCAAACATTTTGAATAGTGCCTAAACAGCTTGTTAGAGATAATGCAAATAATTTTTATATATAAACTGAGAAGATGAGACAAATTTATATATATATATATATTTGTTTATGATATATATATTTGTTTATGATATATATATATATATATATATATATATATATATATATATATATATATATATATATATATATATATATATAGCGATTTTTTTTGAGGATATAAGTCATACGATAAATTTAAATACATTTGTTAAAAATGTTGGGATATATGTTACCTTTATTACTATAGATGCGAGCAAAAAAAAATAATGTTGGGAAATATAGATGTATGATTACATATTTTATAAGACTTATTATTTCAATAATTCCTTAATTTTTTATTTCCAGTAAATTATGTATGACATATAATGAAATTGTTATTAAATTGAAAAATATAATTATTGTTTTATAAAATAAAGAGCTTTAGTTTTTTATTTTCTATATATAATTTCTATGTGAATGGAGACGATTCCAGATAAGAAAATAATTATTGAAATTATGTGACAAATATATTATTTAATAAATGTGAAATTATCAATAAAATAATAATGAAATCATATTCAGATGTTTATTTTTTAAATTTTTGGTTTTCATTGATTAATAATAATATTTTATGCTTTATTTATTATGGAATTTCAGCATGTTGCACTATACTTGCTGAAATAGTGGGCGATAACAAAATAAATTTAGTAAAAATATTAAACATGTATAATTTATAATAGAATGAAAGTTACAGTTAATTATTTATAAAATATTTATAAATTACAGCTTGTATTTTAAAATCGTATAATTTTTTTTTTTAACTTGTAAATATTTCTAGTAGTATAAGAAGTTTGAGATATAAACCATTTTGGTATTGTTGTTAATGTAATTAGTATAGGATTTAAATATTTAAAAAAACTTTTCAATTATTTGATTTATAATTTTTTTAATTGTTAATGTCGCCAATATAATTTTTGATTTAAAGTTTTAATTTTTAAAAATAAAATTATTGAAAATATTTTTTTTTAATCTCAATCTTATAATGAAATTTTTTACTACAAATAAATGGCTTATATATTACCCCTCTTACACCACATCTGTGGTATTAAATTTCCTCTCCTTCAACATGTCCAACAAATATGTTTTTTTGCAATAATTTATCCTTGTGTAGTCCATGAGTCTAGCTCTAAATGCGAAGTTGTTTTACCTTTAAGTGTTCGTCATGTTGTTTCCCATAAGAACTTCTTTAACAGAAAGATTTTAAAATTTGTCAGTAAGCGAAAACTCCTCTATCTGCAGTACAGATGCCGCAAAGTGTTTTTCAGTGACAGGGATGCCACCTTACTGTAGCTAAACCTGCAGTATTTTCATTCTGGGTATTCTCCCTTAGGCTCCTTTGCTCTCTTCGCCACTGGGAATAATTTCTTGTGTTTCAAGACTATTAACCAAAATAGAGATATAATATTGAAAAAATATTGTCTTTACTCTAATTCCCATGCATTTAAAGAAAACAAGAGTATGTTACGGAAGGATTATAAGAAAATAATACAGCAGGAGCTTTATACGAGCAAGTTTAACTTAATGCTGAGGATATTGAGGGCACCAACCAGTTTCCCAATAGAGTGCAGCTGAAAGGATAACTCATTAATTTCGGACTTACCATGTTCACAGAGTCCGCGAACCTTTATAAATGGCTGCAAGTTCTTAGATAGACATAGGCATACCTTATAATTAATATAAAATACATACTGGCTGAAATATGATTCCTAATGTCATCCATGGTTTGTCTATAGTTGTAGTTCCACTGGCGGCCATGCATCTACAGTGCAACATTTTATGCAAGGGAAAGGTGACAGCCGAAGAAAGATATTTGTGTGCTTGATTTTGCTAGTTGAAATTACGTTGAGGGATGGTAAATATAATTTTGTGGCCAGAAGAGAAGGAGTTACTTGTATAAAAGAGCAAATTGAAGTAGTAAGATCAAGAAATTTGCAGAGAAGGGTTATTTGTGCAATGGTAGGTGTTCGGGCCTGTCATGTAATTTTGGAATATAGAGAATGATATTTTAGAAGTTAGCATACATTAATAAATTCAACTCGAGAATTACTCCACTGATTTCCACCAAATTTTGCACGTAAGTATTGCTTTGATAAACCATGTAAATATGAGTTTATTTTTAAATGCTGGTTATATAAATATTTAATGGTAATTTGCTGCATGCAACATACAGTTTCACCAATTTAGACCAAACTAGGCAGAAGAACATGCGTGCACTAAGCGAGGGACGATTTCCTGGACAATCGTCAACGATAACCCCAATCGTAGTACCATAAGATTAACATGGGAACGAGTTTCATCTTAATTAGAAACCCCTTAAACTACGGAATTTGCACCACGCTACTTAGTACGATGTGATTAACCTGGAAGGGTTTTATCGCTCCACCTGCGATATAGTTACATAGCGTCATCGCTCCATAGCTCAATAGTGCCATATGATTAGGAAGGGATTTCATATTAATTAGAAACCCCTTAAGCTCCACAACACATACTCAGCAGTTAGCTCCTCACTGCTCCTCAATCGTTCCCCCTCCAGCACCTCATTCTCGTCCTCATCCACCTGATCCTCCACATCCTCCTATGCTTCCTCCTATTCCACCTGTTTTTCATCCACCTACTCCTTCGAATTCAACTCCGCACTTAGCTCCATCTGCTCCAACCACCTACGCCCCGCCCCCACACCCTCCCCCCATCACCTACCTGAGGTGTGTTATTATAAGGTTGTTATTATATATATAGCTGTATATATATAGGGTCCCTGTTATTAATTATGAATATCTGGTACACTATCAACCCACCTCCCCAGTGAGGTAGGTAAACTTGCTTGTTATACAGCACTGCTGTAACTATTTTAGTTGTGGAGCTGGCCGCCAGGAGCGCTGATGTCTCTTGATGTCGTCTTCGAGCACTAGGTAGAACAAATATCGATAAATCTATTACATAGATGAATCGATTACATTGATCTCTCACATCGCCTGACAGAGAGTATGAGAGTCGCTCATCCGCTACATCCAATGTTATCTAATACTATTATCTGTTACTACGAACTTCTGGAGGCAATTACAACAACTTAAGGCAATTTTCTCCATCATATATGTAATGCGTTATTACAGTATAAAGTGGTTTGCTTTAAGGTGGTTTTGAACCGGGGAACCCTGGCTCGATAACTCAGCACTCTAGTCGATTCAGCTACCAAGGTAAAAGTAGAATTGGAAGTTTTAATGATGTATAAAAAAGGGACACACCTACGAACTCGTACATTCAAAACCAATTTGTAGTTTTTATCATAATTGAACAATCGATTAGTTAAACCATAATTTATAAAAAAAAATAATGTATTTAAGTTAAAAATACATTTATTATTTTTTTTACAAAACAAACATATCCAAGTGACATATAAAAATATACTTATTTTTTTTACAGATAAGAATAAGTTGTCAGAAAAAATGATTATGTATCTATAACCATAAGCCATCTTGAATTTTAGTAAACGTCGAAGCAATCTCTATTTTACTTTAAAAATAAGTTTGTAACCACTCCGAGTATCAAATACAACACATCGCTTACCTTACAACAGAGCATTTTTGCGTTATACCCTTTCTGACATGGCCAATTATGAATTGAAGGCCTTTTGTAAGTGTACTCATAATTTCTGAACCGTTATTACTATGGTCATAAAATTCATAATATAGGCACCATTACCGATATTCATTACGTTGGTGAGGTCATTTAGGCACTAAGACCTTTCTGCCGAGGTCAATTATGCATTTAATGCCTTTTATAAATGTAGTCACAAGTGCGAACCTTTGCAGCTCTAGAGATAAAATTCATAACATAGGCATCATACCCGATATCCAACATGATGGTAAGGTAATTTATTTCCTAAACCCTTTCTGGCACAGCTAAGTATGGATTTAAACCCGTTTATAAACATAGTCATTATTTCCAAACCATTGATGCTATGGTCATCAAATTCATAACGTAGGTGTCGTACCCAACATCCGCCATAATGGAAAGGTCATTAACGCCATAAGGACTTTTGGTAAGGTTAGTTGTGAGTTATAACATTTTATAAGCCTAGTTACTCATAATTCCCATCTACCAAAGCTAAAATCACAAATTTATAAGATACCCATCACCCCCGATGTAGATAAGAGCAATAGGGCAAAATGTGCATTAAGTACTTTTATTTTTAAATGAATTATGTTATCACTCCAAACATGAGATACAACGCAACATGCCTTACTGCAGGGCACGTTTAAAGTGTAGTATGTCTGCATCAGACCCACACAAACTTATAAGCATAGCTTTTGACCTTCAGTCACTTAACACTATAGTCACTCAGCCATTCGGTCACTTACCCCTTTAGACACTTAATCCTTTAGGCACTAAATGATATGAGCACTTAACCCTTTATGCACTTAACCCTTTGGTTATTTATCCCTTTGAGTGCTTACCCTTTGAGCACTTAACCCCTTCAACACTTAACCCTCCAATCGCTTAGTATTTATATTTTTTTCGAATTTAACAAAAATATATATATATTTAGTTTGTATTGCTGCTTAAAGTTATAAATGTAATGGTATTTTTTTATTTACTGGCTTCAATTCCCAGGCAAGATACCTAATATCTCTAGCATTAAATAACACAAGTTAGTTAGGGAAGGTGAATTGCATTGCCTAATGCAAGAACGCATATATTCTCGTAGGAGAGAAAGTGAGATGTCGTCATAACCCATCAGTCAGTGTTTCTCAACCCACTAGACATAGAAGAGCTGGTGTGTCTGCACAAACACACACATACACTTTCACCTATACTCCTACATCCTGCAGGGTTACCAGGGATCTCAGTTAGCATACACCATGTCTCGGACAGCCTACAGGATGGGATCTCTATAACGAAGAGTGAGTGGATTGAAACATAGAACGAGTCCACAACACAGTATTTGAAATGTTATTTATTTTTCCTAACCTTCGAACTCTAACATTTTCTAACCTTTAATATATTCTACATCATTTATATTGAATTCCGTATTAACTTGTTTTTTGAATACTATAGGTTTTAATTGATTTGAAATTTTTCTAATATTTGTAAGTGAGCATATTGAAGTGCTGTAAGGTGGGGCACTTCAGTACTGTAGTTTATTAAGCCATAGGTTATGAAGTGCCCCTATTTGTGATTCGAACCCCTTCAGGGTAAAATTAATTAGATACAGGGTTATTACTTGATAAATGTCACAGAATAACCATTAATGGTAAATGTGAACAATCGAAAGGTGTAGGCTTTGCTTGATGGGGAAATGTCTTAAATCATCAACTTCAAGCACACACACTCACACAATTTATTTGCACATACCATACCATGCAATTGCAAAACCCCATACCATAAAATTTTACAAGCAAAACTAAAAACATGAAAACTATATCAACATATCATACAACTTAAATGAACAAATCATACAAAAACAGACATGGACATATTATGAGAGTACTTCAAACTATAATACTAACAACATAACACCCAATTATAAAACCCCTAACATCAAACTTTACAAGCAAAAGTAAATACTTGGCAACTATATTAACATATCATATAACACAAATGAACAAATCTCCATCATATATCTTCCAATATACATTATTACAAATATTTAATTTAAAGTATAATGATGTACAAAAAGAAAAAACCCTTACCCAGATTCCGTTTTTTTAATTTAATTAATAACAGCATTTAAAACCAAATTAAGATCCAAAAAAACACTCATCGCACTCAAATAGTGCTATCCCATACTACATATAGCAATAAAAGCATGTGTATTATACAAAAACTCCATAATCAAAGAATGTCTGCTAAGGTTTGCTCTTTTTAACACTTTATTCGATTGCTGTAGGATACTTAGGTCTTATCTGCGTAACAAGTATTTACACAATTAAACCTTCTTTCATCTCACAAGAAGCTTAAGTGTTGTTCAAATGTAACTATATTTGTCTACTTTGTAATGCGTCAAAATTCGAGTATGCATACTGATTTAGTAAATACTTCAACCTAAATGTAAAAATGTACAGTTATAAAAAGATATACTTTGTTTCAATTTCCAACTAGATAAATATGCGTATATGAATTACTATGTGCGATATTTGTTTAAAACCACTCATCTTAAACATAAAATATTAAATTATTATTTAAAATTAATGTTCTTTTTATCTATCATTAAGTTAAAGACCTGCTAATTTTCTATAATGTAATAACACAAATTATAAGTACTCATTATGCAACAAACATCAACTTTATATAATGTAAGTCGATGCATTACATAACATACCCTATCATAACCAAAACCATTTTAATCTTTTTAATTATTTTAGGAAGACTGTTTTGAGAATGGCTGAAAAATTCTCGCAAAGTTTCGATGAATGCCATGTTTAATATTGTTATCTATGTAGCTTAATATTTTTAGAAACTTCAAATTGTATTGATCATGATAGGTTAGGATTACATAAGGAAAATTGAGCACACATAATATGTATATTCGCATAACAAAAGTACATATTTAGCAATTATATTTTCATGTAAGTAGTATATACATAACGATTCAATAACCCTACATGGTAAGTAGATATTTCTTTAAATCGCGCATCAAGTAAATTAACCAAAATTTTGGCATAATGAATATCCAACTGCAAGTAGTGTGGATATAATTAGATGAAACCAAATACCCATCCATTGATAAAAGACAAAAACATGAAAGGAATACAACTATATGTTTGAGAACATACTCATTGCTTCGTTGCAAGTCAAACTCACGCTTTAGCACTAGTATTTACATATTGAATAAGTAACATGATTAATTTCACTCTAGGATTACATCTTACCATAACCAAAACTAATACCAAACTATTATATGTTTGATATAATACATCAATTATGTACATGACAGCTTGCAACACACTACACAATAAACACCTAAACATAATGCCTTCCCATTAACTATGTCACTCTATATTCAACTCCAATACAGCATTCATTATCTCTCTATACGTATCTATCACAGCTCATCAACAACAAAGAACCACATATACACACACACACAGGCCTCCATCAGTCCGTCATCTCTGGAAGCAGAACAACGGTCTCGCGGAAAAGATTCAAGTGAGTGCTTTATCTAGAAAGGCTATGCAAGCACAAACTGCATATCAATTATATGTTATTAAAGCATTCTGGTAAAAACACTTTTTTTTTCAAAAATTCATACACTTTATTAATGACACATTCAACGCAGGCACTTATGAAATAACTACTCTACATATCAATCGTCAATCCTCAATCACAAAAAATTATTTCTTGATCATCAGAAATTATTCCTTAGTCCTCAAAATTTGTTCCTTATTCCTCAAAATTCGTTTCCTAATCCTCAAAAATCATTCGTTATTCATCAAATATCATTTCTTAGTCCTCAAATTTCACTCCTTATTACTCAAACTTCGTTCCTATTTCCTCAAAAAACATTCATATTCCTCAAAAATCGTTCAAAACTCTTAGAAATCATTCCTTATTCCTCAAATATTACTTATTATTCCTCAAAGAACATATCTAAAAAGCTATCGCAATACAACAAAACATACATAGATATATTCCAACAACACACACAGAATAACACAAACTCACACACAAAGGACCTAAAATATTCCAATTGGCAAACCTGCTCCAACCAAGACTTGCTCCTAATGAACCAAATTGATCAAAATCAACCTAAAATGATTAAACAAAACCTAAATTGACCCTAAATGACCAAAATATACTCCACAACACACACACTGAATGAAGTTAATATCTAAGACCTACATCACTTTCTAACACCCTGGTTTACCTAAACACACCAACCATTTACACTTTCCATGAACATAGCAACGTACAAGGAAGAAAATATATTTAAGAACCATCCCAGGATAATTAAACACTTCAGTAAGAGTTATAATTCAATCCTTTTTTTTTTTTAATGTATACAAAATCATTGTTCTTCCGGGCCCCACTAAGCCGCCACTACTGGGAGTTAAACAACTTCTGGTTACCACCAAGCACAATGCACTAACCCAACTGATAACATCCTGTTGCATGCAACACACACACAAGTGCAAATATGTTGGCTAACATAAACATTTTATCCACCAACTTAACAAACATAATTAACCTTTCGGGCATGTTAAAGGGATCACTTTGAGAGGAAAAGAGGGGGGGGGGTGAATTTATCTCTTCTTGCATTTCTTTTGTCAGTCTAATGTTATATATATATATATATATATATATATATATATATATATATATATATATATATATATATATATATATATATCTGTATCAAATGTTGGACGTTTCCCTAAGGAAGCTCCATAATTTCGCTATTGAATTTAATAATAGGAATTTTGAAGGGTGCACTTTTTGAATATCTAGTGTGATGCCCATGACATGTATTTATATCACTCTGTATATTAAATAGCATAATATAACTGTTCAAATATTCTCCCCTCAATACACCTCCTTTTAATATAAAGTAAATTAATATAAAACATATGGAAAAACACAGCAGTACATTTCATACGTACAAAACATTTATATACAAAATAAAATAATAAATTACACATAATCACAGATTTAAAAACAATTCCACATGTCCAAGAATATGCATGTCACCAGTAATACCAACTAATTACCGATACAACCAAATCTCATCACCAAGTTCCATTTTCATCTTCTTAAGTAAATATATAGACACATTTCCAAAAACATTAATTACAACAGTATGGTCTGCCTTGCCCTCATGTACTGGAAAAGTTTTCCAGCAGATTATACTGTTTGGATCAATGTCAGTAATCTCCTTTGGTGGCATCTATGTATTCATGTAAGAAGATGAAGATGGAAGTTGGCGATCAGATTTGGTTGTTTAGGAAATTAGTTGGTACTACTGATAAAATGCATATTCTTGGTCATGTGGAATTGTTTTTCAATCCGTGATTATGTGTTAATATTTTTTATTTTGCAAAGAAATATTTTGTAGGTACGAAATGTACTGTGGCAGTTTTTTGTATTTTTATATTACTTTCCTTTATATCAAAAAGGGTGGTATAATGAGGGGGGAACATTTGAACTTTTATTTTATGCTATTACATATGCAGAGTGATGTAAATACACGTCAAGGACATCATACTAGATACTCAAAAAGTGCACCCTTAAAAAATCCTATTATTAAAATTAATAGTAAAATTTATGGTCAACATGGTATACAGAAATATGTATATAAATAATATTAGATTGACAAAAGACATACAAGAAAAGTTAAATTCATTCCCCCCTATCTATCTCTCGATGTGATCCTTTTAACATGCCCAAAAGGAGTAATTATGTTTGTTAAGTTGGTGGATCAAATTTTTATGTTGGTCAACATGTTTGCACTTGTGTTTGTGTTGCATGTAACATGATGTTATAAGTTGCGATAGTGCATTGCACTTGGTTGAAACTGGAAGTTATTTATCGCCCGGAAGTTATTATCGCCCAGAATGGTGGCTTGGTGGGGACCCTAAGTACATCTGGTGATAAGGTCCCAGCACGTAGTGGTAGCGTAAGAGATACGGAGCGCTGTTTTCAGAGTTTCCCATTCTCATGTTAAACCGAGAGAGTAGGTTAAAGTAATAGTGGGCTGATCCTGGACTTTCCTGTTTTCTGTTTTTTTTTTTTTTTGTGTTCTTACCTTGTTTTGACCCTGCAAGACAAATACCCCATATTAAAAAGGTCACATGTTCGAACATTTAAAAAATCCCATACTTACACACACAGATGATATTACATTTAGCAGATAACATTTTCTATAGTAAACACTTATGTTAAATCACAGCTCATCTCCTACACAATATTCACTTATAAATTTAACTTTAAAATTCACATTGCATTGTAATCATTTAAAGTAGTAATTTATTTTTCAGTCTTATATGTAAAATATTTTCTTTCATTTTACTTATCCCGTTTGTCAAAAGTTCAGTTATGTAAACAGAAAGCTCACCATATCACCAAGCCACACACACACACATTCACAATCTCTAACATTCTTTCCATCAATCCTTACCAATCTTTCCATCACTACTTACCAATCTTTGTCAACCTTTCCATCAATCTTTGGCAATCATTACCATACTTTACCAATGCCTACTGATCTTTAACAATCTTTCAATCAATCTTTGCCAGACTTTACCATTCTTTCCATCAATCCTTACCGGTTTATTAAAAATCTTTCCATCAATCTTTACCAATCTTTACCAATTTTCCATCAATTCTCGCATTCTTTACCAATATTTACCTATCTTTCCATCAATCCTTAACAATCTTTAACAATATTTCCATCAATACTTCCCAATCTTAAACTATCTTTCCAACAATCTTTGCCTATCTTTACCAATATTTTCATCAATTCTTAATAATCTTTCCATCAACCCTTACCAATCTTTACCAATCTTTCCATCAGTCTTTACCAATCTTTACCAATCTTTCCATTACTCCTTGCCAATCTTCACGAATTGTTAACAATATTTACATCAATCCTTACCAATCCTCAACTATCTTTAACAATTCTTACTTATCTTTGCCATCCTTTCCATCAATTCTTGCCAATTTTTTCCAAGCTTTCAATCAATCTTTAGCAATATTTCTAGGATCTCTCTATCCATAAGTATAAGAAAATATTTCACCTATTGTCTCCAAAAATAAATTCATATCAGTAGAATGAATGTTTATATAGGCATTCAACTATGCTTACATTTTTATATTGAAGTCTTTATCATCATTCCCTTAACTGTTATAAGCGACTACTCATAGCAGCACTTAAAAGTTGGAAGGGATAAAATGCATAAAATCAATAGTCTTTCATAAACTTTATCTTTATTTCACACAATTATAAAAAATGCAGTAATACTTACATGCACAATCATATTCTCATTTCAACAAAAGTATTTATGCTTTACTCTAAATTTATAGAACATTTCCTGCAGTGACAACTCCAGGATTCCCTACTCGCATATACAATAGTACAGTTCACACATGTATAGGTCTTATAACTGATGGAAGATCGACAGTTACTATCTTCAGGTTGTCTAATGCTAAACCTAATCGCAAATGTCTTGCTCCAATACTTGGAACCGTTTCCCCATGATAGAATAACAATACCTTTACACTAGTACATCACTACAAGTAAACACAGTATCACACTTGTCAGAGTGGAATATCTGGCATGCTGAACTGAACAAACAACGACTACATTCATGTCAAAGTGTATAACATCCTTAAAGTAAATGTATTCTCCACAATAACAATATTGTTTCTGTATTGCTTCTAGAGGCTAATCTGAAACCCTTGATGAAGGTGTTACAGATGGTATAGCTTCAACCATTGTTAACATCTTCATATTACATAAGCATACACTATCGCTATATGATTCCACTAATAACAATCTGCGTTCCATCACAACCGTCGAAGAAGTGAAAACATTAATACAATAGGCACAAATATACTGTTTTCACAACAGAACTTATTGGTTTGTGTGTCACTCAAAATCAGTCAGAGAACGATACACCATCTCCACTATCTTAATATATGTCTTTAATAATTTATCAAGTGTAGAACCCGAACCCACTCTCACATTCAGGGAAACAGGGCTGAAATCTAGCACCTTAAACTGCTTAACCTAACTGACAATTACAAAAAATTGTTTTACTATAATGAAAAGTGTAAACCATTTCCTTGGTTAACAGCATACGATAATAGCATAGGGTCTTAAGCTAATATTCAAAATTTACTTTATAAAACAAAAAGAAACATAATTTTAGCACAAATTTGTAATTTTACAGAAAAAAATCATAAAACCTTCGCGAGGAAGCACACTAAAGAAACTCAAGGGTTAAACAATTACTTGGTTAATACCATGGGATGGTTAAATAGGATCTTAAGATAATGTTCAAAATCTACTGTATTTAAAAAAAGAACCATAACTTTTTTTATTTAAATTTTACAGAAGAAAATCCCAAAACCTTCGCGATTAGGAACATTCTGAGAAAACTAAAGTGTTAACCAGTTCCTTGGTTAATGTCATAGGACGATGACATAGGATCTTAAGATAATGTTCAAAATCTGCTGTGTAAAAACCAAAATAAACACAATTTTTAGAAAATTTGTAGTTTTATAGAAAAAAATCATAAAACCTTTGCAATTGGGAAGACCCTGAAAAAACTCAAGTGTTAACCCCTTCCTTGGTTAATGTCATAGGATGGTGGCACATGATTTTAAGTTAATGTTCAAAATCTACTGTATAAAACAAAAATAAACATAATTTTTAGCAAAATTGTAATTTTACAGAAAAAATCATAAAACCTTCGCGTTTGGGAATACCCTGCCAATCATACAACTAGGAATCGATGCATTTATAAATAAATACAATTATTTAAATGTATTTTTTTTTATAATTTGAATAATGCCAGAAAAATAATCTTTGAAAATACGGTATTGATGTATTTTGAATGCATTTGTAATGTAAATTCCATTCAAAGAGCTTAAATTTATACATTTCACTTTTTCGCATGACAGTTGGTAACATAAAAAAGAATAAAAAATTATAATGCCTGGAGGGGACTCGAACTTGCAACCATTGGATTGGAAGTCTGGTGGGCTAACCACTTTTTTTTTTTAACCTTTATTTGACGTGACATTTTTGACGTTGACGAAGCTCTAGTGAAACCAGCCTGTTGACGAATTCCCAGTGCGACAATCGAACTGAACATGTGCCACGTCGGAGGCACCGGGGCGCGAACCCGCAACCCTCCGACTACGAGTTGGCCACCCTACCCCTGAGCTATGAGGGCAGTGGACCATTAAGTTCACATCGAGCATGGTGCTTAAATATTGTATTTACCCTTTTGAATATTTCTGTATCTTATATGCCTTTCCTTGCATACTTTGTTTTTATATACTTTTTAAAAAATATGTAGTCAGTCGGGCCTACAAGCTAGAGAAATTATATTCACAGGCAAATATAATTTGCGAACTCTAAGGAAGCAGGCTCGTGAAATTCAACTATGGAAGCACCAATTCTGGTTCCAGGAATGTATGCATGTTCCTGGTAACCATATTAACTTTATAGGTATTGGGTATGTCAATCACAAAATTTATATTTTAACAAATATTAAAATTTATTTTTTAAAGTTATGCTTATATTTTAAGTAGAGTAGAGAAAAAAGTTATCTCAACTTCATTTCGGTCTCCTATCTTCAAGACTAAATACCACATAATGCTAATTATTTATTTTCTCAACTATTTTTTCGTAGGCATAACTTACCTACTGGAATTTAATTCAATGCACGAATATGTGAATAAAACAAGTAGTACTATATTCTCTACATATCAGGCAGGATACAACACTAGCGAGAAATTAAATTTTTTTTAATTTATATATTTACATACTTCAGACCAGAAACATAAAAAAAGAATCGTTACAGTTTTTCTGTACCATTCATATAGAACATCTACACCAGCATGTTCGCTTTTCACATAACTGATATAATATGCTTATGCACAGCTCGAGACACACCATTCTAGCAAGCGAACCAAAACCCTTGGCCGTATATTCATCTCGAAAAAGTTACACGATAGCCAGTGTCAAACAGCTCCATAAAATGAACCCGACAGACTTATATACTCACAAGCAGGCACCTAAACATTCAATGTACATCCACTGTAACTCATGCATACCATCTGCTCTACCTACCAACACCAGACTTACATAGTCCAGCAATAACTTTACCTTTTTAAGTTAAACATCTTTAATGTATATATATATATATAATTACATATAATATAATTTTGGTATCCCAGAATTGTACCTTATGATTAACTTAGAAAATATATCCTACCCCTATGCTAGCAATTGTAAATTTTTTCCGGCACACCATCCCATAATCATACATAAACTGTTCAGTACCACCTCACCTAAACTAATCATCATGTAAGAACTCTGAATATAATTATTTTATTTTATTTTTCTGGCCTTGCATTTAACCTAACCACCACACTCTAGACATGTACATTAAAATTTGGAATAATTTATTTCATTTTAAAAATATTAAGTAGACGTTTTTAAAAATATTATGAAAATGTGTACCTATAGTGCTATGGAGTTATGGAGATATGGAACTATGGAGCTATAGAGCTATGGATCTATGGAACTATTGAGCTATGGATCTATGGAACTATGGAGGCATGGAACTGTGGAGCTATGGAACTACGGAGTGAGTCATTTCTGGGTAGTTTTTTAATCATTTGGAGTCATTTTGGTGTCATTTTGGAGTCATTTTGGAGTCAATTAAAGTCAATTGAAGTCATTTTGGAGTAATTTGGAGTAATTTTTGAGTCATGTGGAATCATTTGGAGTTATTTGAAGTCATTTTGGAGACATTTGGGTGTCAAGAGTCAAAGAATCAGCCTTGTGAGTGGCCGATCTGACATTAGTTAGTTTTCTACTTTAAGTGTAACCATGAGTTCGAGCTGAGCGAAGATAACACAAGGACGACATATATTTTGACATTAAAAAGATCTAATTCACTCGCAGGGCAACGATGATTAGTTAGCAGCTAACATTGGCCATGTAAAACTCAGTCGATGTTATGAGTATTATAGCCCTATTACAGCATGCACTTGCATAAATGTTAGTTCAAACCACCACTGAATTAATAAGTTGTTCAGAGAAGCAGATATACATATTACTATGAATATATAAATTATCAGTTTAACATTTTTTTTTTTTTGTTTCATTTGCTAACACATAATGCTGTTCAATAAATAGATCACCACATTTTTGCAGAATATGTTCTCGACCAACTGTTGTCAGACTAAATATCTGTACCACTCAAACTAGAATTCACGCCTACATCAACCCACTCTGGCCTTACCAAAAAATCACGAGTTCAACATGTTTCTTATAACATCAGACACCATCCTAATATCATACCAGACGTTAATATGGATCACTCTATCAAACTTCCATACCATTAAAATGCTGACCACTACACCTCAGACATACGATAAAAATATGAGTAACCTTGCAGGCCAGGAGTACTGGTTACTATATTTACCATAACCCCAGCATACTTCAGTCATGCCAAGATCATATTGTATATGCAACAAAACAACTACTCATTCCATACCACCCATACGTCATATATTAATCCCACCAACCAAAACATACTAGATTACAACTCTCCAGCATACTAGACATTAATATAAATCACTCTATTGACCAACAAACGAGTTAATTATGCCAGCCATCTCTACTAATTGATGTTCTTACGAAACCTACCGGATAACATACCTCCAGAATACTTAACAAACATATTGATAACATAATGGACCTGAGTACTAAAACAGATACATAAAAACCTTTACAAAACATTAGCTTGCCTCAGCCATGCAGTGTCGAAAGTCATGCAACCCAGCATACCAGCACACTATTCCTACTGAATATATCAACGAACCACCACGGCAGATAGCCATACCTACCAAAAATTACAGCCCAAACCATATAATTCGCTCTAACCCAAGCACGCCTCAGTCATACTAATAACAATACAGACCATAACGACCACCACACCTTAGACTTACTGATGAATCATAACAGTCAACTATATTGACTACTATTTCACCCTATCTAACTTCACCAGTTACACACATGAACAAGCAATACCAGCAGATGAGCCAATCAAATATTCCAATCATAAACTCCAATCATGCAATCATAAGATCAATACTGTTGATTTAACGATATATGACAACCATACAGTCTTAATTCCCAGATACCATATCATACTTACCAGCCATACCAGCCAAGCATTCTGCCCCTCTCCTATAAACTAACCACCCCATAACACCATTCTGCTCTTGGAAACTAATCACACAATTTAACCACTCTCCCCACACAAACGAAGCTACACTTTTGTAACACTGCCAAAACAACCGAACATGGGACAGGTCATGCCAATCAACATAATGACCATAGCAACCATACAAGAAACTAACTGTAAAACCAAGTCATACTGATAGGTTATACTATTAAGATGTACTAGCTATAAAAAACCAAACCATACAGGCAGCCCACACCTGCGGACAATACCATCATGTTACTCCACCCATTTTAGCTATTCCAAGTGACCATACCAACCCAAAACATACTAGTCAGACATACTAACCAAACACATTACCAAAACAAGCTACCTATAACAATCATGCAGAGAGGTGATACTGTATAAAAATTCTAAAAGCACACAATTCATTTTACTATCAGACTGAACAAAATAATATTCAAGCCATTACTTTCGACCTTCTGTACTAACAATCACACCTGTCATCATGCATCCTGCCCTCCTGTTTAACAGTATACAGACACATCATACTCAGAGACAAAGCTATCCAATCAAAATTAACTCACTCCTACCATCAACCCAAACTACTGCAATGTCTCCATCACACATTTAAGACATGATGAAATGTTTTATCGGAGAAATTAGCTGGACTATTTCATAGGAATGCTTATATGACTGTTTGTTTTCCTGGATGGTATGAACGGAAGTGTTTTGGTATAACCGATATGATGAAATTGAATGAATTGTAGGTAGTGTTCGTGTATTTTGGAATGTTACAAGTTTTAATATTTTGCCTGGAAGAATTTGGATAACTGAAATTTTTTTACAGTGACTATAATATGAGATCAAAATATTAAGAGATATTTTAAACAATTTTCGATGGGCATATGTATATTTGGGCTATAGACTAGTTTGATATATCATTAAATTATGTTTGGGCATTGGGGAAAATGCTGGTCGACATATTTAGTTAATATGTTTCTGTAAATAATGCACTGATATATCGAGATGTGTAAATAAAATGAATTATATATATATTTGAAAAATAAATGAATCCATCAAAAAATTGCAAAATATAAAAGATTTTTTAAATGAGGTTTATAAGTAAGTGGTTTGTAGGAATTGAGATGGCTCTAACAAAACTATTTCTTATAGCGAATGCTCTCTAGTAAATAGAGTATCCTGGTATGGTGGTAACATGTTTGCGAGGAGTGTTCAGAATGTTTGACTATAGGAAAGATGAGATGGAATACTGGTAGGGAATTTTCTCTAGTAAATTGAATATTTTGTATGTGTATAAGTAAGTGCTGATATAATGTTCGAACCTATACCCTTCCGAATATGTGTATAGCTATATTATTTTCCTTCGCGTTATATATGACTAAAGTATATATGTTGTTTATTTCTTGTATGTATGATGGGTGTATATGGAGATACCTATTTTTAAAAGAGTTTTGCATAAATATTTCTTAAAAAGAAATGCATTATAACCTCTATGATCAGCTTGATTACCCACGGCTGGATTTTAGATATGATATAATCTTTCCTTGTATGTTACTACATTCACGAAATGTATAACTGGTTGGTGCGATTAGGTAAACCAGACTGGTAGCAAGCAGTGAAGGTATAGGTGTTTACTTCATTCTGTTTGTGTGTGTGTATGTGTGATGGATGAAATCTATGTATGTTTTATGTAATGTGATAGCTTAGTAGATATGTTCTGTAGCGAACGGTAAAGTTGCTATTCGCAATGGTTGTATGGATACCCTCAGAGTCTGTCATATTAGGTGAATGAGATTCCCTAACAGTATTTCATTCCATCTCTCCTATAGACAAACATTTCTCAGGTAAATAGAATATCCTGTTATGGTGGTAACTCACATTAAAAAGATTTTATTCACTAGTAGGGCAACGATTGTTAGTTAGCAGCTATTGTTCCCAACCACCCGAGCCGATCTCATTCACACACAATCCTATGCAAATATCTCAGTAGACGAATGACTGTCACTGATCGTTTTTGTCAATGACTCATTCTAAGCATCTAACCAGAACCCTTCGTCATATATTCATCTCAAACAAGTTTTACGACTGCACTGTATATATATATATGTATATATATATATATATATATATATATATATATATATATATATATATATATATATATATATATAATAAAATCTGAGTAGGAAATTTATACCTATGATAAAATATTCGAGATGATAAAAATATAATATTGTATAATATCAATCTTTAAGAAACGAGACCGAAATGAGGATGAGAGAACTATTTACTGTACTCTACATAAAATTTCAGCAGATCTTAAAAAAAATATATATATATTCTTTTATTTGTAATAATATAATTTTTTATTTATACCCTGTTCCTATACAAATACATACTTTTCTGGAGCTAGAAATGGTGCTTCAATAATTGAATGTTTCTAGCCTGGTCTTAATAGATCACAAATTATATTCACCTGCTTATAAACATTCGCTTCCTTACAGCCCCGATTTGCTACACAAGTATTTTATTAAGAATATATAATAAAATAATTATATGTGAGCTTAGGAATTCAGACTCAGACTGAAAGTAATGAGCATGAAAATAATACAGCACATTGCAAGGCTTTACATAAACAAAAATTGCTCTAAAATATAGTATTATTAAGCCATCTATGCACAAATTATATTTACATAAGGAAAAATTAAAAAAATATTTCTGTAATTTTACAAGGGAATGTAGCTGCTATGTTTGCATTTTATATACAATATTTAAGCTCTTAAAATATATGAGCTCGCTCGTCCAGTGGTTAGCAAGCTAGACTTGTATCTCAAAGAACGTAAATTCGAATTCTATTCTATTCGGATTTTTCTTTTTTTAAATGTTACCAGCTGTCATGGGAAAGTGTGAAATTTACAAAAATTACGCTCTCTGAAATGAATTTACTTTGCAAAATATATTTTCGATACATTTTTACTGTAATTTTCAAAGAATACTTTTTTGCTATTATTCAAGTGATAAATAAAATAAGTTAAAATAATTCTACTTATTTATTAATGCATCGATTCTTAGATGTATTAATACCCAGACCACACAGCAGATCGCTTAAGTTCGCAAGCACTTTTCTCGCTGTCATTTACAATTTGTCTCTTATTCCGCGGTGCTTGCGAATTTAAGCGATCTGCTGTGTGGTCTGGGTATTAATACATCTAAGAATCGATGCATTAATAAATAAGTAGAATTATTTTAACTTATTTTATTTATCACTTGAATAATAGCAAAAAAGTATTCTTTGAAAATTACAGTAAAAATGTATCGAAAATATATTTTGCAAAGTAAATTCATTTCAGAGAGCGTCTCTAATTCCGCATGAATACGTGCGCGGTTACAAGGTTAGGCGACTTCATTTTCCTACAAAAGTAAAAACGAATTCAATAAAGTAAAATATTAAGACAACATATTGTTTTTCAAAAAATAAAGTATTGAAAATCGAATATGTTTTACAAATCCCAGCCTCGAATGTACTTTGGAATCATTTTTATATACCTTCTTGTGTATGGAAAATTACATCTTTAAATTCGTACATAAATATACACACATACGATTTGCGCACTCTACCTTACAATGAAGGAACTACTTTTATTTCAAAACACTACATTTTATGGATACCATCAATTATACAAAAAAGCAATAGTTGAGGCATTACGTTATTGTTTCGACTCAATGCAAGAGATGCAATATAACTCAGATTATCTGGACGTCAAGCACAATAATGGAATAATTTAGATTGCTCAGATAAAGTTCTTAGTTATCGTCTCACTCGCCTTCGCCTCGTGATACTTTAAGATGTCCTAATGGCAAGGATAACTACCCACTATTGATGAGTCGGATTCGCTCAGGCTCGTCTCGATGACTGAACTCGCTCGGTGTCGAATCCTAGTCCGCTGAATTGGCGGACCTCACGATGGGGATGATGCAGACGGCCCTCTGGCATCGGCAGGAGAAAATATGGCCGCGAGCCTCCAGCACTCGCGTCATTTATACCTCACCACCCGGCCTTGTTTAGGATACCATTCTCCCTGCTGTTGCCACATCTAACGTTGCCATGGCCTGCCATCCCAGCCAATTACAAGCCAGGGTTTTAACCTGTTAGCAAATAATGAGCTAAAAGCATTCAAACACCCCTCATTAACCACTTTCAACGGCCTAACTACTTAAATATCCTAGAGTATAGGGTATCAAAGTGGATACAAACATTTATTAAAATCAGAAATCTTCACAAAACGAGACCAAGAAAAAAATTAATTTCATATCAGATAAATTCAAAAAACGTAACCTAACTAGCCTCATTATATTAAACAATATATGATCTCCATCGTATAAATAAAGCAAAAATCCTAAATGTGAAAATTAAAAGAAAAATTAAATATATAAGAAAACAAACAAATACATAAATTAAAATTACTTGAGTGGCATGTGTGAGAAAATTTACACGAGTTCATGCAGAAATATTATGCAAATCTGAAAGTATGAAAAATTAACAATGAAAGTATATGTAAATGATATAACTAAAACGGCGTATATTTTAAGGCATTACATATTTTTAAAAATGGTGGACAAAACTTATTTTGCATGGACACATTTGATGGTTGTAATATACACAGACAGAATAAAACACTTCATTGGAATTAATTACACGGTTTTGACACTATAACATTGGAAATAACATTGCTATTGACCACCTTTTTGTAAATAATTGTCTGGCATACAAGAAACACATCAGTTAACATCACCTACCGCAGTACTACTTGTTTACGTTATTTGATAGGAATGAACCAATTATTTTCGAGATATGTCATAATATTTTTTTATTTTAGTATTTTCTTTCTTTTTGCACTACGTTAATTTATGATATGCAGATAGGTTTTTAAATTGTTATAATATTTCTTAGAGATGATTTAAAGTTTTGTAAACATATTTGTCTATGGCTAAGCATACACCTTGCTCGCAGGATTAATAAACACTGGTTGATAGGGACGAATAATATGACTGTTTAAAAATAAAGTTTGTTTGGAATGAATTATAGAACATGAGTAAAAAGGTTCGTAATAGGAAAGTTCTGCAAGAATATTGAAGCGATGTTTCGTTGCATAAATGTTAAATTATTTTGAAAAGTAAAATTTTAATTATTCACTATCAGGTAATAACAAACTTTGTATTTCCATAAGACGAAGTTGATTATAAATCGCGAAATTTGCAAGATTATTTAGCTTGCAGATATATCTGGAAGAAGATTCTGTATAATATTTAACGATATGCAAGATTGTAAAGAAGATATTCCTGACGGCGGGAAGTCTCATCTCATCGAGGATTCAAGAGTCAACTGGTGAGCTGCTGTACAACCTGGATCATTCTGAGGCGGATCGACGATGAAGCTCGACGTCCGCACACCCGAGAGCAGTGACGACGTGCTTCGCGAGGTTCCATTGTGCTGGAGAGAGAGAGAGAGAGAGAGAGAGAGAGAGAGAGGGAGAGGGAGAGAGAGAATCGTTTGCCATTCCTGAAGTTGCGGCGTCAGATAAGTCATATACAATCTTATTTACACTAACACTGGATCAGCAACGAAGTTGAGCTAATTTTATTGAAGTAATCCTTATAATAATTTTATTCGCTCCAATACTAATAATTTATAAATGAAAGCTAGAATTGTTTGATGCAGCATTTTTCACCATTAACATTGACCCTGTATTTGGTTGTAGTTTGAAATTTCGATATATTTTTTTTTTTATATTCCCCAGAGGAGCATTTAATTTATAAACCGTTATTATATTTTGAAGTTAATAATGTTATTAAAAATAAGACAAATCTTATAAGACCATTTAATATTAGCTGTGTGATAGCTGATGATAGAAATAAGAAGCAAGCAGGAGCAACTGTTTAGTTTAGCATATTTGTTTACGTAAGCAGTTTTAATTTGAAACTAGCTGTTACACAATCTTATAAATGGATGGCAGAACAGGCTCCGTGTAGACACATTTGCTGTTTTTTATACATACCCCCAGTGTACAAAGTTAAGTTGGAGTTGATTACATGGTTTCGAAGATATAGAATACTTTAACAGCTAGATGACCACATTTTAAAAATAAGTGTCCGACATACTTGAAACATATTTGTACATATCAACTGGCGCAGTACTACGTGTTGGCAAAATTTGGTAGTAATCTTATAATTGTTTGCCGAGTTATTACACAAAAACTTTAATAATTCGTGTAGCGCTGTCTTTCAAAAGGCAGACAAAAGTGGTTGTTATTGGCTTATATGTTGCACCAATTAGTGAATATGTACCCAATATAGTTCAATTTTTAAATTTATCTGGCATCCAATAGAAAATACTTACCTTCCAAATTTCGCAAAAAGTGGTTAAGTTTTTATGTATAGTGCTATAGCTTAATTTTTTCATGTGGTGCTATTTTTCGAAACTGCGGATCGACAACAATATTTACCTCTGAATGCAATGCTTACACCTTGTGCTGTCAGCATAGAGAATTTGGTTTAAATAGGTTGCATGGTTTCGGAGATATGAGATTTCCCCCTAAATATTTAAATAACCTCCATTTTGAAAGTAAGTCCCCTGACTATATAAGTCAGGTGTCCTTACTTAGTACTACATGTATATCTAGTTTTGGTTAAATTCGCTACGCGCGTTCAAAAATTGAAAGGAGGGGACCCACACACGCAGAGAAACACAGAAAAACATAGACACATACATACACACACAGACAGGGAAGTGATCTCATAAGCCTTTTTATCCACTGGAAAGTATGCTAATAAAGTTTTAATATCTTATCTTGGGAAACAATTAATTCCCACCAAATTCAGGCGACAATTTATGCCTTAGTATTCCATCAAATTATAGGTGTAATACGTCTTGGGAAGGGGTGAAGGCTGTTCACGGTAAATTGAGCAATTTATACAATCCTTCTTAAGATGTACTTGTACTAACTTGAAGTATTCCTCCACAATATGTAAAATTAACATTGTCATGGGCCTTACAACCATTCATGCACCGGTTAAGTAAAACTGTTGAGTAAACAGAAAATTAAATAACTTACATATTTGCTATTTCTTATACTTGCATGTATTAAAGAAGACAAAAAGCCAAGTTGATTACTTCGGTATTGACATATGTTCACCAAACACATTTAGTTTGACGTTATAACGTGCAGTTACTTTCCCTCGGTGGTTAACTGCAGGGCGTCCAGCGCTAGTCAGTGCACCCTGACTGCAGGGCGCCCAGCGCTAGTCAGTACACCCTAACAATACACATGCAGGTGCAGGGCCAGTGACATTTCTCATACGTTGATTTCAAAAGAGCTCACTTTATCACAAACAAATATGTAAATATTTAAGATAGTTTATCATTTGTCACAAATAATTTGAACCAAACTATATTGACATTACTTGTGAAAAACATTGAATGTGCTAGTACATAACCATTTTGTCCTCCATTTATGAAGTAAATAACTACATGAGAAGATTGAGCTTTTATATCCTATCGCAGGAATCGATCAACTGATTTACGTAGAACTTTGCTCACAAGCAGTGCAACTGTAGACATTGTAAAGTTATACATGTTCTAAGTCAGCAGGGACTATTTTTAAAATTATGGCAATATAAATACTTGACATTAGTACTTTAAATTATTTGAAGGATTTAACAACATTGAACCAAATTTGTTTGTTGAGAGTATCCATTATTAGCATAGAATATATTGTTAACCCACTGTTTGTCTTGCCTTTTTGTAATATACTGCCAGGTGAGAAAGTTTATGCGCTATTTCTGGAACCAATCAACTAATTCCCACCAAATTTTTAATACAAATAGTGCTACAGTAGTCTGCTTCACCCCCCTCCCCTCCTGTGTGCTCAGGCAGGCAACGTGACGAATGCAAGCACATGCTGTGCCTGCAATAATGTATGTTTAAAGTAAAGCTATTCTTATTAACTGTGCGTTTAAAGCGGTAAAGTTAATGCATAAAACTACACATATATATATGTTATTTATACATTGTCATATATAATACAAATACTATTCCATATGTTAAAGTGTAACGCGGGATATTTAGAGTGAAATTTCTCGAAATGGCTACGATCTTCACGGGTAGTTAGATGCTTGGCTGAGGAAAATGGTGACAATATGAATTGTTAATGTGCTGTAAACACGGGTCGGCTGTTGAAAATATCACTCGTTTAGAGAAAAAAAACACTGTTTCACGTATAAAAACGACTGTTAAATGACGAGATGATTCGTTACATAGTATTCCCTCTAACAGCCATTTTTAATTACATTCACTGTGATGTACATAACGAAATGTATAGAATACTATACATGAAATGTCGTTTTAATAAATACAACTATAACGTTTGCTTAGAAAGTACGTTAGGCCGAAACAACAAATCCTACATAGTAAATTGTTTAATTCATTTATTGTAGGAACGCACACATTCCTGTTACTATTGAAGTAACCTGCTTCATACACAAAAACTGTGCAGCCAATATAGTTATTCATAAAATGAT
The DNA here is from genome assembly GCA_029891345.1 of Dryococelus australis. Taxonomy (NCBI): domain Eukaryota; kingdom Metazoa; phylum Arthropoda; class Insecta; order Phasmatodea; family Phasmatidae; genus Dryococelus; species Dryococelus australis. The sequence continues at coordinate 213,471,992 of CM056993.1, read as the reverse complement.
AGTAGATGCCTATCTAATTAGTTTTATTATTGCACGTAGGTATAACATAATTTGCTGTGTTATTATGAGAAGTACAAAAACAGTGAAAGGGGGATGGAGCTTTAATTTAACATCTTTCGTGAGACAGCATTATTTTGATGATCTTACGAGTGTGTGCTATTTTGAATTGCATATGATTTTGATGGAGCAGTGGTTCATTTTGCTCGTATGGAAGTAACATTTACATTACTGTCACTACGAAAATAGCAACTTTAATGAAAAAAAAAAAAAAAAGCTATTCATACGTCGCTGTTCGTATTCGTACAGATGCAGCAATATATACATGCACACTATGACCGAAGTTAACATTAGACTCGTTGCATTTCCGATTTAGAAAATAGACAAATATTCACACACTACAAACGTGTTGAAAGTGCGGCTTTCTCAGGCTACGTGTATTTCTGTAATTATAGTAGCGTTTTACAATTTCATTTTTTGATAAAACATGCAAACTTACTGTTTGTAAACTCTGCAACCTCTTAAACACGTGTTTTTCTGTGGTATTCCTTACACGTTTACTTCACTAAAATCACATTTGTTCGACGTTAGCATTAAATAAATTATTTGCATAATCAATCAGTAAAATCAACACTGCGCATGTTTCCTGAAAGTAACAAACGTAACTATGTAAATTATATTCGTCACTTCATTGCGCGTGGCAGTTAAAACAAAGGCGGCACGAGCAATTTTACGAAGCGGTAAACATTGACCGAATAATATTAAACATTTCACCCAAGAAAACGCACTACGACCAACTATGTTTGAAAAATGCAATGACAAAATAATTAACAACCGATTTATTATTCCAACAACACCAACAAGATGCTTGTTTAAACACATACCGTAACCTCTCGGCCATTGCTACACTTACAAAATTAACTCACGATACAGAAATATAACTTCAGACTCCCGAGCATGTGTGGATACAATTAGATGCGTATAATAATGTTCCACATGTATATAACCTTTTGTATGTTATATATTACGTCCAAGAAGTACGAAACCATAATGTTTATGCCAGTTTGCAATAAACACGGCTACCATGCTTTTCACCTGCCATGTTAAATTTCCGCTTCCTGATCGGGAACGCAGATTTCGAAATCACATTAGCTGTCGAGTGCTCTCGATCGTTTATCATGAGAATCGAGAAGCCATCTTTAACTTAGAAAACAAAAAACCGAAAATATGACGTAAATCGTTATTTAACAATCTGGAGCTCCGTTTCGGCCAATTTAGAATAAACCCCCAGGTCCGGTGTAAGGTACGTGTGTGTTCGTAATTGTCTCGTTAGTGTCGTATATCTTCCTTCTTCCATCTCTACTGATATGTACATACCTCTGTCGAGAATATGTGGAGGCCTACCTACCATATAAGCTTTTAAGAACTTAATCACACTTATTTTCATCCATGTAAGAAGGCTCATTAGTTATATTGGTACGTTTTTTGATACAAGAATTACTGGAGCATTATATCGCAACGTGTTACATCTGTCGTTAATGACTAACAGTGGGAAATTACTTTATCCTACAGCACAACATTCCTGTAATGAAGTTCGAGTGTACCTGAACGAGTAATTCTCACATATTTGTATTGCATAGTTGCCTCTTGTTACATGGCCAGGTACTAACAAGCTGGTTACTAATGTCACCAGACTTAACACTTTACCACTTCTTGTGGGGCTGTGTAAAGAACAAGACGTTTGTGTAGCTGTTCACAGTAAATTGAGCACTTTTGAAATCAACTTTGGAAAAATGGCGCTTCCAATAGCTACACATATTTTTAACGGACACGCTGACCTGCATACTTAATCGGTTTATTAATTATTTTATACGTGATTCTGAATATTTTTATTTTCATAATTATTTTTTAATGGTGCTCAGTGATTTTTTCTGTAACAAATTGTAGTTTTATTCTGAAATTCGAAGTTAAATATGTACCTACGGTGTCTTTCTTATCAGTGCTCTTGCTCTACATGTATTATGACATTTAGTTAAATTCTATTTATTATTAAAAATGAACCTACTTTTTATTACGTCTACGGCGATATATTATAACAATATTTTATTATTGCGCCTGTTCTTGATATGAATTATATAATAAAACAACGCAGTCTCTATTAATATAGATATTTCACTGTTGATAAGAAGTGGAGGCGTTTGACGATGTACTTTAGCAAGAGCCGAAAACTTTAAAGATTCATTTGTGAAGTGTTGACGTGACATTAAACTTAATAAGTGGCAAAAAGACAATATGCATCTACAGAGTAATAACAATCTGATCATAAACTTACTGACCACATCATGACTCTGGTCCATTATGAAAGATCATTCATAACAACTATACAACAGCAACAAGACAAAAAAATTATTACATGTTAATAAATAATAAATATTCAGCGCCAGGTATCTTTTGTTAGAGTTAATTTCGTATCCTCTAATGAAATAATTGGAAGGGTGAGAGAAGTCATAATTGATCCTCTATGAGGCAATATTGCAATCTTTCACCCTCCCTGTTGCTGCCTCCTTGCACTTCAGCCCGGCAGCTGTCTCCAAGAGAGTACCAGGAACTCTAAATATCTGCTTCTTGGTAACACATCCAAGTGTTTTTGTAAGTTGTGTGAGGGGCAAGGGCGAATACGTGCTAGCTGCGCAGGGCCTGAGCAGTTTTAGTGCCACTATGATTGTCCAAACCGCACGGCCTAATTCGTGCTTTTCACACTGTTTACGTAAATATGTGTTTTGAAATGTTTCCCGCTGACCTTAATTTAATTAAGATATCATATACTCAATTTTCTGTAGGTATTCATTAGCGCGTAGAAGTCGAAAATGAATCATAGCTCATCTCCATGTTGAGTGGCACTAACTACTAGAAGCCCCTAGCGTCTATTCTCTCGTGCTAGAACAGCATGTTGTCACAATAAGGCAAACGGAACGAAACACACGCATTGAGCAAACACAGGTTGTGGCGTTGAACTGTGGAACCAAACAAAGGCCAACGCCCACAAGTAATCTTGTTGTGAAACGCCAGTGATGTTGTCGCTGATGATGCGTGTAAACATGTTTTGTTGCCTTTGCCTATTACGTGTTTCTATGCAGAAAGCAAACGAGGCCACCATTGAGTATCAGCGCAGCACAATGCTGGTTAAGATAAAGCTTGCAGGTAAGTTCAAGCCTGCAATGTGTCCCACGTGATTCGTCTACAAGTAAAGATTGCATACTACTCATTAAAAAAAATGTAAACGAAACTGAGAAAAATATTAATAATACCGATATATATTATAAACGAAACTGGGAAAAATATTAATAATACCGATATATATACATATATATATATAAAATCGGTATTGTTAGTATTTTCCCAGTTTCGTTTACATTTTTTTACTCAGTAGTACGCAATATTTACTTGTAGACGAATGAAGAGGGACATATTGCAGGCTTGAACTTACCTGCCAGCTTTATCTTAGCCGGCATTGTGCTGCACTGATTTTATATATATATATATATATATATATATATCCAGAAAAATAACACACTAGGATACTAGAAAATGTTACTATAATATAAATTCTTCAATAAGTATTTTGTACTTCGCAAAGTAAACATTTGGTTTAAGCTCCCTCCCGGAAACAAAACTGAAATGACATAATAAATATTGATCAAATATTTTTTTTGAAAACATTTTTCTTTCAAAAACACGCAAAAACTATGAAGATACATCATATTTTCGTTAGTTATTGAAATTTATTTGAAAGGAACGTAAACGATGTAAAACATTATTTCTGTTATTATTTGAACATTAAGTAGAGGCCTACACGCGAGAACTGCGAATACAAAGGGACAGATGGAGGAAGCTCGCACAGCTGCCACGCACACACTCACTTTCATGCCTCTCCAACGGTAGAAAATTATCTCCCAAAATTAAACATACGCCATTAAAAAAATTTTAATTGCTTGCTAAAAGTTTTGTTAGAAACATTTTTTGGCACTTCAGTTTTAAAAGATAACGGCACGATGAAAAGTACATCATTCTACTTGGGAAAAAAAATATTTTAAAATAGGTTTGTAATATCATAATGCATTAACTATCAATATTAGATAACACATTTGGCCCAAAGATAAAGGGATATTATTAACAAAAGAAATGAATAAAATAATGAATCTATGCATGTCAAAACGGACTTAACAGGCGAATCAGTGAAGTTCATCATTTTCACACTTGAAGTGGAGGAAAGGGAAAAGCACAAGTCGGAGAAGGCGGTACATTTGGAAAATGTATGTCTCATAAGTGTTTATCACCTGAGAAAAATTAGGCTTTCCCGGAAATAGTTACGTCAATGAACGACATCTAGCAATTATTTCCTGGGCTAATACTGCGGCTCGTTGTACTTGCGATGGGAAGCTACTGCAGCGAGTTGCACTTGAGATGGGGAGATACTGCGGCTAGTTGAACTTGCGATGGGGAGCTTCTGCAGCTAATTGCACTTGCAATGGAGAACAACTGCGGCTACTTGCACTTGCGATGAGGAGTTTCTGTTGCTAGATACACTTGCGATGAGGAAATTAAGCAGATAGATACACTTGCGATGGGGAGATTCTAAGGTTACTTGCAGTCACGATATGGATCTTCTGCAGCTAGTTGCACTTGCGATGGGGAGCATCTGCAGCTAATTGCACTCGCGATATGGAGCTTGTGCGACTAGTTGCATTTGCGAAGTGGAGCTACTGCGGCTAGTTGCATTTGCAATAATAAGAGTATGTGGCTATTTACGCTTGCGATGGGAAGTTTCTGCAGCTATTTTCACTTGCGATGGGGAGATTCTGCATCTAGTTGCACTAGCGATGAGGAGCTTCTTTGTATAGTTACACTTGCGAAAGGAAACTTGCTACGCCCTTGCCCCCCAAGGACATGACAAAGTGGAAGTAAACAGTCCGCAGAGTAATAAACCTAATAAATGATCAGACTCTCGTTTGAGCATAAAATTAGCACATTAAACACAAGATGATAGTGTGATATTTCAGAATGCAAAAGCCATGAGCCATTGTAATGTTTCTTTTATTTTGTTCGTTCTGTTGATCTTTTCTTTCATAAAACATTATTTGTTTTGAATACATATGTTTACCTCATGAAACATTATTTGTTTTCCAACTTTGAATACATTGCTCAAAAATATGGCGTGATTTTGTAGATTAACGTCCAAAGTGTGAAGCATCCCACAATTTATCCCCCCCCCCCCCTTTTTTTCCAAATAAGGGTTTGTGTGTAGTTCCCATCCAGAAGCTCAGCCAAGGGGATCCTCCTCGACCCAGGTCCAGGAAAGGGTATCATCGTCTAACTGTTCTCCGCATCATCTACAGCAACAGGAACACTCCGGAACAAACCTAGAAAAATAGCTTGCACAAGCATCAATATAGGACAAAAATCTCAAAGGTCAAGCTTTCTCCTTACTGTGGCAAAATTTTGAAAGAAGAACAACAATTGCACCAGCAAACACTACACTAAATCATTTTGAGAATGCTCCCATCCATAACCCATATAACAACACTTATAATACTTAATAATTTTCAGAAAGGGTAATATTCAAAAATACACAAATAAAATCACAAGTATCCCAAAACAACATCTTACAATTACATGAAAATGGAGCCCTAAAATGTAATAGGAATGATTATATCTTAAGATCTACATGAAGACGAAATACACTAACGAAATCAGCATGAAAATGGTTATTAATCCCTGTCCCACAAGGGAACATCCAACTAAAGTTAAAAACACAACAGATATTAAAACCAATTCCAAACAATAAATACACTGGATGATGATGATCACAAAAAACACATTTTTCACCTTATAACTTACAAACTTACACAAAGCACCAAGGGAAATCATGCAAGTGGATTAAACCCTGCAATTCCTCTTACTGCGAGGTTCCTAACTTCAATTGAGTAATATGGGCCCTGTTAAAGTCTCCAGAATGGCCTTCATCCTCCAAAAGCACAGTCACTGGAGTCAAAAATGGCTTTATGCGATAAGGACCAGAAAACTTCAGTGCCAATTTCGCACTGAAGCTAGCAGCCTTATTACTAAGGAAGTGAGCTAACAGAAACACTTTAAAAGAAACAGAACCAGCGGCATTCACATTCCGAGAAGCTATCCTAGAATGATATTTCTTCAAGTTCAAGGTAGCTTCTCGGTAGATCTCCTACATATATTTATTTCTAACAGAATCTAAACAGAATTCATCAAGCCACCAAGTATTTCTCAAAGGATGGAACAGGCTTCGCCCAAAAACTATTCTGATGGAACCTTTCGAGTGGCATCACTCACCACGTTGTTAAAGGCAAGAGACAATTGATACGACACCACATCCCATTCTCTATGAGATCCAGACTGAAATGTACTCAATGCTATTTTTAAATTACGATTGTAGCATTCTACCAAATTAACCTTGGGATAATATGGAGTGGTCAGAATTAACTTAACCCCCCATGAAAAGTAGATTCTTCATCTCTGCTGAAACAAAGTATGTAGTATTGTCAGTTACAATGATCACTGGAGACCCAAACACAGGAAATATTCTTTGGCAAAGTATTTTAAAAATTTCTGATGACTTCATATTTTGCAAGGGGAAGATGAACACAAATTTGGCAAAACCTTCAATTGCAACCAAAATTGAAATGAAACCAGCAGCAATACGTGGCAGAGGTCTAAATACATCCAAATACACTCGTTCCCACAAAAATGTGACTACACCAGCACTATATGGACTATAAATCTTTACAATCCTGGGCTTAGCCCATTAACATTCAAGACACTATTTAACTAGTAGTTCAACTCCCTTATTTAATCCTGGCCAATAAAACATCTCTCTAATATGAGTCACTGTTTTATCTTGCCGTAAGTTTCCTCCAAAATAACTGTTGTGATAATACTCGGAATTGGTCCACATAACAACTGAGGTACAAGAAAAGGAATGTGTTTTAGGTTCCACAAATACTAACAGTCCTTTCCTGATCTCATAAGGAGCACTTTTACCAGCAGAAATATTGGCCTCAATCTTTACACATTCAGGGTCAACTCGTTGGTGTTCCTGAGATTTTAACTGTGCTTTGGAAAAATTTTGAAGAATATTTATCGGTTCTTCCCCAACTATGGAATATTCTACTTTAATATTACTATGCTCTACACTATCTAATTGCACTAGTTGATTAACCTGTTCAATGAAATCAGGTTGCACCTCTACATCGCAAACTTCCTTTCGCACTACGGATTTCTAAACGTTCTCCTGCATGACATTTATAGATTCTGGGAGATAAACCTGAAATTCCTCTGAGACATACATGGGGGATAAAGTGTCAGCCACCCCATTATTTATCCCTTTTTAAGATTTTTGCAGAAAAACTAAAGCACATAAGCCACACAAATAATCTAGCCAGTCTACCTGCGGGTTTTTTGGTGGTCAAAACCAACTTAGGGTCTGATTATCTGTGTGTAACAAGAACTCCGCACTTTCTAAGTAATCACGAAACTTTTCCATTCCATAAATGGCTGCTAATTCCTAATTCTCATATGCCGAGTACTTCTGCTCAGAAGAATACAGAAGTCGACTAGCATATGCTACAGGAACTAAACAACCATATTGCTCTTGGCACAACACCACACCTAGTACTAATGAACCGGCATCAGCTTGGAGTGTAAATTGCTTAGCAAAATTTGGCAAGCGTAGAACAGGGGGAGTAGCAATTTTCTCCTTTAAAAGCTGAAAATCATGATTTAGACTCACCCCAGACAAAATCAACTCCTTTTCTTTCCAATGCATTCAGGGGCTCGGCTAGACTAGCAAATTCTGGCATGAACTTTGAATAAAACCCAACTGAACCCAAAAATCGCTGGACCCCATGTAGATTTTTCGGCACAGGAAAATTCACTACTGGTCGGGTATTTTTCGGATCCATAAGCAATTTCTCTTCTGAAATTACAAATCCTACATAACTAACATTAATGTTAGCCCAAGTAACTTTCTCAGGGTTCTAGGTTAATCATGCGTCCCTCAGAGCAAGTAAGATAATTCTCAGATGTTTGAGATGCCCCTCGAAAGATTTACTATACACACAGACCTCATCAATATAAGTAAAAAGGAAGTCATACTGATATTTCCCTAGCACGTTAAAAAGTAACCTAGAAATTTACTGCGGGCCACAATTTACCTCCATGAATAACCTGTTCCACTTGTACTGGCCCCAAGGTGTTACAAAAGCCAAGATACCAGGAGATTCAGGGTGCAGCTCGCATTGAAGGAACGCTGAGCTCAAATCAAAGAGGGAAAAAATTGAGCATCCCCTATATGCAGGAAAACTGACTCTATTTTAGGAAAAGGGTAGGGAGCAAAAAAAAATTGATTTAACTTTCTGTAATCTCAAATGACTCTAAATTCTCCTGGTGCTTCCTTAAGTAACAAAAAAACCTGACTTAAAAAATCGCTATTAGAACTTTCTACAATATCCTCTTTTTGCAATTTGTGAAAAATTTATATAAATGCCTAAAGTTTTGGAGGAGCTACTCTATAGGATACCGAGGATACAGAATCACTATCCTTGAGACTTAATACAATGGGTTCCTGCTTACAATGTCCCAATTAAGGGGTTACTACATCTGAAAATTCCTGTTTCAACTGTACAATTTGGTATCCTGATCACTCAGTTTATTTGGTTTTTGTACTGACTGAGATGAAATATTATAAGAATCAAAAGGTATAGAATTTATCTAAATAGGCTGGGTTTTACAAAAAGCAAATACTAATTGTTTCTTATTTACATCCAATGTGGCCTGGATTTTCCCCAAAATATCCACTCCCAACAGCAGATCATAACTAATGCCTGGCAAATTACGAATTTGGAATTTCCATGCGAAATGTTCTATTTCGATTTTTAAAATGGCTATACCCTTGGAACACTCATAATCACTCACTTTGCAAGAGAACACTCTAACTATTCTCCTGACCGAACCTGAATAAGCCCTTTAGGTATATGTGTAAGCAAATACTTACAAAAATCCTGATTGAAAAGTGAACAAGAGGCACCAGAATCCAACAATGCAGCTACAACTACCTGGTCTGAAATAAATACAGGGATATATAATAAACCATATTTCCTCTCATACCGCAAAAAGTTAACTGAATATTCTCCGGCAATCTTATTCTTCAAAGGGTTCATGGGTCAATTAGATTTAATGTGTCACTTTTGCTTACAGAGAAAACAAGTATACTCTTCAAACCACTCGCATTTCTGGCACCACCATGTACTTTCTGATTTTGAGAATGATTTTTAGAATTATTCTGGGTCTGAGAATACCATGATCGAGTTTGAACTTTACTGAATCGTGGCTACTCAATAGAATTTATATTAAAAAGAGACTTCCTATGAAGACAATCCTTCTCTAAATGGTTGGTTTTCTCACAAATTACACAGAACATTGAAGATGTTGTTTCTCTTTCTCTGGTGTTTTCCCGAGTACAACTTTTCCTGACTCTAGATGACTAACTACAACTACATTACTCTTCCCCCCACCCCCACACCCCCCTCCAATCTCTATGAACAGTCCCTCAAAGATCTCTCAAATCCAATAACTAATTCTAAATATTTCTTACAAGTATTTTGTTTAGAAGCAAAACATAAATGCCTACTATTGCAGGGGTGAAGGTTATAAACAATTATTTGTTTGAATTAGTCCTCTGAACATGGAAATCCTACAACATTTACAATATCGACTATTACTTTAATAAATACTTGCATAGATTGATCTAGCCTTTGTTTCTGTTTTAACAATCGTAAACGAAAATTTGACACTGCAATTTCACTAGAAACATCCTTTATGCAAGCTGTTACAAGGGTAGCATATTCCCAATTCGCATCTCGGGCCATATTGAAAATGGCCTGCAAATCACCCGGCACTAAAAGTGGCTGCTGCTAAAATAATTTGTTTATTACAAAACTTTAAAGAAAGTACTAAATTCAACTGTAAGAAAAACTGTACTAAATCTACAAGACTCAGTCAATGCAGGAATTTTGGTAGACAACTCTGTTGGAAAAGATTTTAAATATTAGAATAATGGAATGGATCCACTCGAGACTCCTGCTCCTGCCACATCCTCCCAACGTACCAGGGTCCTCGATTTTATTCTTAAGTCATATATTGACTCGGTTTCCACCATATCATGTCCTGTTTCCTTAAGTACCCGGAGTAGAGAAGTTTTGGAAAGTTTCTGTAGCCATGCTGTAGACATTATTAAAATTAGCAAATACACCAACTATAGGAAAAGCAATAAAGAGTTCACCCACTGAAGTGTATTCTTTGGCTTTTTCCAAAAAAACCAATATCTTGTGGGATTTGAAATATATGATTCTGGTTCGATCACACTGCCAAATGAGAGCAGAGTGTGCAGGTTTCTCCTTGTTACACCCTTGCCACAAAGGACATGCCAAGATGGCGTAAACAGTCCGCAGAGAAAGAAACCCAATAAAAGATCAAACATTTTGTTGAGAAGAAGATGAGCACATATAACCCAGTAAGTTAGGTTATATTTCAGAAAGCAAAAGCCATGAGTCATTGTGTTGTTTCTTTTATTATGTTCTTCTGATGATCTTATTATTATATAAAATATTGATTATTTTAAACTTTCAACACATTATGTATATGTATATATATGTATATATATATATATATATATATATATATATATATATATATATATATATATATATATATATATATATATTGTTTACCTCATTTTTCCAACTTTGAATACATTATATAAGTTTGTTTTTGTTTCAACAAATATTGGTTACATTTTAAATATATTATCTTTGTATAATTCAAATAAAATAGTCTGTAATTTTTTTTCCAATACACACAATGGGAATATTTCTTGATATTAAAAAAATTTTATTTCAACAATTACTTACTTATTTACAATTATTTATTTATTTATATACATGAGAAAAGTGTAGTAAAGATGTGCTGTCTACACCAGGTAACTCTACAAGCACACACAGTACTATAGCATAATCTTGCATTTTTTATGAATAAATTACATCCATACTGTTGACATATCTTGTAGTTCTATCAAAAATATATGCGCTGAGGAATGGCACTCCTATACTACCAGATATGAATATAACTATTCATGTTGTTTCTCTGGACATTAAGCACAATGAAAGGCCACCTTTTCAAGATTTACAAAAAATTTAAGTTATTTATACAACTTACAGGCCGATTTTAACACTAAGGCCAAAACCTTAAATCTCTTAATTTAGTACTTTAAATTTCCCCTGGCAAGATGGAATATAAGTGGTCAACAAATTATAAATAACAATTTTAGAATAAAAATGATTCATTTTTAAGGAAAAATATTCTAAAATTCTTGGCTAGTTGGACGCCAAGAGGCCAACGGAAATGACAAATTGTTAAAGTGAAACATATTTAGAAAGCATTAAATTTGAAAACACCTCCAATTGAAAACATTATAAATTAGATCTTTCTGTTTTTTATAAAGATGTTTTAAATCTTTCTTTCTTTAAAATTCCATTTGGTTTTACCATTTTTCTTCAAGGTTAAAGTATTCTCAAAGAAATGTCTTTAAACTAAGTCACCAACATGGCACCTAAACTCCTATTTTCAGGACACAAAGTGTGTCCGCCCTAATTTCGCCATAAGAGCCTGCTGAAATTGAAGTTTTATCTTAGGAAATCATTACTTAAATTTGCTGGGTGTTCCCTCTGGGGTGGTGACAATCGATCCCCGTTCAGTGATCGGGCCAACATTTATACTAATTTACAAGCAATTCCCTGGGAGGGGTCTAAACATTACTTCGGCCAACAGAAAACAAAATGGCCATTTAAAGCAACAGCTGGCAATTGTCTTTCGAGGGTGAGCTTTCCTCCTTAGAGGGGTGTCGATGTAATAGTCCAATAAAAAGTCAGTATCAATAACATGTCCAAATATGGGTGACACGGTCGTCCACGTAATCACTCATCTTCTCTGATGCGGGGCCAGATGTGTCGTCACGCAGTGCCCAACCCCTGCCGAATGCCAGGCAGCAATGTTTACTGGCCAGCAAGCAGGTGACGTCACTGGAGTAGTTCTCATAGCCGCCACGCTATCGTAGCGCATGGCTGCCAACATTTTGCCACCCCTGCATGTAAGATGTATGAATGCCCAAGTGCATGGTATGTCGTTATTAATGAACCTCTGTGAGTGTCGCGTCTCAAAGGTCCAATCGCCCACCTGGAATTGCAGTACTGTTAACGCCACATCTTTCCAACTTTTCGGCAGGTAAACAATGATATTTAAATTATATTTACAGGAATTTTTTTAGCACTCAAAATATGATGTGATTTTGTAGATTAACGTCCAAATGGTGTGATTGTCTCAAAGTGTCTGTGCCAGTTGAACTTGAGAAAGGAGCTTCTGTGGGTAGTCACACTTGCCAAGGAATGCATGTGTTTATAGTTGTACTTGCGATAGACATCTTTAGCAGGTAGTTGTACTTGCGGTGAAGATTTCTGGGCTAGTTGCGATTGCATGGGGATTCAGTGACTAGTTTCACTTGCGATGGTGAGCTTCTGCAGATAGTTACAATTGCGATGGGAATCCTGCAGTTAGTTGCATTTGCGATAGTGACTTCTGCATGTGTTGCACTTACGATGGGATCTTCTGTAGCTATTCGAACTTGCGATGGGGAGTTACAGCTGTTATCGCCCTATCGTGGGAAATTCAGCAGGTTGTTGCATCGCGAATGGGAGCTTCTGGGTTTGTTGCACTTAGAATGGTACCTTCTGAAGCTAATTGCACTTGCGATGGGAGTTTCATCAGAAGTTGCACTTGCAGTGGGAGCTTCTGAGGTTAGTTGCACTTTCAGATGTAGCTTCGCAGCTACTTGCCCTTGAGATGGAGAGCTTCTGCAGCAAATTGCACTCGCAGGGAGCTTCTGCATCTAGATGCAGTTGTGACGAGAAGCTAATGCAGCTAGCTACAGTGAGATGGAGTGCTTCAGTAGGTGGTTGCACTGCGATGGTAATTCAGTGGTCAGTTTCCCTTGCAATGCGAACTCAGCAGTAGTTGTATTCTATTGTGGTCCCTACTGGGGACATAAAATATATAAGTGCAAGACATACTCAACTGAATATAACACATAATAATTAGTTTAATTTCCTATATTCAAAATATAAACAACACAACAATTTACATTATATTCTACAATGCTTTTTACATTATGTTACATGTATTTCCTATACTTCGAGAGAGCTCGATAGTATTATTTTATTATATATTATTAATATTACTAATTGTATGTAATTACTTTAGAATATAGTTATTTACTTAAGCCATGCACGAATCTCTAATTGAAATATATTATGAGCTGTGGGGAACTACACGAACATCTTCGCCTTAATTATGCCGAAGGCTGATTATCGTTATGGTTCCAGCATATGGAACCATTGGCATTGTCTCTCCATCTTCCCCTGATGGTGGATGGCTGTGGTAAGACCCTGTGTGTGGTTCCGCTGGCACTTAAATATTTCCCATGTTTCCTTGTTTTATAAACTGGCGTGTATTATCAAAGCGGCTCATGGGATGGCGCGCCCAGGAAATCATTATAAGTAAGTCTTGCCTGCACCATAACATAACCCTCCTTCAAAATAAGAGGTGTCCTCAGCTCTTGTGATGGCCTGTGGTAATGTGGTAACTGACTGCAATGTTCGTTCCTTAAGGTGCCTGTCTGCTTCTTGGCAGCAGGATTATGATATGGTTGAAGATCTCTTCGGTACAGAAAGGACTGTGTGGAAGGAACTTTTATTCAAGCAAAAGATTTGGTAAGGTACTACCTTGCCTTCCCTCTTGAATTGACCTGTGCCTTCGATTAGCATGTATGGCCTGCAGGTTTGAATTACTACTGGTGGTCTGCACTTTCTGCTGAGTGTAATGGTTGGTGCCCATGCCCCTGAACTTGACTTATAGTAGGGGTGTACAAGGTCTTCCTAGTGGTAGACCCATCTGTCACATGAATTATGCGAGTGCAAAATGGTCGGCCTATCTTGAGGTCCTAACCTATGTACTTGTTACATGGCTTTGCAAATATTCAATTATTGTAATATTAAAATTTAAAGACTGTTATGGTACAACAAAGAATATTGCTTTGCATTTAATTTTTAAAAATGTTTACAATAAAAGATCCATCACAAAATATATGAAGTGTGCTCATTACATCCATTAAGATCATTTGATAAAAACAGCCATTTTGCAATAGTGAAAACATTTTTACACTTTATCCTTGTATTTCTGAACGAAAACACATGTTTTGCCTTTTTGTATATTTTACAATTAAATAATATATTGCTGAAATGAAATGCATTTAAATAATGATTAGACATTTTGTAAAATTCACACATAACCCATTTTAAAAACACAATTAGACCTTATGTCAAGCACAATTACCATTATTTTTATAGATCCTAAGTATTGTAATCGAATATGTTGTGTAATGTACAACTAACCCTTATGTGAAATGCAATGAACATCAATTTTATATATCCTGACGACTGTTACTAAAAGTGACATCACACATGAAGACATATAAAGGATTTTTGTATCAAAACATAATGTTTTTAATTTTAATAATTATTTTACTGTGATTTCAAAAATTTATGTTTATAAATTTTCCCCAAACTAACTGTCTGCACATAACGTATCATTTAAAGGAGTATTTTATCCTATATTATTTCTATATTCATATTTTATTAATAGCTTACAATGATCATGACAACATGCAAATCATTGTGTACACAATATAAATAACACTTCTACTCTGTTGAAATCCCTCATAGTTGTAAGTGTTTAAGAAAATTGATATAATAATGTGAAATAATGTCAGTATTATAAAGCATTATTTTTCGGTACAGCATCATTTATATGTTACTGTGAAATCATAAATGTCTTCCCCTCTTTGCTACAATTTCTAAATATAATATGATAGCTGTTAATACATAGTCTGGTAAAATTCAACATGTATTTATTACCCCTTGTGCACTTGTATATTATTTTTAAACGCCTATAATATGTATTCCATGGAATTTTATGTTTTTTATTGTGCTTATAGCACTGTGTATATAATGAATTGAATATTTTAATCTCAAACCGTTTATTCCCTACATTTAATAACATTTTCCAATTGCATTCATCCTCAGGTGTCACACCTATATCTTAAAACTTAAACCCTGATATGTACCACTTTGATATACATATATTTACTATTATATAATTCCATAGAATATTAATGATGAAATCACATGATTTTATATTATGGAATGATAAAATTTATGTTCTGACTTTAATTAACATTATATCTAAGTATCTAACATGGCCATTAAAATATCTGGCGACCTATACATTCATTATAATTTAAATTTTTATTACTCGAAAATTTATGTGTAATATATTTGTATAATCCGGTGATTGCTAGATTTGGGCACTGTTAAAATTTTAACATTGTGACTATTCTCTTTATTTTCTCTATACAATATTCACCAACCTATATTGTTAATTATAACATAATGCTTTAGTCCTACTTGCCATAGCTTAAGTAGTTTTGAAATGCCGGATCGAGCGCAGCCCGCGAACATCAGAAAACCAACAGCAAATTGAATACCCAAACCATCAGAAAACCATCAGAAAAAATTACCATTTGTTTTCCTGATCCGAAACACCAGCTGCCGATTCGAGCGCAGCCGCAAAAAAAGTGACATCAAAAGTTGTGTTAGAGTGTAACCACAAAAAGTGACTGCAAAAAGTTGCATTAGAGTGCATCCACAAAAAGTGACTGCAAAAAGTTGCGTTACAGTTCATCCGCAAAAAGTGATTGGAAAAAGTTGCATTTAGGGCATCCGCAAAAAGTGACTGCAAAAAGTTGTGTTAGAGTGCAACCGCAAAAAGTTGTGTTTGGGTGTAACCGCAAAAAGTGACTACAAAAAGTTGCAAAGAGCGGCTCAAGAAAATTGAATACGCAAAAAAAATATAATATTGTCCATAATAAACAATGGATCAGTTGCTAAATGTATTTAATGGAGTCCAACAATTTAAGAAAATTTCCGAACTTTCAATCGGACAGACCTATCCCATAGACCATGCTGAAATATCTGATACACGGTATGGACGCAAAGTGGTAATTACTTCTGGCAATTTTAAAGAAACCTTGCCAGACAGATATCTTCAGATTTTCAGCGAAAAAGTTTTAGATGGTGTTAATCGTGGAAGTATAAATTTTGCACATGATGGAATGGAGGATTGCGGCATTAAACAAAGGCATCAACGAGTTACATGTACTGCCATTATGGCGTGTTTAATGGCTCGCGAGCCATTATACACTCTAATCCCAACACGCGCAATTTATGTCTTACAAACGGTGTGATTGTACCAACGCGAACCGACAAAGTCAGACATGTGGAATGTAATGTTTGAATGCCTCTTCTCTTTACCTCCCCAAAATTCGCGCTCGTGCCAGCAGAGTTCAACTGAGCCGTTTCATTAAAGAGCGACGATTCTGACGAACGGCGCCGGGTAAAAACTCATCTGGCATGTGCGCAACCATTATAAATGTGGCTGCTGTTGGGCAGTAATGTGCGCGACCGCCATCAGCGACACGTTTGTGGTCAAGGGACTTGTCTCGTGGTCGTCAAACGTGTCGTACACCTATGCTCTCACAATGTACCCGCAAAGAAAGTGTATGGGAGGCAGTTCCCGGCTTCTTCTCGAAGACATAAAAAATGGGCACAGCATAGCGAGTGATTTTTGTGTAGACGAGAGTTCGTGTCTGCGAGCTGGCATATGCGCGACGGACGATCCCATGGCGCATTTCGATACACGCCATGCAACTTATGTTTTGTCGTTTCTTCCTGGTTGCGGATGCTACGGCGCAAATAAGCATTACGTATACCATATCGATGATGAATACACTCTCACATCGTGTGAATCGCTGAGCATTGTGCAAGCACAGTTGACAATCCAGCAGCTCAAGAAAATTTTAATGCGTAAAAAATAAAATATTGTCCATAATAAATGAGTGCAAATAAAAATCAACCGATGTCTAATATTATGACGACCATGGCAATGGAAAAGGTTAGCACAAGTGGTAATGTTTGGAAAGAATATAAGTTTAAGAAAGGCGTCTTTGCGGAAACAAAGGAGAAGAAATCTAAAGAGAAGTATGCCAAGTGTGACACTTGTAAACACTTTTACAAACCATCTCTCATAAGAAGCCATCTTAAAAGTAGATTGCACAAAGGTCTTACACTAATACAAAATAAATCACATGAACCAACAAATGCATGGGAAATTTTTAAAGCGCCACAACACTTAATATCAAAACAGAAGTTCCCACGAGAGAAACAAATGAAATGTGAAACGCGTAGCCACTATTACAAACTATCTCTCATAAGAAGTCACTTGAGAAGTAAAATTCATAAGTACACACCCATATTCAGTGTAGAAGAAATCGAAACAGCATTTCAAAGTAGGATCAAGACGTATGCTGTAAAGAATGTGAATGCATGCAAATACCCAAAGCATTTCCTAAACGATGTAAAAGAAACTGTCACGGGGCTAATTAGTAAGCATTCAAAATCATTCAAAGTGAACATGAAATTCTTCACTGAGTAAAAAGGGGAATTGGTGATAATATTGAATATTTAGAAAGCTCCTTTAAAACAAAGAACGAAATTATACTGAAATCGACTAATCTGGAAGAATATTATACCAACAGTATATCGAAAATCATAGCTGAGATGGGGACATTCGAAGCAAAGGGATCTCAGTGGACACTCAACAGAATATTTAAACTAGAAGTGCGAATAAATAAATATGTACCATTCAAGGGCAGTTCTTGTGTTGATCTCCAAAAAAAAATCAAAACTAAGCAGGTGGTAATTAATATAAAGAATGATTATCAAAAATGTGTTTTGTGGTCTGTTCTATATGCATTGTATCAAGTAAAAAAAGACCCTTAAAGAGTGAATAAATACGAAGCTTACGAACATGAGTTTGATGATGCACTTAAGGGTTTGAATTTCCAATGAAATTGGATAGCATACCAACCTTTGAGAAGAGAAGTGGAATTTCTATTACTGTATACGCATACGAAGAAGACGATGGCGGTAAGAAATATATTATCTGTCCATTAAAAATAACAAAACATAAGACGGATAAGCACATAAACCTACTCTATATCGAAGACGAAAAGAACGACCACTACTGCTGGATAAAAAGTCTTTCGAGACTTATCGGATCACAAGTATCAAATAATGGTCACAAAATATTTATATGCAATAGATGTTTGCAACATTTCTACTCTGTAAATAAGCTAAAAGATCACGAACAAGACTGCCGAGATCACGATGGTGTTAGAGTTGAACTACCATCTAAAGGAAAAAATGACATATTAATATTTCAAAACCAAAATCATTCTTTGAGAGTTCCGTTTGCGATATATGCTGATTTAAAATGTTTGTTGACTAAAATCGAAACTTGCCAACCAAATCCCGACGAATGTTACACGAAACCATACAAAAAAAACCAGCCTATTTGCTTCTGTTACTATGTAAAATACGAACATGGGTACTATAAACCGCCAGTAACTTATGAAGGGATTGATGCATCTACTGAGTTCGTTAAAATGCTAATGGAAAAAGCAAAGTCTATTGGTGATATATACACAAATGAAAAACCAATGCTTCCACTAACTCAGAAAGAACAAATTGTTTATGATGCAGCTACCCATTGTCATGTATGTGAAAAGTCTTTGAATGGTGATTCTGTGAGAGAACATGATCATCTTACGGGGAAATTTAGGGGAGCTGCACACATAGATTGTAACTTATCGTATAGAAATCCATGTTTTGTCCCAGTGTTTATACACAATCTATCTGGCTATGACACACATTTATTCATAAGACATCTTGACATCGAAGAAAATAAGATTGATCTAATTCCCAACAATGAAGGAAAATATATTTCTTTATAAGGCATGTATGTGGAAGTGTAAACCTTAGATTTATTGACTCATTTAAATTTATGGTTAGTAGTATCGATAAACTCTCTTGCAACCTTTCCAGAAGCCAATTCCGAGAAATGTGTAAGCATTTTTCCAATGAACATCTTGACTTTATTACAAGAAAAGGTGTTTACCCATATGACTACATGAATAATGCTGAGAAATTTTGCGAGACATTGCTTCCATCCAAAGATGTATTTTACAACAAACTCACTAAATGTGGCATTACAGACGAAGATTACGAATTTGCGAAAGAGGTGTGGGAAAAATTTGACATAAAATCTCTAAGAGAGTACACAGAACTGTATAACAAATCTGATGTGTTGATATTGTCTGATATAATGGAAAATTTTAGAGACGTGTGTCTCAAAACATATAAGCTAGATCCAGCATGGTATTTCACAGCCCCAGGGATAGCGTGGAATGCTATGCTCAAACACACTAAAATAGAACTAGAATTATTAACAGATTATGACATACTTCTGGTGATAGAAAAAGGTGTGCGTGGTGGAATTTCACAATGTTGTAAGCGATATGCTAAAGCAAATAATAAATACATGAATGCTTATGACAGCACAAAGGAAATCTTTTATCTTACATATCTGGATGCCAAAGACTTATATGGATGGGTCAGTATTTGCCCTATGGTGGGTTTAAGTGGGTAAATATAAATGTAACAAAAATAGAAGATGATGCTAGCAAAGGGTATATATTGGAAGCTGATTTCGAATACCCACACGAACTACATGATCTTCACAAATATCTGCCATTGGCACCAGAGAATAAAATACCGGAAGGTTCAAAAAACCCCAAACTGTTGACTAGACTGAATGACAAAGAGAAATATGTATTACACTATGTAAATCTTAAGCAATATCTATCTCTGGGAATGAATATGAAAAAGATCCATAGAGTTCTGGAGTTTGATCAATCAGATTGGCTCAAGTCCTATATTGATCTAAACACTAATATGCGAACAAAGTCTACAAATGACTTTGAAAAAGATTCCTACAAACTAATGAACAATTCCGTTTTTGGGAAAACAATGGAGAATTTTAGAAACAGAGTGGATATACGGCTGTGCACAAGTTCTAGGCAAATGGATAAACTAGTCACTAAACCAAACTTTAAAGATAGGACTATATTTACAAGCTCTTTGGTTGCAGTTCATATGAATAAAACAAAACTGTGCTTTAACAAACCCATTTATGTTGGGATGAGTATACTCGATCGATCTATCGAAAGTCTTAATGTATGATTTTCACTATAATATAATGAAGCCAAAGTATGGGGAAAATATTATACTGTGCTACCAAGATACTGATTCGTACATCTATTATATAAAAACACCAGACTTCTACAGTGACATGAAAGAAATGGTCGACCATTTTGATACTTCTGACTATAGAAAGGATAATCCATATGGCATACCATTAGTTAACAAAAGGATTATTGGCAGAATAAAAGATGAATAAAATGGAAAAATAATGGAAGAATTTATTGGTTTGAAATCGAAAATGTATGCAATAAATGTGGAGGGTAGTGTAAAGAAAACAGCAAAGGGTGTGAAAAACGTAGTAGTCAGAAATGAGATTAGTTTTGGTGACTACACAAAGTGTTTGTTTGGTAATAAAGTGTTGTACAAAAGTATGAATCTTATTAGAATTAAGAAACATGAACTCTATACGATTGAGATGAGGAAAAAAGCATTAAGGCCCGAAGATGATAAAATATTTATTCTTAAAGATGGCATTAATACACTACCATGGGGACACTACAAAATTGCAAAAGAGTGACACTATGAAAGAGCAGTTGCCAAGCACGAGTAGCCTTATCGCTGATATCATGCGTGAACTCAAAGGAAAGCATATGTATAATAAAATGCAATCGCTCATCGATATCATAAATGGCAAACTCGTCTACGATAACAGAGAGGTACTTGTCATCATCGACGAAGATAACAGTTCGTGGTTCAAAGCGAAAGACGTTGCGCAAATACAAACCAGGCAATCGTACTAAACGTCGATAGTGGCGATAGAGACATCCTTCAAAACTTGTGTATACAAAGTGGTCTGCACGACAGATCCCGTTGTATTTTCACGCGATTTCCATCAACGAATCTCGCTTCCAAAAAGGACGAGGCTAAGACAGTAAATCATGCGCTGTCGCCTACTGGCGATATCGGTAAGCATCGACAATCATGTGCTGCCGCCTACTGGCGATATCGGTAAGCATCAACAATCATGCGCTGTCGCCTACTGGCGATATCGGTGGAGATCAATACTACGCCATCAGATGCCAAAAGCGTGTAGTACATCTACGCATCAATGTGTTGCCTCATCGCTGATGTCGTACGCATAAAATCGTTTGGATAGCCATCGAGTAGTGTTTCTAGATGACATCTCATCTCTAAATTGTTAGCATATCACGTGTAAACCTGTAAGAGTATAACCAAATGCAATCGCTCATCGACATCGTTAACTGCAAGCTCGTCTACGACCGTAGAGAAGTGTACGTGATGATCATCGACGAAGAAGGCAATCCGTGGTTCAAGGCAAGAGACGTTGCGAAGATCCTTGGCTACACTAATCTGAAGAAAGCGCTCCAAGTGCATGTCACTGGAAAATACAAGAAAGCATTGTCGAATATAGTCGGGCCCCAAACCACTACCCAACCTAATTATCACGCTGGCAAGGCAATCATACGCGGATATATGCTTGAGCGATTCTCTCGTCCCTTTGAATATGCAGCCACATACCGTGTTGATAAATCAACCAGGCTTGTACGCACTGATCATGACGTCAAAGATGGCTGCCGCAAAACAGTTCCAGGGCTGGATGTACGAAAAAGGGTTGCTGTCCTACGCAAGAATGGCATCGACCAGAAGTATAACCCACTCCCGGATGCAGTGCACGCAATCATCGAAAATCACGTGCTACCGAAATGGTTTTTATTTCAGAGCCCATTTAAAACATTCTTATATCGCTATAATATAACAGTAAATGTTTTTAATGGATAACCATCCATTAAAAACTAATAACCATACATGTTTGCGCACTATTGAGCTTCGGTGATTCCTTCACTTTTAACATCATAAATTAGGTTTCTTTGGCTTACGAGTACCACATTACAAATAGTTGAAGCCGATATTGGCTTATTAAAATCAACTGTAAGTTTCAGATTAGTTCGATCTATTACAATAGCTGTTTTTCTGTAAGAACAATCAATAACATACAATGGCCTTCTTCCAATAAATGATGCAAGGTTGAATCACAGTTCATTATTACGATAACAGGTATCTAGTTTAATCTTTGAATTTCTAAAATTGTTGTAAGCAATATATATCTTATCGAAAATTCTATCATAAATGTCTAAATTCCAATTCTCTTTGGAAAACACTTCATTCCGTCCAATCTTAATAGAAATATTTTGACGAAATAAGAGTCAAACATTGAACCGTGTGTAAATTGCCCAGGATCTTCTTTTCTGCTACGCTGAAAACCAACAATGACAAAGTCTGGCTTATCGAATTGGATTGAATTGAAATGCTCTTTTATATCAAACTGAAATGAGTTTGCATTAGTAGGTACTGGTTTTTCAAGACATTGCCAACAATTAAAACTAATTGGAATTTTGGTGTGTTTGTATCATTTTGCTTTAATTTCGTCTCCATAAATAGTATCGTATTCAACAATTGGCCACAGAATTTCCAATTTCTCAATAGTAAAGTTACCAACATCTAGCGTATTATCTGCATCATCAGATCCATCTGCTTTCTTTGAAGGCCTTCTGTAAAGCGAAACATCGTCACTAGAATTTAGAATGAATGTGATCATGTACCCACCTTTCCAGAATATTTCATTACAATCTCTCATAAACCCAAACAAATATCTTAATGGATACGTAATTTCGTTAAGCTTATCATTCCTAACATATTTACCGAGTTCTATCTCCGACATTTGGAAGTATGCTGATTCTGATTCCGAACCTAGCAATGTATGAATAATTGTTGAAGTGATGCCAGGGTTGTCAATACTTTCGATTATACAATCATGTTTAGAGATCTCTATTATTGAGAACTGGAATAGGAAGAAATTCTCACGAAGATCAATAGCTGAAGTTTTTTCATGATCTGTATATGTATCTCTGTTAGTTAGCTTATACTGTTGGTATACATAGGCTTCATTCGGATGTGAAAATGCATCGCCAATGTGAATATCAAACTCAATGCGTTCGTTGTATTCATTCAAATTATTTTTTGTTTGGTCGTTTGGCAGAAACGATTGACGCTTGTAACTTTCAATTTTTTGTTGATCCATTTATTATATAGAAAAAAAATTTCTTAAACAACTACACTTTTCTTATCAACCCAAGAATTATGACTACTATCAAAACCTAGCCATTTAATTAGCAGCTTATTTCCTTTTCTTCGCAAAACTATTTCTACTAAGTAGTCTTTATCATATTTGGTCTTAAGCAGCTCTGGCTCATAAATAATACCTTAAATAGGTTGATTTTTTAAATCTTTTATTCTGTATGTCGTAGGGTTTGTGTACAATACTTCACACACCACAAATACTTCAGAGGAGCAATTTGGTGTATATCCTTTTTCAAACAAATTTTACTTTTACTTATACGAACTTTATCTCCTATTGCAAACTTTGGTTTAACCGTTTTTCTTTCTCCTCCATACATGTTGATTAGAATAGAACTTTCATTCTTTGCATTCACATTGGCAGGTTTCATTCCGATTGTACTGTGAAATGTGTTATTGTATTCACTTATTAATTTAGGTAATATAGCCACCCATTTATAGTTTCCCTGCACAGTAAACATCTTCCACATTTCTTCCTTCAATGTTCTATTAAATCTTTCTACAACACTAGCTTTCTTTCCACTGTATGTTGAATAGTGTGTTATGTTGTTGTTGACCATTGATGTCTTAAATGATTTATTGTAAAATTCTTTACCACTCTCTGTTTGTAAATGCATGGGTTTGCGATCATTCAGAATTGTTTTAAATGCTAAGGTAACATTTTCGCCAGTTTTATCTTTGATTGGTATTGTCCATTCATATTTGGAAAAAATATATATCACATTTAACATATATTTAAACACTTTGTTAATTATATGTATACCTTTTAAAGATCCAGAATTTATTTCGGCTGAATCAGCGTGCCAAAGATCATCGATACCAAAATATAGTACAGTTATTCTGGAGAAGTTTTTTGCATTGGTTTATGAATTTTATTTACAATCTCGGTTTTTATACTCCCACCAGTGAATAGCGAGTTATTGGTAACATAACATCTACAAACACATTTAATTCGTACTTTGTTATTATTGGAAACTTTATATGAACTTAGTGTATTTTTCATACATTTGAGACAGTATACATTTGAGTTATCATTGTACATTTTATATAATAAATGAGGCAACGAAAAATTGTAAACAATATAGAGAAGAATATAGAGAGAAGAAGGCAGTTAATTGAAAAGTTTAAAAATTTTAGAAAATTTCGCCAAGATGAATATGATAAAAATAAAAAACACGATCAACCATTGATAGATGAGATACAAGATTTGGGGCAAAAAATTGGACACATAACAAATGAGAATAAGAACTTAATAAAAGAACTTGTTCCAGTTGCTGTTAAGAATTTAGACTACCCACAGACACCAATAGAAACATCTTTTGAAAGTAAAATGTTTGGTAAAACAGGCACTGATGAACGCTATGATGATGAATGCTATGGCAATGAATGCTATAACGATGGCGTTAAACACATTGACGATAGTGATGAATGCTACAGCAATGAACGCTATGGCGATGAACGCTATGACGAAGAATTGGGGCGTTTGAAATCTGATATCCGGCAGTTAACTAACTACAAAACAAAATTTATTGATAAGAAACTGGCCGATTTCTTAATTGACTGCAAAGACGATATTTTTGGGCTAAAGGCTGATAAAGGTAGATTGTATATTGGTGATAGCGAAGTAACATTCATCAATGACAAATTTACTGCAAAAGGCCGAACATACACTGCAACCAATGGTTTGATGAAATTACAAAGTAGTAAGAAAGTAACAGAAAGTGTCTACACTGCAACCGACTATGAACACTATAGTCGTATCCTAGCAGATACGAATACAGTTTTTCAAAACAATGACCCAAACTTGGGAACCCAAAAATCGAGTAAAGGGAATAAATGGAAAATTATTGTTAAACCTATTTACGATTCGATTAAAAAGAAATGACCCTCACCTAAAAAGGGGAAAGGTATAAAGAAATATACTGACTACCCCAAAGAATACATATGGATGATGTTAGGATGCTTAATGATCGGCTTCTCGTTATTTATGGCGAAAAGAATGCTGGAAATGATAACTATTACAATAAAAAAGTTGGAATAATGAATATGCTCAACAGCAAGTTTAGTGACTTTGTTGTGAATAATCCAAAAGTTATACCATATCTGATACGAATGTTAAACACAATACCACATACTTTTTGGACGTCGGAGCATCACGGAACAGGGTTACTCAATGACATAATAAATTTTCTGCCTTTTGAGTTGCACGCACCTGGTTATCAGTACTTAGGTCCGGGTACCAGACTAAAAGAGAGAATTGAGCGTGGCGATAAACCCATTAATCCACTAGATGTGGCTGCAGTGGAACCCGATATAGCTTATCATCATCATTAAGATCTAGCTGAAAGACATGTAGCTGACAAAGAACTAGAAAAGAAAGCATTCAAAAGATTGTTAAGTTCAGATGCTGATCTCAATGAGAAATTGTGGGCTGGTGTTACTGGATCTGCGATGCATATTAAACGTAAGCTTGGCTGGGGAATTAAAATAAAATGATAAAATATTTCTTATAATAAATGAAAGTAAAAAACATTGTATTTCAAGTTCCTAATGAGGAGTTGAAGGGTATGAATATTGATTCTTTCCTAACGAAAGACCAACTGGATCGTAGAAACAAGAAACTGAAGGAGGACAAAGGGATGGCTATCACAATCTCAGTTCCACAGCTCAAGTAAATGTCCAAAGAAATGAAAACGAAATGGTTTGACAGTTCACAAGGGCGGATTTTTACCCTTAATTTTCACAGCATTGGGAGCTCTAGCAGCGTTAGATGGCCGTGCATCATCTATCGCTACATCAGTAATTAATGCCAAGAAGAAAAACCAAGAATTGGAAGAACAACACAGACATAATTTAGCTATGGAGTAATACGGCAAAGGATTGAAGAAAGTTAAGTGGGGTAAGAATGTTAAAAAAAAAAAATAACTCCACTCAGTAACTTTGATATGGATCAAATGGTTAAAAAATTAAACATTAAAAATTTTCGGGGTGTATTTACTATCGATGAGCTACTTAACACACCACTCGATAATGAATGTGGAATTGTTAATCTAGATGTATCGGCAAACTCTGGTACACACTGGATATGCTATTGGAAAAAAGCAAACAACAAATATTGTTTTGATTCATTTGGCGGAAATCCACCACGACAATTAATAGCATATCTCGGAAGTAATGTTTTTATAACGATAATAGAATTCAAAATTTCAATCAAGTAACTTGTAATTTGTGTGTAATTGTGCTAAATTTCTTTTCGCATAAATTTGAAATTCCAAAAATTATTTCACTATCAATAAACAATGGATATATGCGGAAATGCATTAATAAGCTCTTGGATTGAAGATCAAATTAAAGAACACATGAACAATGATGAGAAGATCAGCCCAAATGATTTTGTTTCCAACACACAGTTCAATGACTTAATAACCACACTGACAAGAAACAAAAGATCATTGGATAAAGCCTATCTTACTTACTTGGAAGTAGGTAATAATATAGATTTTGAACAAAAAAGACTAAGACATGTGGGAAATTCCATTGCACCGATGGACGCAATCAATTTACAGTACTATCAGAAAAACAGAATTAACATTATTCGTTTAGTTGGGAAATACAATTCAAAAGAAACAATATTTTACTTTGATAACCGATTAGAATAATTTTTTATGAGAGATGGAACTATAGTTGAAATAATTATAAAACCAGAAAATATAAAAGTATTATCAGCTGTTATCATGAACGGAAAAAAATTGACGTTCATAAAACTTTTGAAGTACGCTCTGATGATATGATATATTTTAAAATACCAAAAGCCCTCAATGTACCCGAAGGTACAATTGTGTTTATTGAAATAGTTATGGTATATGAATACATTTAAAAAGATGAGATTATGTTAGTTTTTAATGGAAGTGTTTCCATTAAAAAGAAATCTTACAATCTAAGAATTTAAAAAGTCTTTAATTTTATTACAGTACTTGCCATTTTTTAACTTACAAGTCATATCTATTGTAACAAAACCATATTCATTATTCCAACATTTTGAACACATCTCCCTAAATTTCTCAAATGACATATCACCACCAACAAAATCACTATGAATATGTTTAAGATTTGTATTATCTTGTCTGAATATGCAAAGAAAATTAGCATTGTCTCTTATAAGCTGCTTAGGTACTTTCGAGTATGTCTGAGCTAAATAGAATCAATCAATATCTTTAGGTCTACCACGAGTAAAGTAATCCCTTACCATATTTTGATTTTCAAGTATGATATCATCGAAAACAACTACATACTCTTAATGACATTCATTTATGTCAACCATTTCTTCATTTGATGGAAAGAAGTATGCTATTGGTTCACTAAATAATTTTGACGCTACATCTATATCTTTCTTTAAATTGATATATATTGATTGGTCCAGACTTTTTGAGCATACATAGAGAGTGCCAAAGTCTAACCATCCCTGAGCATATATAAAATTATCTATCATAAGTGTAGTTTTCCCACAGTTACTAGGACCTACAATCAAACACCTAATATTATTAGGTAATAATTCTCTGTGACGTTTTGCCGATACAGTCTTGTCTGGTATTCTTATTTTAATGTCCCAGTTGGTCAATATAGCTTAAAAGATCTTGAAAAAACTATGAAAGCAATATTTTCAGTTAGTGTAGATTGAATGGGTGGGAAAGAAAATGATATATCTTTCGAGCTGGATAAAATAACAAACAGAATGGAAGTAAAATGTACACTTAAATTACAGTTTGGAAAACGGGATTCAATTGGAAAACTTTTGGGTTTCGTAGAAAATAAAGCGCTGAAAGCAAATGTGGATCATTATGGCGATACAGTTCCAAAATTTGCTCCATTTGAAACAATAAATATACACTGTAATATAGTAAATGGTATGATATTAAAACATGATGAAAGTAACCATAGAGAAACTAGAATAATTGCCACTTTTAAATCAAGAACAACATTTTAATTTGCTGAGATGATTTATTATGAACCAGCTTATCCATTATTTTTCCCAGTGAAAACAAATCAAGTTAATGAAATAATAGTTGAAATTAAGGATGAAAAAGTAAGGTAATTAACTTTGATTTGTCTGAAAGAAAAGTGATATTAGAGATGAGGCAGTAGATATTTTTTCGGTTGGAAGTAGTCATATTCTATATATTAAAGTTTCGTGTTATACAGATGAATAATATTTCTATAGAAAGTGTAATGAAAGAACTCAATGTTTCGGCTACTTAATGCATCGAATTTGGAGATGTGTATCGAAATTTTTAATTAGACTACGTTGTAGCACATTGCCGAAGTCAGATCGATAATTGTGTTTTAATGATTGAATAACAATTAAAACTTTATAGAGATATGAGCACAAATAAAAATCAACTGATGTCTAATACAGCGATCGTTTACTCTTTAAAAAACCGAATAGAATGCCTTTGTTTAATGCCACAATCCTCCATTCTATCATATGCAAAATTTATACCTCCACGATTAACACCATCTAAAACTTTTTCGCTGAAAATCTGAAGATATCTGTCTGGCAAGGTTTCTTTAAAATTGCCAGAAGTAATTACCACTTTGCGTCCATACCGTGTATCAGATATTTCAGCATGGTCTGTGGGATAGGTCTGTCCGATTGAAAGTTCGGAAATTTTCTTAAATTGTTGGACTCCATTAAATACATTTAGCAACTGATCCATTGTTTATTATGGACAATATTATATTTTTTTTGCGTATTCAATTTTCTTGAGCCGCTCTTTGCAACTTTTTGTAGTCACTTTTTGCGGATGCACCCAAACGCAACTTTTTGCAGTTGCACTCTAACACAACTTTTTGCAGTCACTTTTTGCGGCTGCGCTCGAATCGGCAGCTGATGTTTTGTGATGGCTCGTGCATTCAATTTGCTGTTGGTTTTCTTATGGTTGGGGAGCTGCTCCCAAACGAAACTTATTGCAGTCACTTTTTTGTGGTTACACTCTAACGCAACTTTTGATGTCACTTTTTTGCGGCTGCGCTCGAATCGGCAGCTGGTGTTTTGGATCAGGAAAACAAACGGTAATTTTTTCTGATGGTTTTCTGATGGTTTGGGCATTCAATTTGCTGTTGGTTTTCTGATGGTCGCGGGCTGTGCTCGAACCGTCATTTCTATACTACTGGCTTAATTTATTTCAAGTCTAATTACTGTGGTAATTTTTATACAAACTTTACATTGAAATTAAGTAATTTATGTGCACTTGCATGTACTTGATATGTGTATATGTTTTTGTGTTATCCCGTTTCTTTGTATCTCCTGCTGATTATCCTGGCTGGGGTGTGTGTAATAGATAGTGTTAATGAACTGTGGGATTTACGTTGTGTTACTTGGTATGGAAACCTTCGCTTATACTGTGCGTGCGCTGTGTCGCTCGCCTGCACATATGACATCACTGGGCTGCCTGCTAGCTGTCTGCCCCCTCCGGAGGTCGAGGTGATGTATGATAATACGCCAGGACGTGACGTCGGTGCACAATGTGTTGTCTCTCTTACTTGCTGTATGTGATTTGCCTTGTAACACTTTCAAAAACATATTATCTCCCTGAAGTAATAACACTATATCACATATATTCACTGAAGTTGAAATTGTATATATAGTTATTTATTTTTAAAACTCTACTGATTATTATAATGTTCCTAATTTGGTTTGGTCTTCGACGTTCCTTGTTCTTATTTTTAGCTTATTACCTTAATACAAGTGTCTCCACAAAATTTATATTATAACATTAAACTATTAATTTATATCCCAATGCTGCAATTCATTCAGTACATATTTGACACAATATTTGCTGGCTGTATGCTGTTTAGATGCTATATGTGTCTTTAATTATTTATTTTAAATATCAAAAACATTTAACACTTTATTTTAAAGAAATTATACTTAATTTTTCACTTTCCTTTCATAATTTACTGTATATACAAAATATACTCAACACTTACAATGTCGACACCACAATTAAAATACTTCTCTCTCTCTCTCTCTCTCTCTGTCTCTCTCTCTCTCTCTTCCATTTTATTCTTAGATTCTCACAACTGTTAGAGTCACACTGACAATAAAGGACTGTAGGGTTATTTAATTTTTTCTTAACCTTCACAACACTTGTTGCTATTACTCTATAATATTGGTATCGGGGATCTACACTCAATGATTTTAGCCTCAGGAAGTCCATAATTTTTGCAGAGTGCGCTCGTGGAACACTTGTGGTTTTGCTGCGTAGCATGGAGGGCCCACAGCACAAGTCGTTAGTTACGTATACTGTGTAGCATGAATTGGACCACAGTAAAATCATTCGCCTCTCTGCACTCACTCCTACTGCTTCCTGAAGACCCCTCGACAGGAAAGCACATAATATATATTCTCTCAAATATCTCTCTCCCTCTCTCATCCCTCACTAATTCCTGCTGTCTGAAGCACCTCGACGGAAAAGCAGGACAATTAGGCCTCATATTATATTTCATTTCTTAGGGCATTATTCCGAATTAGTCTACAGTCCTGCACTCGTGTGCAAAATAAGACAGTGGGCGATCCTGAATGGCTGGCTTTGCCGTCAGGTTCTGATATTCCAGCGCTCTCTCGCGAGAATCCTATTAGTGACCTACTGGATAAATTTCTGAACAATGTAATTAAAGTGGGTGAACTAAGAATTCGCTCTACTTATGCGAAAAGATTATGTCAAGAACACTAATTCACATTTCATAAACATCCTTTACAATATATAACTCATCATAAACAATATCTGTACCTCATCAAGAATATTTTCAAACTAAGCATATCATTATATTTATATTTACATGGAAGTAATTACTTCTGTCTCTGTAAGACACATTATTTTGAAACCTTTAACTTAAAAATTAATATCATGAATTGCAATGTCTATTGTTTATATGTATTTTTTAACTCTCTCAGATTTAATCTTTGGACACTTGTATTATTTATTAAATAACACTAGGAAATACCTGATATATCTTATTTATTTAGTATTAATTTTTTATTATTGAATTACTTCGCGAGACAATTTTCTTATTCGTGCCATACTGTGGATTTTCTTGAAAGTACTCTTCTTAATTGGTTTAAGTTTTCAGACATGGCTAAAATTTTCTTTCATTTTTATTTAGTGCAAAATATTTTGTGGGTAAGTGGGGTACTGAAGTTTAGTTGGAGGGAGGTGGCATAAATTATCACTTGCAACACATTTTATTATCAAATTAAACTTTGCAAAAGTTAACCAATTTGTTAAAATGTTGATTTGTTAAAGGGATTAGTGGAGATTCTAAGCTTTGCATGCTAAATAGAGGTGGAGAAAACCCTAGATCTCCGCCATTGTGATGGTCCTTATGGGGGCCATACATAATATAAGTGGGAAAGAGTGCTAGTTTAACTTCCTATATATAAAATATAAATAACACAATGATTTACTTTATATAATTTAATGCTTTTACATTATGTTACATTTATTTCCTATACTTCGGGAGAGTTCGATATTAGTTAGATATTATTCATTCAATGTAATTACTTCAGAATATTGTTCTTTACTGCAGCCATGCATGAATCTCTAAGTAAAGTCTATTATGAGCTGTGTGGAGCTACATGAACGTCTTCACCTCAAAGATGCCGAAAGCTGATCATCATTACTGCTCCGGCAGACAGAACCCCTGGTGTTGTCTCTCCATCTTCCCCTGTCGGCGGCTGGCTGGCATAAGACCCCATGTGTGATTCTACAGGCGCTTAATTATTTCTCGTGTCGTTTCCTTGTTTTATAAACCGGCGCGCTTTATCAAAGCGCCTCGCAGCTCGTGTCCTCGCTCTCTTTATGCGCAGGATGGCAAGTTCAAGCAAGCAGTATAAATAAAGCTTGCCCACGCCATAAAAATTTGTAAATGAGAGCTTCTTGGCAGGTTGCCCTTGCAATGGGTAGCTTCTGCTGCAAATTAAACCTGTGACGGGGAGTTTTCTCGGCTACTTGCGCTTGCGATAGGGAGCTTCTGTGGTTATTTGCACTTGCGATTGGGAGCTTCCGCAGCTAGTTGCACTTGCGAAAGAGAGCTTCAGCAGTAGCTTCACTTTCATTGGTGAGCTTCTGTAGATAGTTGCATTTTCTTCTGTGGCTAATTGCAGTTGCATTGAGGAGTTGATGTGTTTAGTTGAACTTGCAATGGGGAGCATCTGCGGCTAGCTGCAATTGGGGTGGGGAGCTTCTGTGATTAGTTAAACTTGCGATTTGGAGCCTCTGCAGCTAGTTGAAATTACTATGAGGAGCTACTGTAGCTAGTTGCACTTGTGATGGTAAGCTTCACCAGGTAGTTGCACTTGCAATGTAGAGCTCCTGCGGGTAGTTGTACTTGCAATGGAGAGCTACTGCAGCTGGTTTTATTTGCGACGAGGAGCTATTGTTGTTAGTTGCACTTAATGGAGAGCTTATGCGACAAGTTTCACTTGCGATGGGAAGCTTCAGTGGCTAGTTGCACTTGCGATGCCAATTTACTGTGGCTAGTTGCACATGCCATGATGAGCTACTGCGGTTAGTTAAAATTACAATGGGGAACTTCAGCAGGTAGTTGCCATTGCGATGGGGAGCTTCTGCATCTAGTTGCACATGAGATACGGATATTCAACAGGTATTTGCACTTGCGATTAGGAGCATCTGCAGCTAGTTGCACTTGCGATAGGGAGCTTTTATGGCTAGTTGCTCTTGCGAAGAGGAGCTTTTGCAGCTAGTTGCACTTACAATAGGGAGCTTCTGTGGCTAGTTGCATTGGGATAAAAGCTACTGCGGATAGTTGTAGTTGGAATAGGGTGCTAATGCGGCTAGTTGCACTTGCGATGAAGAGATTTTGCATGTATTTGCACTTGCGATGGGGAGCTTCTGCTGCGAGTTGCACTGGAGCTTCTGAGGCTTGTTGCACTTGCGATTGGGAACTTCTGCGGCTAGTTGTACTTGCGATTGGGAACTTCTGCGGCTAGTTGTACTTGCGATGAGGAGCGACTGCGAATGGTTGTACTTGCAATGGGGATTTATGGCGGTTAGTTGGATTTGCGATAGGGTGCTTCTGCGGCTAATTGCTCTTGCGATTGGGAGCTACTGCGACTAGTTGCGATTGCGATGGGGAGCTTCTGCAACTAATTTTACTTGTGATGGGGAGTTGTTATGGCTTATTGCACTTGCGATGGGGAGCTATTGCGGCTAGTTGCACCTGCGCACGACGGTTCATGCGCACGGGTCTTGTGCATGTCTATCCTTGCAATGCTGGATGCCTCTTCTCGGAAGTGGATGCGTACAATAAGTGCATGCCTCCAAGGAGCGCGGGAATTAGCAAATGTGTGGATTCATATTTACTATGGCAATTATTCGGGACATTTTAACTTAAGTTGATAAGTTTTTGGTCGAAGATTTAATTTGGCACATTCTTAAATTCTGGTAAATACGTTCGTTATTAGAAACAGAGATTATAATAAGGAAAGAACAAAATATACCAGTGCTGTGTATCATTGAAATGAATACTATAAAAAAATCTATATAAGATTGTTTCATTTACTAAGGGGACGGAGATCTGTAATTTTATTGAGCACTAATGATCGTGTACCGTAATATTTACTGTATATTTCAGGCAAATTTTCTGTTAAGGCCATATCTCGAAATTAATTTTTATTTCTTTATTTGAAAGATATTAATATAAGGACCATATAAATGTTAATTTTGATAGTCAAATATTCATAGCTATCAAAATATAGAACCGAAAATTTTAAAAATTTGGAATATTGAATCTCAAGTTTCCGTGCTCCTAAATATTTTTGCCACTAAATCCCATATAATGTGCTCTATATCATATACACTTATTATTAATTAAGTGTCAAGGATATATTTTAACAATTGGTACTTGGGTACTATCATTCTGAATATATTTCAAAAAATGTAGGCCCATTGATATTTTTTTCAACGCCGTTTTTTTCGTCCAAGAGGAAATAATATTAATATTTATTAGTTTCTCTTGGACGAACAAAAATGTTTTGGCAAAAACATCCATAACTATTTTTAAAGTGATTCAGGATATCAATGCCCGAGAGTACCCATTGTTAAAGCCGACCTCCCATAGCGAAGTCGGTTGGTGCACCCTCTGCCCCATGCAAACAAAACTTAACTGATTCTATAAAATTACGCCACGGAGATAGCCCATTGACCATGTGCGCACTCAGTGTAATAAAATTTCATATAGGAACTATTTCTTACTAGGCGTTTCCAACACGCCGATCTTCTAAAAGATTTATCCGTTTTTATTATATATAAATTCTTATAGTTTACAGATAAAATATAAGTAAAACTTCAATTTAACCAAAACTGAGGTCAATTTATGTTAACACAAGTGCAAAACACTTGTGAAAAAAGACGTATATAAGAAACAACCAAACATATAATACATATGATGACTTTTCATAGGTTTGGTAAAAAAAAATTGTGAAGAATCCACAAATATAATATTGCATGTTATGTATGTGATACAGATCACACGACATGTGATACAGATCACACGGCATGTGATAGAGATCACACGACATGTGATGTATTTGGCAAAGTTAATTAGGAGCATAAAACTTGGGCTCCCATTTTGCCAAGTTGTTGACTTTTCGATGCTTTATTCTGGAAGCTATACTTATTTGATTACAAATAGTCACACGTGGTCCCTGAAAATGATATAAGAAATTACCGTAACAGTAGTATGGAAATGGTTAAACTTGGACAAGTGCAGCCTGCAGCAGGGTGGCAGGGCTGGCGGCGGCCATATTGGATGACGTCGTGTGGAACTTCGTGCTCTATAATTCATGTTGGGTGGCGGCCATCTTGTAAAGCAGTATGCATGCGACCAACTTTTAAGTCAGTATCTTGGAGGCCATATTGTCACTCAGTACACTATCTTCCTGCTCTTGCATTCGTCTCCGACAGCGTTCAACTTGGTTTTAACTTCCTGTTCTTGCATTCCATCGCCGAGGGTTCCCTCGCGGTCCTCCCAGTTTTCTTTTTTTACATTCCATCTCGTTTGCCGTCTGCTGGTGTCGGCTATCTTATTTTGTAGTCGTCTTCTGGAGGCGGCCATCTTGTTTGCCATCAATCTTTGATTCTCACATCGGCCACTAGAGTGTGTGCTTGCGGCCATCTTTAATTCTCGCATTCGCCACCAAAGCGAAGTTCCACTGGTGGCAGCTAGGAGCACTGGCGGTCATCTTGTGTTCACTCATCGTTTGCCAGGAGCACTGGTAATTTATTTTAAATATGAATTCAAAAAATGCTGGAGTCGTGCGGTTTTGTTCCGGGGACCCCTGGGTCGCCATCCGGTGTGCTAACCACAAGACCAATAGAAGTTGAAATAAGGCAGTTACGAGAGAGTGCGCACTCGTCGGACAGACTTGTGATCGCAGAAAAACTATTATCATTGCATATACACCAACGAACGATGCTACATGCACACACACGCTCAAGAGGCAATGAACTTATACATGCAAGAAATATTGATATGTGAATAATTGTATATATTGAAAACAATTAATTTGTATTACGGACTCTATAGTATACTAGCAATTAATTTAATTCAATAGATCTAGTAGTATGAAAATTATACTTATCTGGCTTCTCTCTCACACTTACTGTCTAAATGGCATAACCCTGCGGACGGCTCTCGGACCTCAGACCGGGCAATACACTACGCTCGCGACGCTTCCACTATTGTTTACTGTTTTTTTCCTCCTTATATGCAAACAAGGGGGAAACAACATTAGTGGCGTCGAAAGCACAATGTACAGGTGGTTTACGAAGCAGAAAAAGGAAAACTTCCCACATAAAGAACAAAAAAACAAAGCAGACATTTGAACACACGGAAAAGATGAGACAGGCAAAGATCAAGAAAATAGGATAGAGAAATAGAAGAGAGAGTGATAGCGCAGTAACGAGAAGAAATACACATATGATACGAACACACAGACTAATACAGTGGAGGTATGATACAAATACAATTTCACATCCATAACCCCGCTGGGATAAGCGTTGAGTCCCCCAGGAATTGTCTCTCCCAGGTCGGAGACTCAATATAGACGCCAAATCCTATGTTTGTGTGAAATCACTGAGATGTATGAGTGGAATTACATACATGATGAGTATGTATGTGAAATAGTACATGTATCATAGCAGTAACGTCTAACGATAACGCGTCAGCGTCAATGAACATCTCTTACAGGTGCTACAGAAAGCGGTTTTTTCCTACGAGTTGGCAATCTCATCAACCAGCCATTATCATGTGACTCTGGTGAGTCAAATGAATATGACTTTGTGGATGTCGAGAATGCGTTTCGCGGCGTAATGAAAACCTACGTCGCCGAAAAACACTTCGAGCCATGCCGTCGATATTTGTAATTACCTCGTGAGGATGAAGGCTAACATAGTACCTAGGTCAGCAGGAAAGCGTGGATCAGGGCTCAATTTAATATATATTACTCGAATGTGTGATAACATAGATGTTAAGTGTATGTGAAATAGCAGTAACACACCTAGTGATAACGTGTCACCGACAACAGCTACTCTTATGTGTGCTACACAATGGTAAGTTATTCTGCGTTATCAGTCAGTCACCATATGTGGTATCAGTCAGTCACCATATTTTATTATGAATTATTCTATAAGCACGTCTGAACGATTGTAGAAGCCAGTATGAACGAGTGTAGTAAATCATATGAACGATTGTAGAAACAAGTTTGATAGAGTGTAGAAATATGTATGTATGATTGTAGATTGATTGTAGAAACGAGTATGATTGTATACACAAGTACGATTTATTTTAGAAACAGGTGTAAATGATTGAAGTAATTGGTATGAACGATTGTAGAAACAGGTATGATCGATTGTAGAAACGATATGAACGATTGTAGAAACGAGTATGATTGTATAAACAAGTATGATAGATTGTATAAAAATAAAAAGAACGATTGTAGAAACACCCCCTGGTCATACATTGTACCCCTCACCTCTTACCATCCAGCAAGCTACCGAAGTAGACTTCTCTGGAATAGTCGTCTGGATCATTGGAGAGTGAGAGCTAAAGGAATGTAGAAACGAAGGACTGTGTACTAGCCATAAAATACGTACGATTGTAGAAACATTTATAAATGATTGTAAAAACAATTAGTACAAATTGTAAAAACAAGTATAAATGCTAAAAAAAGGTGTAATTGTAGAAACAAGTATGATTAATTGCAGAAACAAGTATGATTGTTTGTAGAAACAACATATACCGATGGGAAAACAAGGTGACTGACTGACATGTGCTTACTATAGTGTAGGCTAGCAGAAAAAAACACGCACGCACACACGCGAACATACATTCGTTGTGGGAGAGGGGATTGGAAGCGCTTCATGCTTCAACAATCCCCGAGGTGAGGAACTGCCTCCTACTATGCATCCCGACATGATTGCCCTCCCGGGGACAGACACATGTATAATGAAACATGCCTGCCCCAGTGGTGTGTGCGATAGACGTAATTTAATCATTATAATCATAAGGTACAGTATGAATTACATCGTCTAGTATGCATCGCTTATCGTCTTTCCATGTCAGTGCTATCTTATTGGTGCATTCATTGTACAGGACATGTTGGTGGGAGCGGATGGTGTGTACATTAACGCGCATCTTACACTGTTGCTGCAGGGCACGCTTATAATCTTCATTGAGTATTTTTGTTTTTAACTACACATTTTTGAACTCCCTTGGCCCTCTTAACCACTTTAACCCTTATATTTATAACTATATAGTTTCGCATGGAGCCCAACAAATTTAGTCATAATAGCTCCCCCGCACTCGTCCTTAAACTTCCCCTACACTTTGGCATTGGTCGGGGAGTAGCAGGGATGATCGGCAGGGTAGCAGGACGTGTCTAACTCGGAAATGAACACGTGATCAGTAGCTAGGTTCCGGTAAAAATCATCCGTGCGAAAAGAATAAATGAAGCTATCGGTATCTCTATATATTAGAGTGCAGCGATCACCATATCGCCGTCTCACAACATCATAATGGAATCGATACATTACAGTTTTGGAGAGGTCGAGGACAGAGAACCATGCATGTATGGGTTTATCGAATAAAATAGATTCCTTTTTAAGTTGTACCAGGGTAAGTTTCTCGTGGTAAATAGTTCTCTCCTTGTATGCTGGTTTCATCACGAGTTTCCTAAGCCTCTGCTCGCTTCACACCAGCTCCATGCTTTGATGCTTCCTCTTATTCTCCATTAGCTTACCAAACACAGAGTTGTTGGCAAGCTTGAAGAAATCGCGTTCGAAATCGCGTTCGAAATCGTTGCTGGCGACCTTTCTTTTTTCAGTATTGAGATCGATATATGATTTCAACCAGAGTGACTGCTCGAATGTAAGGACTCGGTTAATTTTTGTTACCTGGAGTCCGTGAGATATTGCCTGTTTCAATGTTGTATAATGAATTATGAAATGTGTCTTATTCTCTATCATTGTAATAAGTTTCTTCTGCTTTGAGACTGGAGGACACTGGTTCAGGGGGAGGAAGGGCATATCCCTGTGGTCGTGATGCAGGGCTGTAGGATACGTGATGTCAACCTGTAGGATGTAGCCGACATTACCATCGTCATGTATGGACATGACATCGATGTTTGTTTCACTCCACCTGAAATTTCAACGTGGCAATGGCTGGCTCATCGCCCACCAGTAGAGGTTGTTCGCATCCACGTATTGTAAGTATGTATCAGACTTACCGGTATCATGCTCCCCCTCCATGTACCTGTTGTTGGCGACGAAGTGCCGTAGCATACACTGTGAAACACCTCCTCTGATGGCCGACTCAAGGAAAAGGTACATATCATAGTCCCCCAGCAGCCCGAGTTCTAACTTTGTCATTCGTAGCATGGCGTCGAATGAGAACCCTGGGAGGTTTACATAGCGAGCGCAGTCGAGCTGGTACGTTTCTAAACAGAGGTGCCGGAAATTCTCATATATGTCTGCCAAAAGTAGGACGTCAACCATTAAATATATGCGGCTGTACGCATCAAGTGTCTCGCAACTAAATTCATCACATACTGCTTGTGCATGCGCATAGTCCTCGCAGGAAATTTAACTGTTGGTGAGGCGATTATAAAACGATTGTTGCGATGGCAGTTGTGTCTCTTTCAATGTATCGAGACTGGACACATAATCGTATGGTAATACTCCCTTACGCACCACCAGCGGGAACTGCTCTGGGGTGAAAAATGGTCTCGTACTAGTAAACATGTCTTCTGGCAGATTTTGCGCCAGTGAGGCAAGACTAGTGGCCATAAAGCGATATGTGTCCACGAACTGAACTGCAAAGCGGTAACCTAGCTGTTTCGAAAATGTAATCACTTTTTCCTCGCTATGTGGGATGATGAAAATACCCTGCATATTGTAAGCCAACTCTTTAAGGATGAAATGTTCGTCATAGGTTATATTGCGAAAAAATACTGCCAGCTTATTCGGGCGGCGGTGCAGAATATTTAATTGGTTACATGATGGGCCAATTTACTGACCCGTAAAATGGTCGTGGTCTCTAACTTTATAATTCGACTCGGAAAATGTGCTATAACAATAAATTCAGTCTCTCGCCCGGCAGTACATTGCTTGATTGATTGGTGTTAGTGGACTCATAGGCGTGGACGTCTCTTAAATAGTCTTTACCTTTTTGCCTATGTCCACTATCGCCTCGGTAAAGTGCTTACCTGCGTTTTCCCCTATGTACATCTCCGACCTGATTGGCAGCGAGGTAGTGAGTTGTGCTGGTACCAGGCCATTACCTACATGTACATACTGGCAGTAACTGTATGCTTCATGTTCCTGGTATGCATAAGTGTATGCATGGTCGGGGTTTGGAGCACAGGTAGCGATGGGTTTTAATAAAGCCCCGAAATCTGCATATACTACAATGGGCAACTTGTCCGCATTGTGGTAGTTCTTGAATTTCATGATGCTAGGACTCCCATCTGGCGAGGTATTGGGCATATCCACATGTGTGTTACAGTATTGTTTGTGCTGCTCAAGACACTGCAGACCCGTCAGCCCCGATACCCTCGGTTGATTATCATAGTGCGTGAAGCAGCGCTTGCAGATATGGATACGATCATGGTGCACAGTAACTTGGGAGCGGACGAGTTGGCACAAGTCTGTTATATATGTATAATAACCGTTTGTGACATCGGACACGAGCAACAGGTCAAAATGCTCTGACTTTTCTTCATTGGCGACACGCACAGGTATTACTTTCTGCTCATCATCCAGAGCATATACGTTAACGGACGCACCGGGGTTGCGCCTTTCAAAAGCCCCAATCTGTTTCAGGGGGGTTGGGAAGGTGAGAACATCAAAATTAAATTTTCCTTCCAGGTCATGGTAGCGATGGTTTACTCGCTCAGGGTGCTCACCTTCCATAAACCTTGCGAGAATGTCCCACTTGAAACATTCCGTATTATTATTATTAGGGTTGATGACTGCTTTCTTCGCCTTGATGGATGCTGGCAAACCAATCCAAGACGACTGTCTCAACGGATTCACCTTGCTAATACGCAGTTGCAGTCCGTTCACTGCGGTAAGCGTCCATCCGCTTCCCTTCCCCTGGTAGTCATCCGTTTCTGGCAGATCTTTCTTATTGCCGAGGCAACGGCTTCTTCCATATCGGAGGCATTCAATAATGATGCATTCCTCGACTTGAATGCTCTCAGATCGGTTTCTTCATCATAAGGCTCGGTCTTCCCGTACAAACAATCGAGCCAAATAGTAAACTTGATGCAGCCATGGTCATCAACCTCTGCAGTCAGTTGGTTGGCAAGGTTTTGCCGCATGGAGTCCAAGTAAGTGTAAATATCCTTGGCTACTGCACCTGTATTCACGGCAACATATGTACATAAGTGGCCCCTGAAAGCTGTTGCCGCTTCAACTAACCCATTACCATTAGCGACTCCGGCGCCAGCAA
This sequence comes from Dryococelus australis, assembly GCA_029891345.1. Taxonomy (NCBI): domain Eukaryota; kingdom Metazoa; phylum Arthropoda; class Insecta; order Phasmatodea; family Phasmatidae; genus Dryococelus; species Dryococelus australis. The sequence continues at coordinate 213,430,452 of CM056993.1, read as the reverse complement.
CTATCCGCGGGTGACAAGAAGGCTGTCGGCGGGCCTGTGGAGAGGAGGATGGCCCTGGCTGGGAAACCAGGCAGGCGCGTTTCGCCGGCAGTGGAGTAGTGACACCTATGTACACTTGGCACTATGAGCCCGAAGATTGTTGTCCCTTGTAAATGGCCTCCCACAGGTCCCACACTCCAGTAATTTTGTAGGGTTGGAGTTCAACCAACAACTACGCTCATGGCGCCTGGCATTCGTAGCTAGTGTGAAACTCTTATTACAAAATGTACAGTGCGTTGAAGTACCCTGCCTGACTGCTCCGACACATCTGGCTTGGTGAGTAGCGAGATTGTCTGCACGGGTAAACGATGTGCGACACCTATCACACATGTGCTGCGGCACCTCCCGATAGGGGTTGAGCGTACAATTACACTCGTAGCGCAAACCATTCGAGCGATCGGCAAACACCCGATCGCAAAAACCACACTGGATTGCTTAGAAAGAGAATGAGATAATTGTGATGATGATGATGGAGAGAAAGAAGCGAAAGATGAAGAAGAAAAACTAGCGGAATCCATCTTGATTGAAGTAATGGAGAAAACACCCAACGATGGTGAAGAACGTCTCGACTGGTTGACGGAATGCGCGGAAGGCAGCTCGACGTCAAGCGGTGACCAGGAGCTAATCTGTGTGTAGGGGAGGTGACAATGTAAACTAGTGATGGGAGATACAATGCCTAACATATGTACTTAGTATAGGGTAGAGAATGTGCCAAAAAAGTTCTCTCAGAGTCCTTCCACTCTCTCTCGTAGTGCCATTCCATTACATTGCCATCCCTATGTCGTCATGGAACTGCCGAGCGCGAGTCATACCACTACGACATTTGTGCACGTGAAGGCCGCGTACTCTCTATCTCTCTCCCGCACACAAACAAGAATAACATGTCATAGTTAGTGCTAGTTTACTTCAAACTTTATTCTGAAACACATCCCTATTCCATTCTTAAAAACGATATTTAGTTATAATTTTTTATGTTATGACAATAGCCGAACACTACGAATCACGGGAATTATTATTTATACATCGTTTTGACTTGAAGTACGTGTGAAGTAACTGATTTCGACGGCACTTAACATCGAGGTCTTGAGAGCCGATGAGGGTGAAGCGAGGTGAGTATGGTGCGAGTCCGCAATGAAAGGGCTGGTGAGAAACAATAGTAGAGGCCTGCAGCTTCGTCCAGCACATGCGAAAAACGAGAGCAACTCCGTAGGGGATCGAACCAGAATCGCCTTGGTGGAAGGCATGTGGGGTAAGCAGAACCATGTGAAGAGAAACGACATACTCTCATTACATTTTTTAATAAAAAAAAAACAGGAAATGTAACGTAGCGTGGACGAACTAAACATGACGCTTACATCGCTAAATGAATATATTCTACAAGAAGAGCATGCTGGAGGATGACGGTGGCAAGTAGGGCGGGTAACCTTCTAGTGTAACGGTATCTCGCTATTACTGGCATCGCCACACACACACGCACACGCACACGCACACGCACAGGCTGATCACTATAACATGAGTTGAATTCATCCTTACAACAAATAGTCACTGCTCCGTGCTAACGTAAATATATTTTAACAGATGTGCTGAATGAAATGTGCCACGGTAAGACTTTGGATATCTTAACGACTAATAAAAAAAGTGATTATTTTATTGTGAACAGCTTATAACGTTAACAGGTATAGGCTGATCACAGTAATTGAGCACTTGTTTTTTACATACTATTTTTTTATATTGATTAACCACCTCTACAGCACACGGTAATTACTGGCTAAGGTAAAAATGAAATATATTTTTTGACCATTATTCCAAATGAGAGGGCTGTCGAAATTAAAGAACTTTCACAAAAATATATATTTACTGACTATTTATTCCAAATGAGAGGCGGCTTTGAAGAAAAAAAAATGCTCGCTTTACCGTGAATAGCATATAGTTCACCATGTAACATTATATGATTATGATCACTAACCTCAAACGTAGGATATATAGTACTGCTAACGAAGACTTAAGTCAATGAAGACAGCGTGTTGATCTGGATGTGCACGATGTGAACAGGTCAGATGCCAGATGACAAGTGATTGGACGCGGGGCGGTCTGAGGCCTTTTATATGTGGTGCTACCTACGTAAATAGCATATCCCGACTTGACTACGTCCTACCCTGCTCGGGGCGCCATTGCGTCGACCATAACTTGTTGTTCCTAGTCTATGTGCGTGAGAACAAGCTGTACACTCGGCTACGAGAGCCGGCGATGTTACGGTGCTGCCATAACTTATTATTGTCCACATACTATATTCGGACTGTGAGCGAGGCTGGTTGCACGGCCGAGACCAGGCGACATTACGGCGCCCATACCTGCTGTTAGTATTCTATATCAGTCTACGAGTGGAGCCGTGGCAGTCACGCATCGTCTTCAGAGGTTACAGTTTGTGTTCACAGAGTACATCCGGCTTTGCTTGTATGCTACAGTGTACATGTGGTACTTCCGCCACTCTCTCTACAGAGAATAATGTTATTTCCACTTGCTCGTACGAGCTATTTTGTTACATGCAGTCATTTTGCTGTTGCACTCTCTCTCTCGGCTGAAGGAACTTATATGGCTCCATAGTACTTGCATTCATGGAATACGGATTAAGAAAATCAAGAAGCATTTTGTTTTTGTATGTTACCTTTACTGTTAATATAAGGAATTAAAGAAAGTATTTGCGACCTCAGACAGTTACAATTTTCTTGTTTATGATTTGAGCTTCTTCAGTTAGCAAACGAGAAGTATAGTGACTACTGTCAGCGTTATTATAAGGAAAGCAAGCATTACCTTTTTTTATATACATGTTATTACTATAATGAAAATAGGGTAAATAAATATCTAATGTATTGGTTACGAATACATTTTACTTTATCACACACACGTACAAATCTTATCAGCTTTGTAATTCATTTTACAGAAAGTATTTACTTTTGCGGTGATGCACAGAATTAGAGATATTTACATTAAACATATTTATTGTTTTTTTCAATACTATTTTATTAACAATTTGTATTATACATGATGTCTATGAATTCACAAACTGTTGAATACATGTGATTAATTTAAAACAACTATGTTGTGTGTGATTACTTGAAAACATCCAATTCGTCTCTCTCTCTCTCTCTTTCTCTCTCTCTCTCTCTCTCTCTCCAAAATACACACACTACAGACAAAAATGTTATAATACATCTATTAATTCACACATTACTTGATTCAGCAAGTCTTTCACCTCGCTGGCAGGAATCGACCCAATGTCCGGCAGCGGCGTGCCTGGATGATATTAGACCACAAGCCGGACATATTGTAGGTTCGGCGCTGGCTAACTTGACGTCCATTTGCCACCTGCGAGCGACTCGAGGCCGTCTCCGTGATGTTTCTGCATTCTCGCTAACGCCTGGAGATGTCCTAGCCTTCACAGTCCTCTTACGGCTCGGTGTCCAGTCGTGGCATCAGGCAGCTGGACAGCAGCAGTAGCCAAGGCGTCAGGCAGCTGTGGAGCAGTAGGCGACATCGGGGCGTCAGGTAGCTGAGCAGCCGGTGAGGTGGGCGGCCTGGTGATATCTTCCGTGGTGAAGTCACGCTCGTTTATTGTGATGTTAGGCATCGAATCAGGCAGGTTGGTGAGGTGGTAGTTTATTGCATCTTTCAACAACGCGCGTGTTTCCACCTCGTCTGAACTGCAAGGTATCGGCGTGTCCTCTCTCATGTTGTACACAGTACACCTCCCAGGCACAGTGCGCTCTCCCAGCTTCTGGCTTCGCTCAAACATTTGTGGATTATGAGCTAAAATCCAATGTTCTGAGCCATTACAGTTCTCACTATACATACGACTCTCCCCGACATAGTATGTGACACAAGCATGACCTGGTGTCACGCTGGTGTAGGCAGCCTCTGGGTGGAATGGCGCACTCATCTTCGCAGAGTAGTAGTAGTGATGGCGACGAGCAGGATACATGAGACTTATATAGCGCTCTTCAGTATGTGACGTTGCAGTTATTTTAAAACCTCGCCAACAGCGCTAGCAAGCATTCAAGGAGGACACAGACAGTCCCATAAACCTTCACCTGCTGCGACACCTCAACTCGCTCTGGACCGCAGCTTCGTCGTCGACAGCCATGTTAATGTTGTACTGTACACATGTAAGGTAAGTTTTTTCACTTAAATACGCTGCATACTTTAGCTGAACACGGTAGAATCCATTTCCTGTCGCAAACGTCTTGTGGTGAGGTATGTATGTGACCAGTGCATTCTTCCCTCCATCTGTAGATTTAGCCATCATCTATGTTGCGCAGGGCAAATTCCACTTTTCTGTTCTCGCTCAGCATTCCGGTAATATCTTCAAATTCTGATTGTAGTGCTAGAATGTGGCTGCATGTAGGTAGGCGAGTGTTTGGGCGTAGATTAGCAACATCGCACCTTTCATACTTGTAGCATGGCAGAACCTCGCTGTGAAACTCATCCCAAGCATCGTGGTAACCCCACAAATGATTTCACCATCGCATATCTGTACTTGTTCGCAGGCAAACTCGGGTTTAAATTTAACTCGTCTATAACCTACATAATGGCGTGTGTAGGAGTTTGAATTTTCTGGCTGGAACTGCACACAGTGGCGTTTCTCGAACACATTGCTCGTGGTGTTGTCTCCTGAAGACTGCACTGACGATGACTTCGAGCTCGATGTAATGTCTGCTGCTTCTTATACGCGGGATGTACTCACATTCTTGTAGCCAAGTACACCTCACATGACAGGGGAGAACACTTTGTAACCCATGTAATTACTCCACGCTTCATGACCATCGCATGATGCTCACCGATACACATCTCAGTCCAACGAGTAATCACATTACTGCCGGGATGGTTCAGTTCATATGCAATTGACTGGGCAAACCACACCTGGCGTACATTCTCTTCGTTTGCGCGCTCTAGCAATGTGGCCGTGGTAAAAGGCAGCTCCGTGTTCGGACGTAGGTAGTACACTGGACACGCAATCACACTGCATGGTCTTAAGTAGACGACGAAGCATTCCTCTTCGTTTTGACATACCCAATGTTCCAGGCCGGTACAGCTTTCCATTTGCTCCGTCAGTCCAGGAGGTTTGCCGTGAAAACTTCGGTAGCCGATTGTAACATCTGCGTACTTATCTGCATTAAGAGGATTGAATGCTACGTACATGGGGCGAGAGAGAGAGTGAGAGAGACACTAGATGAACACGTCCATGTTATGAAAACTCTACCACATGCATCGTTTTCCCGTTCAGTGTCAGCATATCACTCTCTGTGATTAACTGTGAATATATCTAGATGGTAGCCGTACTCGAAAGTCACCATCCATTAAACCGGTTACATTTCCCGTATGTTGTCCCTGCCCGGTGAAAGTCTGCTGCTACATACTTTTTGCCTATCACCAGGTCCGTCAATGCCTTGTACTGTGCACCTCCATTCAACTTTGCTATAAGCGTGTCCATATTGAGAGAGAGATAGAGAGAGAGAGAGAGAGAGAGAGAGAGAGAGAGAGAGAGAGAAGCGTGCAAGGGTTGGTCGCGAGTACTATGGTTTAACCTCTGTGATGGACAAGTATTTATATTGTTTCCCCCACCACCACGTCCTTAGCAGATACACACATGCTATTGCTCACCCCCCTACAGCTATCCATAGCCCAAGTCCTCAGAAGTAGCGTGTTCATGCAGGCGCATGACCGACATAGCCTACACTCTCCACACTCGTACTTCATCGTGTACCGAGACTTTAATTATGTAAAGAGGGACATCCGTACTCTGTCTGTACATCGCATACGTTCGCCCTGCAATAGATAGTCAACCATCGCTTCTGCTCGGGACCGGCCACGAAGACTACACCATCTACCTCCTCTTCCAACATATAGGTAACTACATCGTGTATTTTATCATATTCCATATCGCCATCATTCCTATTGAGGCTATGATAGTATTTTTCCAACCATGTATCTGTCACATTACTCTTATCATCGAGTGAGGACCATAGAAACTGTGGTAGAAATATACTTGTAGTCGTGCTTCGGTTCGCGTATGCTATACAAATACGTTTAATTATGAAACCGCGCAGAGACATGCAGACATGAGCGTTCGCGAACATGGTGTGACGACGAAAAGCGATTAGGTGAGTACCTTAACGATTCTGTCGCGAGCATTGTATGTGGCCAACATGTTGTGAATTACCATCGCATACACTTGAGTATTGGCGGGGAAATTCTCCCCGGTTGTCAATTCAATTCTACAGTCTACAACACCCGTCTTCAATCGGTCGTCCTGGTTACTCACATCAAACACCAGGAGGAGTGATGTGGTCATGTACTGGCTGGATTCCAGTATTGGCGACTGAGTTTATCCACAATAAGCTCTCTGAAAGTCAGCGTAAATCTCATATGGGACCATAAACATACCGTTCACATAATCTGTGTTTAAATCGCCATACGGGTAACACTCAGAGTTGAGGAACACTTTACAATTCTTTATATTCAAATGATCAAATGTTGAACGGTCTGCACTGAGAACATTTTGTTTGCCTGTCAGAAACGCAATTTTATGTAGCGTGGTTTCCCACTTGTAAAAGAAGTTCTAACGTTCCAGTGTACACGCGTTGACTACGGAATGCTTGGGTATGATTCTAAACTCCAAGAGCGAAAATCATTGTCAACGTTCCTACCTTTCTCTGCATATTTAAAAAAATTCACACATTCAGACATTTTCACCTGGACGTGTGGTAGCAGCCATTCGAAAGACCACATTGACAGCGATGTGAGTTCTGTTTCGGCTGCTGTATCCACCACCGCATTCGTTTTCATGTTAGCCATGAGAATGACTAGTTCCTGCTTGGAATTAATTATTGCATGACGGTAGTCTTCGGCGAAGCCTAGTAGCATTTCGAGTAGAATGCTAACTTCGACTTTACCATTGGCATAGAGAGGAACTTTAAGGTACTGCTATTTTAGCTGCAGCTAGTTGGTTGCGAGTGAGCGAGAGATAATTCTTTATGGTAGCTGTAATTCCAACATCGCATGATGCATCCACTTCGCACCCATTCAGTTCGTACGCAATTCTACTTAACATGTGTAATATTTCGTTCCTAATTATTCGAGTTGTCGCAGGTACAGCACCATTGGCCCTTGTAATCGATCCTCGAAACCTCAAATAAGAAATACATGGTGCTGTGTAAATATCTTGATTTTGTACCGGAATTCGAACCTTGGACGAAGGCAAGTACGGTGATCGCGTCTTCCAAATCCGCCGGCTTTGCTATGTTTAATATTTCCACATCCATATTTGACGACCTCGAGTCCCAATCCACGAAGGAAACGCACGTTTTTCAGATGTTAGCACGCTGGAAGCTCGTCTCGTACTGACTTGCGGTTTGGTACAGTACGTTTGCTTTTATTACCTTCTTAAATTTGAGACCCATCTTTGCATAAATGTACGCGTACGGTTATTTCCTCACCGCGAAAATTAATCAGACGATTGTCTTGGTCTACGATCGAGACTACTACGTCCTGTACGCTCTCTGTGACGATGGGAACATAAATGGGTGTTTTAGACACATCCACCAGCTTAAAGCCTGGTGCTACCATCGCGTAGAATTCATGTAGTATTTGGCTAGGCTTGGCGTTGAGATACGAACTGGTAACCAAGTTACAGTTGATTCTTATAACATTCCCTGGGAAAATATTTACCGGTAGTGTGTATACGTGTATTTTATTCGCATCGTACTTGACAATCTCGAATTCCAGCATTGTGGCGAGTGTGTCGCTTTGTGTAAAGTCTATCTGAGCGGAACAATAATTCTCACTCTGTAGAGTATTGGAATTGCCTCGCAGCGTCAACACTACTTCCGGTTCTAGTGCACGTTTAAGGACCTCTTCTGTATCTGCAATCTCATACGAGCCTGTAGGTATGCTCACCTCGCCTCTCTTACTGCTCTCCGTGACATAACGAAGCATACAATTACGTTTATAAATGTTCGACACAGAGAAATAAGTTTGAAAATCTATTACTGCAACCGACCACGAACCCTCCAGTTTCAGCGGAGGGAAGTGCACGGAGCGTAATTGTGAGCTATTGCCCGACACGATCAACGATACAGACATGACTGATTATTACATGTAGTGCATTCACGTTAAGTAGAGCCTATCTTGAAAGGAAGCGCAGGCAGAGGTGGCCACAGTTCGTTTCTCGTGGCAGTTGTTCTGTCACATAGTTATAATATAATCGCAAGCCTCTTAAGTATGTTTTCAATTCCTGTGGTGGTCGTAAATTACCATAACTCATAGTATTCAGCTGTATCTCCGCACTTTCTATATGCTACCCAATGACTTCCAGGTCCCCGACTATTAGCTAGATTTATTATGCCACAATCCACTCGTCTCGGTCTATGTGGCAGTCTGTTGCGCATAAACACACCCCGAAAATTAGATATTTTCAATTTACGTACACACTTTTGTATATCGAAATTTGTGAGGGGGCGGTTGGGCAGCAACCTTAAGACTGCTTCCTCCTCCTCCTTCGCCTCCTTTGTTTTCCCCCTCCTCCTCCTCCTACACGATATGGACGAAGATACAGGCCCCTGCCGTTTTTTGCAATGGTCTCCATATTTCTGCTGTGACCTATAGCTTCGCTCAATTGACTATTTTCTGCCTTAGCAGATTTCACTGTTCTCACTATACCACTTGCACCAGCTCTAAGGCTACCAAGAACGCCTAGGGCTGGTAGGATAAATGGCAAGATACCTCCACGCTTCCTCCGTGGTTTCCTCCTCGGCTTCCTGGTTTTTTCACCTTCCTTCTAAACTGCGAACCCATACCCCGTTTGACTTTCGTTTTCATGATGTTGGACACTCTCCACGCAGCTAGACGTTCGCCGAGTTTGGACTTGGGCTAACTAACTAATGCTTTAGCTTTATCCGCAAGTACAATATCGGCCGTGTGTCTATCAGTCAACTTACTACTGTTTGCGTACGCAATACCGTGCTGGCGGCACGTCTCGTCCAACGAATTGAAAGGAATGTCACCACGTTTCAATCTTCGTGCTAGTCTCGTGCCCGGCCCACAGAACTTATAACCGGGAATGTGAGCCTCGAAAGGAAGGTTGTTGATTAGCGTATTCAGCAGACCTCCTTTCCTCTTGCCTACACGACGCATTACGACATACTAACGCAAAACTTGTACGTCATGCATACTTTATACATGTGTCACCCCAGTCTCGAACATGGACCTTAAGTATCTATTTTTTTGCATTTGCGTGTTATCATAATGGAGATCGTGGCACAGACCACTACACTCCCCGTTCGCATCTCTGCCGATGATGAAACTACTGCTCGCGAATTGCGCCATGGTAAGCTGCTACCGTGCCGTCGACTGTGCGTGGTATCATAGCTCTACTCGAAATCTCTACAGCAGTCAAAGTACGTACGACTGGCACGAATATTACAAGTAGTGGATGGACTAGACTATTTTCCATATAGTGACAATGAAGCAGTTGTGCCGCCGAGTGAAGCGAGACCCAACTCTGTGTTTGTCTTTGACAATGTCGCATGCGTGAAGCAGCTGACAACGCAACAGTATTTCAGCACGGGAAGGCATGCAGCTGTGAACTCCATTTACTTGTGTCAAACATATTCACGCATGCCTAAGCAACTCCTCCGCGACAATGCCATTTCACCGTTCTTTTCCGTATGGATGACTTAAATTTACGTCATGTATACTCTGACCATGTGAACACCGATATGACTTTTAACAGTTTTAAAAATATGTGTTCATGTTGCTGGCGTGAACCGCATGGATTCCTTGTGATTGCAAAGGATTTTCCACTTTATAAGGGACTTTATCGACGTAGATTTGATCAGTTTATTATCATACATCGGTGAAGGATGAGCTACGCAGTCTCCAAGTTCGGCGGCTTGAAGCATGCACCGGACAGCTGTATTACAGCTACCGACTACAGTAACTGCAGCTTTGTTGGGAAGCGAGCCAAGAACCTTGGTGGCCCGAAGCATGATGGCGATGCAGCTACGGCGTCCTTTGTCAGCAGCGTCACTTCAGAGACATTGCGTCCATTGGCAGCGTCAAACACGAAGACTGAGGCTTCCCTTCGCACTCTGTCGAGTCGGCTCACAGCTTTGGAGAAGAAACTCAATGGTGTTGGAGATCGCATTACCTCAAAGTTCTTCCAGCGGTGGCGATAAGTAGCGAGAGTGAACTGAAAATATTGGCAGTGTGCGTCAAAACTCACTGCCTTAGACAAGAAGCTCAGTGCTATGGATGGAGTCAAGTCTGGACGTCTGTGTTGTATGCTAAATTGGACGGACAAGTTGGTGCACTGACTGGGGCTGCGAGCAAACGCTCCACTTTCGCGAGTCGTCTCGAAACTATGGACAACAGATTATTAGCCAAGATTGTTAGTGCCTTGTCTGATACGAATTCAGATAATGAACTGTAGCTTCCTTGCAAACCATATTCGAGACGCCATATCTCACCATGTCAGCATGTTTGAAGCATATTTGGCGAACCTACTCAGACCGTCAGGTGAAACTGTGTCGGGCCCGACCCGGCCACGAGGACGCCCATAAATACCAAGTACCTCTCGCTCACTGTTTTAGTACAATGATTGCTGCTGTCGAAGATCTACAACATGTAATTGCAAGTGTGCGGGCCAAGTATTTACTGGCTAAGCGTGCTCGCATGGAGCGAGATGCAGCTTTGGAGAAGCCTTCCGACCGATTACTTCTCGTCTGGATCAACATCAACTAGCTGCTCTCCCTGCTGAACTGAAGACTGAACCAGGCGTTGATCGTCGGACTGTGAAGAAGCGCTAGCCGGAGGCTGTCGATGATGAAGATTTATCTCTAGCAGATTGTAAACGACAAAAGGAACGATCTGATTCCCACTCCACGTCTGTTCGCAATTACCTACAGTCGTGCACATGAAGATTCAATGGCGCTACATATGGAGTATATAGGCTCAATAGAAAATGTTATTTGGGAAACAAACAAATATTTTTCCTGCCCAACGATTTTATACAAGTGGTGATGAAGCTGTGCGCGCCACTCCATGGCTCTATGAGCTACTGTTTAAACATACGCCTGGCGAGTACTCGCAAGAGGCGCTTCGTCAATATAAACACATACTTAGTCTCACAAGTGCATATTTGACAGACAATGGTCCTTCTGCTGATACATATAAGGATGAAACTCGTCCTAAATTCGACATTATCAGTGATATGTTCTCGGAGTCTGCTGTGACGAGCGGCTATGTTATGACTTCGAAATAGAATGGGAGCAGTCAACTTGAATATGTAGTCTGGAACAATTTCAATGAACTTGCATCACGTCTACGTCTACTAGTTGTATCTCAGCAGGCGGCAATACTTCACACGAAAACGAGATTGTTAATATACTGGAAGATCTTCGGGAAGGAGGATACATTTTCTAAAATGTCCAGTGCAAATTTCTCTGGTGAGTTTCACCGACCCGCACGACACACTTATTCCAGACGAAAAGTAGTTGTGTTTTGACTGAGAGACCTCTATCAAGCGGACTTGGTGGAAATGCTGCCATATGCTAAAGTTAATGAAGGATTCCGATATTTATTAACTGTCATCGACTGTTTCAGCAAATATGCTTGGGCTGTACCTATACGACGGAAACGCGGGCTCGATGTCAGCAATTTATGCAAATTGTCTTACGTGATAAAGGCAATCCTACAAATATTCAGACTGATCTCGGCAGGTAGTTCTATAATTTCATTTTTCGTGCCCTCGTGTCCACAAATAAGATCAATCATTACTCCACCTACAGCGGCATAAAAGCTTCAATTGCAGAACATTTTAATCGAACTTTGAAGAATGACATGTGGCGTGAATTCTCGGCACGTGGAAGATACAAATGGTTGGACCTATCACCGTAACTGGTGTCTATATACAATTACAGAACTCATCGCACGATTCACATGCGGCCAGAAGATGTTAAATACAATTCCCTGATGGATTCGGTGTACAAGACTGCGAAGATGGTGGATCCACGACGAGCTTAAGTGAAGGTTGGTGCCTATGTATGCATATCGAGGATGAAATGTGTATTTGATAAGGCATATACACCGAATTGGAGTTCGGAAATATACAGAGTGGTTAATATTCGACACTATGCTCCACGTTTGTTCTACTTGGAAGATATGGACGGTATGGTGCTCAGATGTAGGTTTTATGCTGAAGAGATACAACCGACTCGATTCCCTGACACATACCTGAATGAAAAAGTCATTCGAAGGCCTGGAAATCGTCCCTTCTTGAAATTGCTTGGTTTTGACTCAAAGTTCAACGATTGGGTAACGTGCTCTGAGCTCACCGACTGCGGTGGTAATTGATTGATATTATTACAAAATTATTTATTCTATGTTTTTACAAATGAATGTACTTGTGTGAATAAACACTAACAGATTGAAATGAACTTGTGTGTGTGAATAAACCCCTACCCATCAACGTATTTATTTTTAAATAAATGATTATGTACAGTTAATCTATGTTTTTTTTATATTACCTATATTTACATTAAACCAGGTGGTTATTATTTGGGACAGAATTTATATTAAATAAAAATATACATTAGTATCACACTATAGAGCGAGATAGTAATTCTACTTTGTGCGACGAGTGCGTGCTATCTCGTATCTACCTTATTTCAACTACTATCGGTCCACATGTGATGGTAATCTTGTGGTTAGCACACCGGACTGGCAACCCAAGGGTCACCGGAACGAAACCGCACGACTCCAGTTCACACGTAAAATAAATTACCAGCGATCCTGGCGGACGATGAGCGACCACAAGATGACTGCCAGTGCTCCTAGCTGCCACCAGTGGAACTTCGAGTGCGAGAATCAAATATGGCCGCAAGCACGCACTCTAGAGGCCGATGTGGGAATCAAAGATTGACGGCAAACAAGATGGCCGTTTAAAGCAGACGACTACAAAACAAGATGGCCTAAACCAGCAGACGACAAACGAGATGGAAGTAGGAAACCCCATCCAGGAATGAAAGAGAGAGAACGAAGAGGAAGAGAGAGAACGAGAGGAAGCGAAAAAAGTGGAATGTAAATGAAATTAAACTTGGGAGGACCCCGGCGATGAAATGCAAGAACAGGAATTGAAAACCAAGATAGATGTCGGAGACGACTGCAAGAGCAGGAAGAGATGGCCTCATGCATACTGACTGGCAATATGGCCGGAATGATAAAGCAGGAATTTCCGCGACGTCATCCAAGATGGCCACCGCCGGGCCTGCTGCAGGCTGCACGTGTCCCAGCTTGCCCATTTCCATACTACTCGTAACGTATCGCCTTAACTTACAGAAATGTTTACCAGTATAATGAATATTATTATCCCGGGCGCTTTCTATTAGCGCAGTCAGATCATTTATAGCTAGTCATTTATAGCTTATTCAGAGTGAATAACGTTCTGGTTTCTGGTCAGCTTTAGAGACTGGATTAAGGGGCCGCCATTATCTGGCAGAGTATCTGGAACTAAGTGTGCCAATAAAAAAAATTCTGTATTAGCTTCGTTACTGCTTTTACTTTAACAAGCTTTATTCTCCCGTGATCAGAATACATCGCAGGACTGTCTGCTTTGATTAGGTAGTTAGACCCTCATTACTGATCCACAACTTTTGCAATTACTGTGTGCTTCTGAGAATCTCTTGTTATTCTTCGTGCTGTTACAAATATCTACGCTTAGGAAGGCACCTAACAGTGTGATGGTTTTTAAAATAAAATTAATCAAACCAAGAACCCTAATTTATTTTTATGTGAAATTATTTTACAGTGTTTCAACTTCCAATTCGCAATAACAACAAAAGCCACAAGCTTCATCAATATAAGTAGTACATAACTTAACAAGACTCATTAGAAATAGTTTTTTCTTAAATATGCGATACTATACGTTAAAAATATTGAAAATTATAATTTCGCCATCAAACACTTCTCACCTCTTTGCTGTCATATGAGCGTATCGCAATCTGGGAGCCTCGCCACAGTTTTAGCGTGAAAGATATTAGTTTGTCCCACATTGGAAATATTCTCCCCGTTCCTATGTCACTCTGCAGGAGAACAGGCACAGCAATGCATTGTACCACCCTGAATTTGTGGGTAGAGTACAACATTAGAATTTTTATCCCTTACCAAAATTATTTTAGCATCATTCTCTTAAGCACCTTAATAAATGGTGTAGCCACCATAGTAGATATTAATACCGGAAAAATTTAAAGACCTGCTGTAGCAGAAATTTTTTCATCAGTTATGATTCTTTTAAAGGGAAAAGTCCTACTCTCTCGAGCACAAGGTCGAGCTCGTCTCCCCACTTATTTTCTACTTACCTCGCCCTCCTTTAGTACCCTGTATCTATATCTCCTTTGGTAAAGCGCAGCCTGGATAACTGATTTTACTGTCATCTTGCAAACAATGAAACATTATTTCACAAAAGAGCCAAACGAAATATATTGAAGAAAATTTATTTGTTCTGAATAAATTAAGAACAATTATAAAGGTGTTGTTACAATTTTTCAAAGTCGTTGTGCTTAGTCAGGTTCTTCAAGCTATAGAGATTTCAGTTCAATATAAGAGTTGATAATATATTCCTAATTTATTGACGAACACTGCAAAGGCGCCGGCTCTGGTCCAGAATCTTCTTACATTGCGCCGAGAAAAACGGTAACAAAAATTCTTGCTCACCCTTCCAAATCGTCAACTCCAACGGTTGGTTGATCGGGGGGGGGGGGGGGGTTGTCTGTAACTCCAGCCAGGTCTGCTGCTGACAATCCTCTCCCCGGCCGCCGGGCGACACAGCAGTGTGTGTTTTGGGCCAGGAAAGGTAGGACGATGGAGGGGGGAGGGCAGAACGCTGCCCGCGCCCGGTGCGCGCCTAATAGCATCGTACAGCCAAGTAAGTCATTTAAAAATCACATTTACAGCATATTTCCGTCAACAACATACACTTACTGTAGTGAAAGTATGTGTGCATAATATATTTACTTTCATATATTTTTTAATAGTGGCACGCTTCATTAAAAGGAAAGTGGATGCGCCGTTACTAAAATATTCCCGAATACCTTTTCCCATAGCCTCCAGCCAGACCTCAACATGTACCCCTTCCCGCAATTTGAAAATATTCCAGCGTCTGTGTGTGCACACACACTCGTCAAAAGCAAAATCTCCCAACACTTTCGTAGCAGTGGCATATCAAAATAACAAAGCATCCTCTACCAAAAAAAAAAAAAATTAAACAAATGTTCAAATATATATTTTGTAAGTGCAAGTCGAGTGTTACCCCTCTCTCCTCTTCGTGCATCTGCGCTCCCAAGCGAGACAAGTATGGCCACCCAGCCTGGCGCTATATCAGCTCGCTGTTAGAAGAGGAGCGGTGTGCAGATGAACCTGCGCAGACGAGAGACACTTCTTTAGCTGCTGTTCAGACGCGCAGGACATCAGCGCGCAACAAGATGACGATAAAGCCTTCAAGTTCTCCCGCGTCATATAGAGCCCTCTCTGTTGAAACCTCCGCCTAGATGTGGGGCTGCTCACAGGAAAGTAAACACTGTTGAAACCTCCGCCTACATGTGGGGGCTGCTCACAGGAAAGTAAACACTGTTGAAACCTCCGCCTACATGTGGGTGCTGCTCACAGGAAAGTAAACACTGTTGAAACCTCCGCCTACATGTGGGGGCTGCTCACAGGAAAGTAAACACTGTTGAAACCTCCGCCTACATGTGGGTGCTGCTCACAGGAAAGTAAACACTGTTGAAATTTACCACTAAGAAAATCCCTCCTCAGTACACTGATGCAGACTTTCAGTCGAGTTCACCACAAAACTGTCTGATATAATATCAACGCTCAGCCTCAACCATTTATTCCAGAAACAAAATTTTTGGAGGAAACATTTATTATGTACTGTAGTCAGCCACTAACAAAGGATTTCTTTATAAATTCAATCCCAAAATGGGTGAAATGCGAGGCCAAAGTATGTATGGAAAATAAAATATTAAACATTCATATTAATTAGAAACTTTCTGTGAAAAAAAAAAAAAACTTGAATTTCATTCCATTTTACATTTTTTAATATGTATTCTATTGTAAAGTTATTCTTACTATTAAAAAACATGTAAAAAGCATGAATTCCATGCGGACGCAGTTGCTGGGAAGAAGCTAGTACGTATGTAAATATATGGTTACTGAAGTTCAATGTCTGTAGTCTGATACACACTACATCACGAATCTGCACACTATTAAAGCATATATTTTCCTATAAATGAATTAGTTTCCACTTGGATGAGATATGAAGACATTGAGGCTGCCCATGGTAATGTTAGTCTTTCACAGAGCGGAAGGATGCAAAATGAGAAGGGAATTATGTAGATCCTAAGCAAAGCTTTCAATTATTCTCAGTCAACCGTAAACAGCCTATACATACTATCATGTCGCTTGTGATGAGAGCATTATTCTTCTGATGTAATGTTGTAATATGGAATTATATCTGTAAACCATCCGATAATGTATCTAAATTCAAATATATTTAAAGGATTAAGTGGAAATATTCTTGACTTCAAATTCTTACAATTCGGAATGTTACGCCACTGCTTGATAACTCACAAGACGTGAATGCCCCTACAATCTGGACTCAGCACACTTGGTTGTCAGCTCCTTGGCACACTAGGCAGGACACAGCTCACCCTGGAGTGGCGCACCTATATAATGGAGTTAGGGAGGGAAACATCTTATAATATATTCGTGTTATGCCCTAGGCATATCCGCTCTGCAAACAAAAAGTGGGTCTACGGGGAACGTCCATTAACTGACTATGTGAGGTTTTCGAGTGCGAATCCAGCGTCTGTTGCCTGGACTTCTCTTGGTTACAACTAGGACTTAGCCCCTTGGGAAGGTCGAGGTAAACCTGCGAGTCCTCCTTAAGAAACGCATTACTATGTATGTGCATGCTGACTGGGCTCTCCATGTTAGCAAGGAAGAGAGAGAATTCATGCAGTGTATTAGTAGGGGCACACGGGTCATACTCCACTTTTAATTAATCGAATTATCAATTTGATATCAAATTGATTGACCAAATTATTCCGCTAATTAAACATATAAAGAAATTTGTATAATAATTTATCTGCTAATCTTAATCCGATCAAATTTGACTGATTGATGAAATTAATTTTTTTGAATTAATCAATCAAAATAAAAAAAATTTAAATTAATTTTTGAATTTGGTGTGAATTGATAAGTGCATAGTTTTGGTGCAAAAGTGTGGTAAGTATCTTACTTTATAAATTTTTTTATTTTTTGGGGGAACGGTATGGTAGGTCCTCATCTGTGGACATCTAGCGTTGTACTTATGTGTGATGTGTTGGGGAAGGGGTTATATAGTTATTGTGTAATATTAATTTTTAATGGTATTGAGGAGTCCATTTACCATCTGGCATGCGACTGAGGGAGAAGGAAAGAGAGCATCACATGACATGTGCAGCGCGGTCGGCGTCTGATTGTAGACTGAGGTTATGGCGGAAATAACGAGTAATTTGTAGAAAATGAATATTCGGGTGAAATCCGCAGTGGCATTATTCTTACGGTACTGTATGCAAGGAATATAATTTATTACAAACAGAGAGGTAACGAATGACTATACTCAGTGTATTGAATGAGGGATAATACATACGCAGCATGGTCGGCGTCTAAATGTCGACTCAGATTATGGCAGAATTAACAAGTATTATGTTGAAAATGAATAATCGGGTGAAATCCACAACTACAGTTTACTAATAAAATTAAAATGAACACAGCGAATCAACTACTTGACATAATCGCTCCTCGACTGGCACAAAAGGAAACGAGTTAAAAAATAGGTTTTGAAACACTTCACAAATCTATAAAGAATTATTTATCCTGTTTACGATGCACGCACTAGATGAATGAAACAACGAAAGAATTTCTTTTTACACACGAATGTTTAAAAAATAAGAGCTATTTCCCTACCAATATAATATACACCAGAGTAATTTCCACGAATTAACTGTTAACCAAATTCACACACTCATACTAGAGGAAGCAAAAGAGTGGAATTATCCCAAATCCACACGAACTTCAGACAACAGAGTCTATTTCCCCATAAATGACCATCCCAGCAATCCTGGTGTCATAAATAAATAAAACAACAAATTAATAGAATTATACCTACAACAAAGCCAAAAACGATTTCCCTTGCAATATGTAATTTACGACAGAATAAATTACATGAATGAATCACTTGTCCTAAACACAAGAACGACACATTCTTAGTAATTAACAAAAGTAAGCTATGAAAATGATTTATCCCTGATTAAAAATTCAAAACAAGAGTTTACTATCTGAAAAATATTTCCTTACGAATTTAATTTATGCCAAAGATCACGCAAAGGAAATATGAAGAACTCCCAAAAACTATTTCACCAGAACTATAATTTACGACATAATAAATTATATGAATGAAATGTTAACTATATACAAGAAATGAAATAAAGCTTTACCACACAAACGAAGTACTGAATCACACAGAAAAACTTGTCCCATTTCCAAGCTATAGAATTAATTCACTTCAACTCATAAATGCAGTTTACTGTAAGTATGCGTATCTAAAATTAATTATTTTTAAAAGAGTTTTCATTTAAGTCTCACAAGATCAGCTGCAGAAATTCACATATACAAATCCTAGCAAAATTAAAAATCGCACACATTATTTAAAAAATAATATATGCACGTATACATTAAATGTTTATACGGAATCGCACAAGTTATCATATTCCAAGAATAAAATTATTAACTCACAAACGACATATCTACAAACTCAGTTTCGTTATTGTGAGATTATGTATTAAAAATCATTTTAACACATGTTCTGTCTAAAATCTATCGCAGTGATAGCTTAGCGAACCTCATAGTGAACATTTGTAGAAAATCTTCAGAAACTAAGATCATGCGCACTTTTTCCGAGATGATATGGTTATAAAAAAAACGAAATTATATTTATATTCGTAAAAGTTATTAACTAACACATTTTATGTTATGAAAAAGGGTTTATGAATGACAATTATGTTCCATCTGCGGAACCCTGCCCTCCGCCCGTGCAGAAAACCCAACCCTTCTGAGTGGTCAAGAGCAACTGGCCGAAAGTGCAACAAGGGAACATGCACCAACCACACAGCTAGGTTTCGTACTATATCACTCGCTCTCATCCCTTCTCTCTTCAACCCTGAAGCAGGGCGCTACCGAAGGAGCGATGACCGCTGTCCTTTGTCATGTATACCATTGGAAAAGATCACATTGCAGCCTGCTAACACTTTTCCTGGCAAATTTAATTTAAGAAATATTTCATCTCTGAAAGGTATACAGTTATCTACTAAATTTAATAACATTCTAAATGTTTTAAACTGAAACAATTTCGGGAAACATTATCCAATTTCCAAGAAATATAAGATTAAATGCAAATGAACGTAACGGATTATCGCTCATGGTAATCCAATGAAACTGTAATCTAATCAAACAAGCAGAATCATTGCACAATAAGTGCAATAAACTATGTACACTATAATTGTACATTCAAACCCCAATCGATATCGCTAGGTTTATTAAATGAAAATAGAAAACACATAAATTAAGATTGAATGTTTTATTGATTATTATAAATTTACAAAACATTGTATTACAATCTTTTAAGGTCCTGATTCTTCACCCAAGAATAGTGGGCTATTGAGAAACCTCTTCATCGAACCAAGGACATAACTTTTTTCCTGGTAATGATTTTATCAACTAAATATTAGTTTGGAGAAGTAACTGTTTGCAATTCGTCTTCATGAAATCCACCTTTAATGAATTCTCCATCATATGTTTCGAGGTAATATTCTCTAGGAAACAACTGTCGAACTGAAATTATTTTAAATATTTCGTAAGACCTATTCACAGTATATTTTTTCTAAAAGACCCTTTCAACTTAGAGATCAATACATACCGGCCAACTTTAAACTTTTACTTTCTCTTGTCTAATAGTTTAACTATATTATATGTGGTTTTCATCCATCTATTGTCCATAACCTTTTCAGGTACCATCTTGATAGATCAGTGATATCTTGAATTATAAAATTTAAGTATTTCGGGCAAAACATCTACCCAATTGTAAGTCCCCTTCGACGTGAAATGTTTGTATATTAACTTTTTAATCGGTTCGTTGAAACTCTCTGCCACACTCGCTTTGACTTCGGAATACATTATGTAATGATTGATTCCATATTCATCCATTAGTTCCTGGAATGTTTCAGACAATACTTAGTTCCTTTATCGGTTTAGAGTGATTTTTGCATTCTTTGTTGCAAAATTATTTTCATTGCATCGCTAATCTGTTTCCCAGTCTTGCACTTCACAGGTATACTCTAATTATATTTTTAATAAACATCTATTGTAGTTAAAATATACATGTATCACTTATTGTATTTCGAAAGCAATGTCATTTCACACAAATTGGCTTAAAAAAGATAATTTAAACCATAAGTAATAACTCTTCTTCTGGGAAACCTTATCCTTGCCGGGGTGTGAACTTCTTGAGTCCGAACTTCATTAGTAATATAACCTTCATCTGTCAGCTCTTCAATAATATAAACATTTTTGTTTGTATGTGAATTATTCCCAGACTCTCTCGAAGGGGTGATAAGATTTTATCTGTTCACCAATTCATTAGGGTTATTCCAATATACAGGAGAAAACCGATCGCCACCATCTTCTTTATATATTTCACTTCCAGCAATATTGCTTCATAAATGTAGTTTTGCATGGGTTTCAACAAAGAACAACAAACAAGTTCTTTATATTTCTCCAAATCAAGGTCGGAATATCCATTTGGAATCTTTTTAAATAATAATTCAAACAATCCTTCACGCGCATAAGTTACATAATCACCTATTTTAATTCCATTCTCAGAAAAAACCTAATAACTGAATCTCCCAGAAACCATATGTTCCCATGTCGGTATACACCAAATGTCGTATCGCGCATAGGTGAAGGATGTTTTAAAGCTAAATAACATCATGTTATATGATTTTCCTTTTTCTTTTTAAAGATTCTTCCAATTTAGTTTCCACTAATGTTTCATTATGTGTATTCTACACAGAATGTTATGTATCCATTCTACTTGTAACAAGTTTAAATATTTCTTTGTTTAAAACATCCTGTTCCTTTCGGGCTTGTTTAGCTCGTAAATATTTCTCCTTCACAGCGATATAACATAACGTAATTTCGAAGCAGTCGAATTTTTTTTTGTTTATGTTGCATTAACTTTCAACTATTTATATATAACTTAAGTTGTCGGTTTTCTAACTGGTGCAGTAGGTCGACTAGCTGCTACTCTAGATCCGAATAATTTGAACTTTTTCAATCGTATCGACTTTACTTCAAACTGCATCAAATTTAATTACAGTTTTAGCTCTCAAGTTATTAATAAAATAAATTATTCTTGTTTCCAAATCATTATTTTGTCTTCTCAGATCTGTTTGCTTAACTACACCAGATGTTTTATTAATCAATTCAACTCTTACATATTGTGTCATCTCTTCCATTTGTGTTTCAAGTTGTTTTGTAATAACAACAGATACCACTTTATTACTACAACTCTTAGATTAACTTGTTTTCTGTATGTTCTGTTGTAGGAATTGTGTTTATCATAACATTGAAGTCCGTAACTAACACATTTAACTATTCTTCTATTCTAAGTTTATTATTTTGCAACTCATTCAGAAAATTTGTTAAAATGTTTTCAATTACACTCACGTTTTTAGATACATTATCATTTCAATCAATTAACTTAAATAATTTCTCTTGCATATAGTTCGATTGTGATTTTAATAAGTTTAAAGTATTGGTGTTTAAGTCTTCCATATAACATTTATTTAGCACCTCAGTATCTTTCACAGCCATGCCCACACTACATAATATATGTCTATTCAAATCACTATTCCCATCGCGATTTTTGGTTAAACAGGTATTGTAATGATTATACTTTATACCACTATGTCCAAACTTTGAAATACTCATTATTCGTGGTCAAGAAGTTAAAAACTGTCAAATCCAGGCCTATATCTCCCTTTATATAGGAGAAGCATTGGTATAATCACCATAACACTGTACTTATTTATCCAATAGTAAAAACACATATCTTTATACTTTGTAAATGTCATAACACCCAAAACATGATCGTTATTAATATGCTGTAGATTCATGTTGTCCATTTTAAAAACACAATTATCATATTTGCATTATCATGCAAATTATGATTTGGAATATGTGCATAACTTTGTGACAGATAAAACAATCAGCATTTTAATGTCTACCAAAAACTAAAATACTGTTTTATTTCACCCAACAGTTTGCACCAAACATTGCCAAATATAAATACGGAATAGGGTAATGCTTCATTCGAAAGAACAATATCTTCTTTATTAGTAAAAGGGAAATATCACATTATTCAATTAACAAAAAATGGTCGCTAATAACTGATATTTATCTTGTTGTATTGTTTTAGAAAACTCATATACATTTTCAAACTGAAGTCAATTTGTATGCTCCAACACCAACATGATAACACAAGTTTATCCACAAGAAGTAGGACCACTTAATATACAACGTATATTTGGTGGTAAAAGAATGCCATATATCTGTTCAATTGCATTTTCTTTTGTATTTACAATTACCAGCAGATGTACATTTAGTTTTATAACCTTTATTTCTACACAGTATAATGTAATGTTACATGCTAACGATAAAACTATAAATGCGGGTGTGTGTGTGTATATATATGTGTGTGTGCTTGTGTTCAGATTAAAATAATGAATCATACTAAACATATCAAAAAATCATGCGGTGTATTGAATACATTGATTAATAGATTACCACTTGAATTGGGTTTTCTGAAGTATAATTATTGTGGACATGGAACGGAGCTTGCAAAAGTCTGGCATGGAACGATCAAGAAATAAACTCTTTGGATAACACATGTAAAGAACACGGCATAGTTTACGATCAAACAAACAATTTGAAACAAAGGCATATAGCAGATATGATTCTAGCCAATAAAGCAGCAAATATCAGGAAGAATCCATCCACATCAACAGTTAAAAAGCTTGGTGTTTGGGTTGTGGATAATGTGATGCGAGCAAAAGTGAAAAGAGGCATGGGCATAAAATGTAAAGACAAAACGGAAAACTAAGAAAAGGAGGGATATTTCCTTTAATTTCCAGCATTAACAGCTCTTGTATCATTACTTGGAGGTGCTTCAGCAATCAGTAGAGAAGTTAAGTCACTTGGCAAAGGAATATATCTTAAAACATATAAAGTTGGACAAGAACGAGAAAACTTCAAAAGTGGGGAAAAAATAGAGAAGGTCTTAAATAGTCTTCCAAAACATGCACTTGCAAACAAAGACATTCTTATATTTGTAAAAAAAAATTCAATATTCCCTATTTCAGAGGCATGCTTATGAGAGACGATTTACCAAAAAATCAAAGCTTTGTGAATGTATGATTCTTAATTTAGATTCGAAACAAAACAAAGGAACACACTGGGTTACATAAATAGAAACGTAAACCAATCATTGTATTATGACAGTATCGGTGATTTATGTCCTTCAATTGAAATACGTAACTTTTTAAAAACACACAATTATGATGAAGTTACAAAATGGAACAATTACCAAATACAATAATTGTGGACATTTATGTTTACATTTTATAACTATAAATAAGATATTTAAGTATGTGCATTAGTAAACATATTAGTAATATGTCAATTACACTGATATTGTGTGGAAATTCATTACAATTGCACGCAGTATATTTCCCAGCTTTCGAGTTAGATGGAGAATGACAAATATGTCTAATCGAATTTGTTACTTACAATAACATACCAAATATTTATAAGTACAACCAATTACTTGTGGCTAAAATTGGTTTTAAGAAACCTACAATATTGTGATACCAGTAGGATCTTATGAGTTAGATTATTTAAAACCTTCATTAAAGCAGCATTTCCTGAAGATGCACATTTCTGATTACCTGGAAATCGAAATATGTAACTAGTGCGATTTATAGTAACGTCGATATAGATTTCTCGGAAGACAATTCAATTGCAAATATATAATGTTATGAACAGATAGTGTACCTTGCTAATGAATTCCATAAGTAATCAAAGGAGGTTAATTTATTGTCGGTTAATATATGCTGTATAAATGTTAATATTTTATGCAGTTCATATTTTAATGGAAAATGGACAAATACATTTCTCCAGGATACAAAACAATTAAAAAACTGAATACTGTGATATATATTCCAGTTATATTCAATTGTGTTGATGAAATAGTTGTTACAATTGTCGATCAAGATGGTAAATTTATAAATTTTATAAACAAAGGGATTACAGTTTGTTTACATTTAAAAAAGCTATATAAAACACTTGCATTCCATGCACATTGCAATCATAATGGTTATTGTCTATAATAGTCAATATGGACATAAAATAGGTGGTTTGTTAAAGAACTATGTTTCTAAGGAACATATTTGGAAGAAAGTAACTGTAAAAAGACATAAACACAACATAAAATGCTCACTTCAATAAAGTTACCCACAAAGTTAACACAAGGCAACAAATTGTTTTTAAAAGAATTAGGATGTATGGTTAATATAAATGGAAGACATGCTTAATGTTGAAGAACCAATAAGTCGTGAAGATGCAATAACTAATGCAGAAATACATGTTTATGGACAATTCCGAGAAGGTCCATACTCATTTCCATCAGAAATAAGGATTTCTATACAAAATCATGATATATGCATGTTACCATTGAAATCAAGTTTAAGCTTAAGAGGAACAATTGAAAAGACAGTCGATGCAAGTAATCCAGTAACTACAATAATTGTAAGGAAATATCTCATTTAATCGACAGAATTGCATTACTGCTCAATGGTGTTGGAATTGATCAAACACAAGATATTGGAATTACTTTCATAATAAAGAACTATTACTCACAAAGTGCACACAATCTTTATACAGGGTGTAAGGCTATACCATGTACTTGCTAGGGATTACCTATACTTGCTAGGGATTATTCACTTCAAATAAACTCAGGCAGAAAAAGGAAATTGTTATACCCTTAATTATAAAACTTGATTTTGCTGAAGACTATAAACGTGTTTTATTAAATGTTAAACAAGAATTAATTATTATATTTGGCAATATGAATTTGAATGCCAAATATGATGCAGCTAATATAGAGGACGATGTAACACTTTAATTAAGCAGTGCCAAATTGTTCATGTCGCATATTGAAATTAACACTTGTGAAAGTGTAAAGTTTTTCAAATATATCGAAAAGGGAAGAACATAGATATTGCATTCAGATCATGGTGTTTAGAGATTTTTCCAATACTACCAGCATCACAAAAAACCATGTGGAATATGAAATCAAGTGTATGTCTGAGAAACCACAATTTGTTGTTATTTGTTTTCAAACAAATCGACAAAGTAATTTAAAAATAAATAGATCACTATTCTATAATTGTGATATGAAAATTATTAAACTATATATAAACTGACAAACTTATTTCTATGTAGATTTAAATATAAATTTTGGAAATGGGGAATTCCTTATTTACTATGAATGCACTCTTAAGTTTCAGAAAACATATTATAACCAAATCAGCTCGCCAATACTAGAACCTAAAGTATTTAAAACTAGAGGAGCATTATTTATATTTGATGTAAGCAAACAAAATGACACTATGATCAATAATGTTATTGATACACAAACTGAAATAATTGCAAATACACCCATTCCAGCAAATATTAAAGCTCATGCTTTGATAATTCACAATATATTGGCTAGCTATAATGTAAGAGATAAGCTGGTGCAGATAATGACTTGAGTCTATTGACAACAAGCTAATGTATTAAGAAGATGTTTTGCAATTTGCAAGGATTTCATTCCTCAGAAAAATTAATCATTAAAGAATTGGCTATTACTGATATGGAAGAACATAGAACAGTATTCCACTTCAAATCACTGTTCGACTGGAAATATTTAAGTCCAAATTCAAGAAAACAAATAGATGGGTTACCAAACACCACCACAGTTTAACTTGGGAAAGTGGATGTATGGAGTATTAGAATATTGAATATATTTGCAAGCTATATTAAAGAATGGTAAAATATACATATGTGGAGTCAAGCAAAAACACATTTTAGAAAGTGTGTGGAATGGAAAAATAACAGATATTCAAAACAAATACAATTGTCCACATTTAAACAATTATGTAAAACATATATATATATTCTTCTCTCCAGAGTAAAACTCTAAATTAATGCTCAATTGACCATTGATAACTGATTGGGGTGAGGAGGAGGAAGAATAGTGGCTACCTGTGGTGAGAGAAAGTATAAATAAAGCAGGTGATTTGCAAGATTAGTTAATTTACAATATGCCAATCGCCTATCAGCTCACCAGACCTCAATATGTAAAAACTTTTCATTGGAAGGAAACTTTAATATTGAAGAAAGAAATGTCTCTCTCGCTTTCTTTGCATGTTATGATGGGGATTGTAACATTAACAGAACATGTTTCAAGGTTGTGAACTATCGAGTAAAATTTAGTATAAAAAGTATTTGGTTTTATATAAACCAATTCTTCATAAATATAAATAAAGAGATCGAAACTACATACTTGTGCATACAGAAATCAAAGTCTAATTTAATATTAGCAAGTTATTTGCACAATGGAGTAAACCATTCAGAACTTGCTTTGAAAAGAAATAGTTTTATTAAATATCTTTGTGACATTACAGCTGTATATATTTCTAGTCTGTAGATTCCTAATGTTTTTCAAGCTGACAAACACCCTATACTTGTGCTATTATTTGGTACATGGGTTTGCATTTGTTTCTTAAAACCGTTGTGTATATTTAGAAACATCTTGTATTAAAAATTATTTGCTAATTGTCAAACTATCTATACTTGCTAAATGATTTGTATATATTTTGAAATAGTTTGTTAATAATCTATGTTATAAAATGAATTCATTTGTACGTATATTTACCTCTCCCCTTTAAAAATTGTGAAATGCATATGTATTCCTAAGAAAGGAATAATATTACCTGGCTAAATAAAATGTCTCAACAATAATTGTGTTGCAAAGAGTCCATGGTTTCTATTTAAAAAAAAAAAAACTATGTACCTAGTAATGAAAATGACAGATGTGCTCAATTTTTTCAGATGCTCTAACATAAATGAATTGCAAGGAATATTTCCCGTGAAATATTGTTAGCTGAATGATTTATACTCGGTTCGAACTCATAAACTTAAACCCTTGACAAATGTCTCAAGGCATGTAAAAACCGTTACTCTTAGAGTTCAGCGACTCTGTCATTGCTACCAATCCTTCTCGGAAGCCACAAAACATGCAGGTTTGACTTTCCAGTGTTACCCACCACAAGGTCTCAAAGTGTAAAATCTTGAGTCCAATGACCTCCAGAAACACTCCAGCTTCACAATACCCTGGATACATATCTCGCTTAGCCTTTCAAGGAGCAGGCAGGCAGGGCCCATGGACCACCCTGCTAGTGCCCGGTCAATGACTTAACCGTTCATCATACTAGACCGAAAACATCTTCTTACCTGATCGCAAACACTCTAGTGCAATCATTCCTAGCAATGCATTTTTCTAAAATTAAATATAAACACTTCCCAGCCTTCAATACAGTCTTAACCATACTAAACCTAGTGCATGGGGTTTAATGTACATATTATGATAGAAAACACACAAAATTAATTCAACAAAATGTTACACTTACAGACAACTTAATTGAAAATGCACTATTGTTTATTAAAGAGGGTTTAAACTACACACACACCTTCACAAAAATTGTAAAATTGTCCTATTATTTTGTGCATATATCCTGTATCTTTAGTAGTAATGATATAGAAAGAGTTAAAACGTATAATAGACTACTGACAAATCAGTAGATGGCTACTATTATAACCATAGCGAAAACATGATCATATACATTAACAGAAGATATCTGTACATGTTTAGCATTAATATGATTTAGATAAAATAGGAACATATTTACTCAAATGAGTTCGTAACACATAGCACATTTCTTGAGGTCGATAAGGTTTATGAAAAGTAAATATATTTTATGTTAATTTAAGGTTAACAGATATATTGGAGGTGATGTTTCAATATTAGGAAATGTAACAGATCATATCTTAAAGAGTAAGTTATTGAAAACATTCAAGAAAGAATAAATAACAAGGATTTCTTTAAGAATGTACAATAATTCTTAGAAATATGTAGAGGTGTAGTATTACAAAATGTGAAATACTTTTTAATTGTCATAATAATAACATGTTTATACAAATTATAGTGCTTGTTTCTGTAATTCCACACCAAAAAAGTATTATATATCGCATCAATGATCTATGAGAATGTTATTGGTTAAGTTGGTGTCTAACACACTTGTTTAGACTATTTTTTATTTATTGATAATGAACCAGAATTTATTTAATTATTTATTGATAATGAAAGTAAATATATAATGCGGGAGACAGCACAGCATACTTTTTCCGGCAATTTCCACCAAAAGTAAAAGAAAAAATTTAAAACTCAAAACCTAAAATTCCATGAAAAATAACCAACCAAATCAAGCAAATTTATGATAAAATCAAGCAAATTTCTCATTTTCAAGCTACTTTTTCATGTTTCTAGAAACAACCATTTTCAATTTAAAAAAAAAACTATTTTCATCGAAAATCAAGCAATTCAAGACCAAAATCAAGGTAATTTACAAATATTTCACAAAATCGCTGTGCAGGATTCTTGATACTATATAAACAAGTAACTTTCATCGAGTATCAAGCGATTTTACCCCAAAATCAAGCAAATTTTCCAATTTTCCAAAATAGGACTTTGGTTTTTCTTTCTCAAAAACAAGCAAATTAAAGTCAAAATCAATCACATTTAAGATAAAATGAAATGAAAATATGATATTATTATTCTTTACAGTTTATATTCAAAGCTTTACTAGTTATTAAAAAATTTATATTTGCTGTAGATTTTTACCGATATCTCGAAGTTTATATTTATCGTAATAATTTCTAAGAGTGATAATTGTAAGTTTTGTAAAGTGAATGAAATTTGTGAACTATATTTTTAAGATCTCAGATATATCATCTAATCTATAGGAAGGTGGTCTTGAACCATCATGACCACCTTTTAAAATGTTAGTCAAACTGCATGGAAACACAAACATTTTTATTTGTAAAGAAAATAAATTTATTAAGAGAAAGAAAAAACATTTTTAGAAATTTGAAAATGATTTTTTATTCCATGAAATAATTCATCTGTAGTTCTAAAAAGATTTTTAAAGCAACCACTTTACCATAGGTATTAAAATATCGGGGCATTTTGTTGATTCTTCCATTTAATAATATTAAAACTTTATATATATTTAGTACTTCATTCTTTCAAATAATCATACATTAGATTTCTTTTACTAATTAAAACAACATTACAAGAAGTACCTGCTTCAACAGTTTTATTAAAATCAACACAAATTGTAATGTTTGTTTTTTTCTTTAACTACAGTAGTATTTCTATAGGTACACTCTATAACATATAATGGTCTTCACCCCCAAAATTGATAGTAATTAATATCACGATCAAAGTTTACAGTTCGTTTATAATAAAGGTCATTATTTCTATAGTCAGTAACTAATTTGGTTTTCGAATTTCTAATATCATTATAAGCAAGAAATTGGTTAAGACAAACACCATTTTCAATGTTTAGATTCCCGTATTCTTTACGAAAAATGTTATTTCTACCGTTTTTAATGTAAATATTTCATACATTACAATGATCAAACAGAGTAGCATGTTTATACTGTTCAGCACAATTTCTTCTATTAAGTTGAA
Organism: Dryococelus australis; assembly: GCA_029891345.1. Taxonomy (NCBI): domain Eukaryota; kingdom Metazoa; phylum Arthropoda; class Insecta; order Phasmatodea; family Phasmatidae; genus Dryococelus; species Dryococelus australis. The sequence goes on along the minus strand of CM056993.1, from coordinate 213,400,349 downwards.
AACCTACAATTACAAAATCAGGTGTATCAAATTTTAAATTACTAAACAGATATTTTACATCAAAGTTAAAAACAGTTGAATAAGTAGGAAATTATTTTTATAAAAATTGCCAATAATCAAAAGTTATGGGAATTTTGGATATTTGTATATTTTTTGTTTTAATTGCAATGACTGTGTTAGATTCATATTCAACGATAGGCCACACAATTTCTAATTTTTAAATAACAATTTTACCAGGATCAGGATGATGTTTCGTAACTTTATCATATTTCTCTAAACTTTCATAATGAAATAAACCATTGTTATAAGATGAAATACGAAAAAAAAGTAATTTTATAGACACCTTTCTGGTAAATTTAATTGTTATCTCGAATAAAGCCAAACAGATATCTCAGCAGATATATTATTTCATTCGTTTTATCACTATAAACAGTTTTAACTTCATCTGTTATATGACTAAAAACAGATTTATCTCGATATAGATTATCAACGCCAATAAATTCTAAATAATTTTGTTCGCTCGGTGATTTTAATCAAGCATTCATCATTGTTGATTTTATGCCAGGATTATCAACAGATTCAATCATATTCCCATGTTTTGAAATTTCTACTCTAGAAAACTGAAAAGGAAAACAGTTCGACAAAAACCAATATTATCTGATTTATCATATTTTGCTTCATCTCCAAACTTATCTCTCATTAGTAAACTAAATTCTTCATAAACTTAAGCATAATTTGGAAAAGAAAAGCCATTTCCTATAGGAATATCAAATTCCATTCTATTATTGTAAACATTTAAATTCCTCCTAGTTTGATCAGTGGATGGAAAAGTTTGTCTCTCAAAACTCTCAATACTTTTAAAACTCATTCATAAGAAAAAAATATTTATGTATGTGAAGAAATACATATATAAATCAATTAATCAAAGGGAGTTTCTCGAGTTAAATTACTCATTTAAAGGTATAAAAAATATAAAAAGTGACATGAAAAAGAAAACGAAAAATTAAGAAGGAGCAAACATTAATCGAAGAATTATGAAATATTGGTAAAAAAAATTAGAAAAAGTAATTGAAGAAAATAAAAATCTAATAACAACATGAGTTCCTGTAGCAGCAAAATTTATACTCTCCGCCAAAACCAGAAGAAACGTAAATTTCAAAGAGAATTATTCTCAAAATCTCCTAATACGGAAGAGAAAATAGGAATGGTACCATTGAAAAATTTACCACATGCAGTGTCTGATTCAGCTATAAATCTTGGAAAAGGAATTTCAAAAAGAATAAATGTTATTGATACTCGATATGGATTACGTGCAGGACAACATTTGTACATAAGTAATACACAAGTAAAGATAGACGATGATAAAATATCTGTTAAAAATAAAGAATAATAAATAATGGAAGGACTTTCTCATTTGTTAATAAAAGAAAAAGAAGAATATATTGAATATAATTTCACTAATAATGAATATGAAAATTACACGAAAATGTATATAGATACTAATGCTGCATTCCAATAATATAATCGAAGAAAGAAAATAAACTCCAGTAGAAATTGGAAATACAAAAATATAATTAAAACAATTTATAACTATATAAAAGATTCACATTCAAGAACAGCACCGAAAACACCAGAAAGAATGATTTCTCCAAGAACTCGTAGATCTGGAGAAGGTATAAAAAATGCAATTATTTACCTAAAGAATATGTTTTGATGGATGATGTTAGAAAATTGGTTGATGGTTCTATTCATTGTGAAGAAAATGTTGGAAATCAAAATTGTTACAATGAAAAAATAAACACAATTAATTTGCTAAACAATAAATTTTCTGATTTTGTTATTAATGATCCTAAAGGAATTCCATACCTTATAAGAGTTTAAATGTAATTTCACAATCATTTTGGAATTCAGTGCATCGCTGTAAAGTTATTATAAACTGGCCTTTAAATAATTTAAATCTACCCGAAATGCATTTGCCAGGCTATAATTATTGTGGACCATTTACAAAATTAAGTGAAAGGTTGGAAAGAGATGACACAGGAATAAATAAATACGATGAAGTGTGCAAATATCACGAAATTGCTTATATATATGTCATAAATATTTAGAATCTAGACATTAAGCTGATCAAATCTTACAAAAAGGAGCAAAAGAAATTACGTTAAATAAAGATATACCGATTGGTAAAACAATTGCTTCTGCTGCTGTTGCCTCAACTATGTTAACAAAAAGAAAAGTAGTATGTGTAATTAAAATATTTTTACTTATAATGTATATATTTTTTATTTATAAATGAAGATAAAAAGCTTGACTTTCGATATACACATTGATCAATTAAGATATCTGGATAAAGATAATTTTTAACAAAAGATCTACTTAAGGAAAAAAAAAGAAATTAAAAGAAGGTAAAAGTTTCTTATTAACTTTGACTCCTCCAATACTCAACATTTTTTTTTTTAACCAGGAAATTGATAACATCACAGAGGAATTATAACAATTAAATTTACATTTTTAGAAGCACTTGGAACTTTCGCAGAAGGAGCTACTGCAATTTATAATTCTGTTGAACAAACTAGAAAAATAAAAAATAATTAGAATAACAATGGAGACACAATTTGGCAATGGAAAATAAATCAAGAAGTGGTTTAGTTGCTAAAAAGAAGGGAAGACCAAGAAAAATTAATATATGACCACTATCTAATATTGATACTGAAATATACATAAAACATTTTAATATAAAAAATTATAGAAATGTTTACTTGACTGATAAATTACCTAAAAGTATGCAAAAAAATTAATGTGCTGTGGTTAATTTCGGCATTTCATCACATCCTGGAACTCATTGGATTTGCTTTTTAAAAGGAAATAATGTTTACTACTTTGATTCATTTCGAGGAAATATTCCTACTAATTTAACTAATGACTTCAAAAATATAAATGTTTATTACAATGATGATCGAATTCAGAATTTTAATTCAGATATATGTGCACATAATGTATAATTGTTTTATATATTTTTTCAAAAGATTTTAAGTTTAATGATATAATTTCTTTGTTATTAAATGAGAGATACATTTGGAAAACCGTTAATCAAATCTTTAATTAAAATTTCTGACACTAGTGCTTATGCTTTAAAAGAAATATGTTGATTTAAAATACAAAAATATTGCTTCTGACTATGCTTTTGAAACATATGTAGATTCACAATGCAATTCAGGTGTTTCTGATTTATAAAGTAAACTATGCAACTGCTTTGACTATACAAAATCTTATGTTCCTTTTTAGGACATGTAATTATTAATTTAGATGATCCTAGAGATGATAAATATGCAGTCAATAATAGATGTTTTAATAAACAAACAGCTGATTATGCTTCAAGAGAATATATACATTTACAGTTCAGTAATACTATTTGTGATAATATCAAATAAATAAATAATGCAGAGGAAGCACCAAAAAAGGGAGTAGATTCAAAATATAAAACTATTGTTTCTGACTACACTTTAAAAAAAGATGTAGAATCAAGATACAGTACTAATGTTTCTGATTTAAAAACATATGTAGAATCAAATTACAAGATCATATTACTAAAGTTTTTGTTTACACAAAAGATTATGTTTCTATTCAAATTCGTAGAATTAATAATATGGCTGATCCTATTCATGCAAAATATGAGGTCAATAAAAGATATTTCGATAAATAAATAGCTGAAAATTACAAAATTAAGCCAATCAGTTTTGAATTTTTCTGATACACATGTTAACTCGAAAATTGAAAAATGCAAGGAAGAAAAATCACATACATGTTATTTACCTGCATAGTGGAATAAAAGTAATAATAATTTTCACTTGGATAATAAAATTTTATTTACTTTTTTGATGGATTATAATGTTTATAAAATAAATACTGTTATTTCCAATTTTCCTGATCTCAAAAATTGATTACAGTAAGCCTTTTTATGTTAAAATAGGTGATATTTTGATTAAAATAAAAAACTAAAATATCTGAATATGATGATGGTTTGATGACTACAATAGGACTATTCGTAAATATAAAAATTTTGTAGTTTTCATTCTTATTAATGGATAATACTGTGTTCTTGAAGTGTAAAAGAGTCACAAATAGAATCATACAAAAATTTAAAATACTAAAAATGAGCAATTATTTCAGAAAAGTAAATGTTCTATATATAATTCTAATAAATTAACATTGAAAAAATTACCATTGTAAGAGAAGGAATAGTCAATGAATTATATAAACCTGCATGAAAGAATTTTCCTACAAGAAAATTAATTAAATATAGTATTCATGTTTTATGGCAAATCGATCTTATTGAGATGGATACTGGAGATTTAAAAGGTATATCACAAATAAATAATGGATATAAATATATTATGACAAATATAGATATTTTCTCAAAATATATATTTGCTATACCAATTAAAGATAAAACAGCCAAGAATGTAGCAATTGCTTTAAAATCTATATTAGTTTCAAGCAAACAGCATAATATTCAAAGCAATAATGAGTCCAATTTTTATAAAAAAAAATATTTAATGAACTTATGCAAAAATATAACATCAATCAGTATTCTACATGCAGTGAACTCAAAGTCAGTATTGTAGAAATATATAATAGTACAATAAAGAACAAGGTGTGTAAGAAATTTTCTTTAAATGTCAATTAAAAATGGGTTGATATATTCGTGGATTTTTTTAAAGAATTCAGCAATACTAAACATAGAACCATATGATACCAATTTAAGTTAATAAGACCAATGAAAAAATTTAATGCAAACAAATTTTGTAGACGTGATTACTAAACCGAAATAGAAATTTGGCGATATTTTCCACTAAAACAAGAGTAAATGAATCTTTGAAAAGGGTTATACATCTAATTGTATAACAGAATTATTTACCATATATGAGGTTTTGATTAATAATGTGTCAACTTACAAACTGAAAGATGACAAAGTTGAAAAAGTTACAAAAACCAAAGGTGATAATATTTATGTTAAATCGTTGGATTTTGATAACTCGTATAACTTTTGGATTATTAAATAAATGTTTCTTCGAATTTCTCCCAACTATCCATATAATCATATGGATAATCACCCTTTCTTATATCTAAATATACTTGATCTTTTGAAAAGTGCTTTAGCGAATGTTTCGTTTGTACTTTAGTTAAATTAGATGATAATTCATTTAATCCACCGGCCATAAATTTAAATGTGTCTATAAATTTAATTTGTTAGTTTTTTGTTTGTTTCTCAAAAGTAATAAACTTTTCTTTGTTATTCGCAATTAAATATCTATTTTTATCATCCTATACTAGCTCTTAAATAAATAAATGACCGTCATATCCAGCTAAGTTATGAAAATAAATTGGAACAAAATTGTGTAATTTTAATTGTAGATTGCAATTATTACATACAGGATTAATGAATTTTCCACTTACATGATAATGATGACGTAATTTTTATTTTCCTGTGTATATTCACATACTGTGCATTTTTTTATTTGGTATATAATAATTTTTCTTCTTTTTTTAGTGGATGCATTGGTTCAATTTGTGAATATATTCCCCCAATTTCTTCTCCTGCCCTTTTTATTGACTGTATAAACATCTTAACTGCATTTTGACCTCGAAATACTACGCCAGGCTTACAATCAGCACAAGTAGATACAATATAATAGCAAAAACCAGATGCTTCATGTAATTGTTATTTTATATTATATGATTAACCATTTAACATTCAATCAATGGTATTTATCTGTTCATTACCGAAAATATATCTTTCTTTAATTATCTCCTTATAAAGACCATCATCAATATAATATTCTGTTAAAACTGGATATTTTTGGATTTATTTAAATGTATCAGTACCCTTTGGATTTGGTATGGTGGTTGAAATTTCTTTAGAATTGTTCAAAATCTGCATGTATTGCGAAAGGAACCTTCATTGTATGTTTATATTTTTGAAAGATATTTGCTCTCCTTTCGAAGGTAAAGTGATTCTTACTGATTCATTTTTAGAGCAGCCTTTTGTATGTTTATTTAATTCACTTGAGAGTAAAAAAAATTGAAGGCACTTATCACATGTATAAGTTTTAATTTTATGATTTTTTTTGTGCTGAAAGCCCATTCGCTACATATTTTATCCAATAGTAATGTGAGTTTTTGTCATCTTTGAAATAAATTAAATTGATGTTTTGATTTTTATTTTTTATAAGTTTTAGTGGATATTCGGTAGACTTATCTTCCATAAAGTATACTTTTATAGATGTATCAAATTGATTTGTTATTTTTGGTATGTCATCAATTTTAATTGGATATTCAAATTATATATTACTTTATCAATATTAAGCCCCACATTTCTATATTTAGTTACTCTTTTTGGATCTTTGTCTGCTGGATACAATGCTGATTGCATTGACCAAAGAAAAGCTTTTGATCATTATATTTCACATTAATACATGCTTGTTTCTGCTTAATAAATTCTGGCAGATCAATATATGATGCCCCATTTAATCTATAGCCAATAGAATTCCAATTACTCTATCTAAAGTCCATCATGTACATCTTCTTTGAAATTAAGATTATTGTGTAAGTAATTCCTGTTTTATGATTTTGTATATAATTAACTACCTTATTTTTTACTGAAGTTCAAAATTATTAGGTTGTACTAAATTAAAGCAATTTTCAATGTTATATGTTGATATCCAACTTTTATAAGCTTTATTAACTAAGTAATTTTTATTGATTCTTGTATTTATTTTGCTTCCGAATATGTTATTAGAATAGGGGAATATTTATTTTAATTATTTTCTATCTTGCTTATATAATTCAATGATATTGGCATCTGATAACTGTAAATTTTTAAAATTATTCTTTGTTATCCATTCGTTTATCCGCTTACTCTTATCTCTTGGTTTAGCAAATAACTGATTAGAAAAAGGTAATATAAAATTTAAAAAAATTTGCTTTTGAATATAGTTCTTTGATATTGACATATGAATATGGTAAATTTGCGAAGTTTATTTCTCTTTCTTCAATTATAATAAATGGTATAATATATGTAATTAAATCAGCTTTCCTTAGATTATACCAATAATCAATTTTTTAATCTCTACCTATAATTCTTAATTTTTTCTCTCTCTCTCTCTCTATCTCTCTCTTTCTCCCTCTCTCTCTCTCTCTCCCCACATCAAACTCAACTGCAAGGTCGTTCGCTGGCATTTTAATTTTATTTAGTAAGAAACAAATTTTAACTATAAAATGAAAAATGAAAAATATGAGAATAATAAAAATAATGTTATAAAATAGAACAAGCAATTAATTTTATTAATAATAACGATGTTGTTTTTATCTAGGTAACTTCTTGTTCAGGCTATAATTCTTAAGATATTGACTAAAACATTTTTTACATATAGTTGTATGTTTGTCCTTGCGAATTTTATTATAAGAAAATAATTCTTTATATTTATTCTCATTACATATTGTACATGTCTTTGTTGGGTAATCATCGTGTTGAATTTCATTTGGAATACCTACTACTGTATTGTGTGATTTGCTGTTTTTATGCTTTTCGAGTTGAGTATTATAAAAATATTTTCCACATTCGCATAGTGATTTTTACCATATTCTCTAAAACTGTTTTTATATTTAGTTGTAAGTTTGTCTATAGTAGCACTATAAGAATCAAATGAATCAATAGATTCTTTCTCTTTATACTGTGCATGTTTTAGTTGAATAATCATCATGTTGAGTTTCATTTAGAATATCTAAAGCTGTATTGTGTCATTTAATATTTTTATGCTTTTTAAGATTTGTCTTACAAACATATTTTCCACATTCGCGTAGTACTTTCTCTTTTTTAAGGCATAACGGGTTCTATCATATTCTCTATAGCATTTTTTACAGGTTTCAGTATGCTTATCTTTGGTGACTATGTGGTAAAAATCTCTCTATGTTTAATACTTCGCCACACTTTTTACATTTCTTACATATGGTTTTATTTTCAATTTCGTAAGAGGAAATAGGTTACATTTCTAATTTATAAGAGAAAAATTTTAATGCGATAAAAAAAAATATTTATTTCGATTTTTTATTTTCCTTAATAATTACTTTCTTTATAAATAAGCACAAATGGAGTATCTGCTCCACTAATTGAATGATTCATTAGAATTGACTAAACTACAAGATCTAGAAAAAAATAAATAGTATGCTGCTACTGATTTTCAAATTTATTAATCTAAATTCGGAAAAAAAAATTAATTGTATTCCATATAATAGGTATAAAAATAATTTTCCTGATCGCTATTTAAATATATTTTATAAAAATTCTTCAAAATAATAAACGAGAAAAAATTTTATAATGTTTAAAGGTTTAAAAGATCTGAAGAAATGGAAAATCTGTGCATGATATTGATTTCTCTTAAAAATGTATAAATTAGATTAATTTGATTCTTTTTAATATTGCACTGCATTTTATCCTTTGTTTGTTTAATTTGATAGTTTTTTTCATCGAATTTCAGATTTTGAGTTTTCAATTTTTTCTTTTACTTTCTTTAAAATTAATGGGAAATAGTTATATAAGTTTTTTTACATGTACTTTTGGTGGAAATTGCCAGAAAAAGTGCCCTGTGCTGGCTTGCGCATTATATGTTTGTTAATGAAACCGAATTTATAAATTTATTTATTTATTTATCTAGGAAATAATTTTTTTCCCATCTTTTAAGGGGAAAATGAGTAGTGAGATTTGTCTCAGAGGTTGTGGTGAGAGAAAGGGGGTTTGAAGTTCTGGCTGTAGGGAGGGGATGAGTGCCATTTCCTGACAGTTTCACCAAATTTGTAATATCTTATAAAAAGGGGTATAACCTCTACCACCCCTACACTGTTTTCAGTAACCCTCTACTCCGGATAAAGTAGTGATGTAGGGTTGTTATGAAGATTTGTGTTTAAAAATGACAATTCAAGCTGTTGAAAGTGAAATAATTTTTTCAACTGGTTGTCATTAACAAAGCCGTATCATCAGCGTTAATAGATTCATTGGAGCATGCGGGGACGTCCTCAATAGAAGTAACGCCTCCACTGACTTCCGATGTTATCTTCAATGCCTTCAATATTTCCGTCGCCGCTTATGATGCATACAACGCCGGCGCTGTCTCCGATACATACGACGGCGCTGACTCTGATGTTTCCATCGCCGCCTCTAGCATCAATTTGGACGTCAAGACTCATGCCGTGTCCACCATCAACACTCATGACAATGCCGCCTCCATCAACATCAACATGGACGTCAACACTAATTTCGATGCCACCACCGATGGTTCCATCACAGCCTACGCCATCAACATCGACAGCCTTGCCGATGCCGCCTCCACCATCACCACAAGTTGTAAACCTAAGTCTTCCAAATACAGGTGAGCGTGATTTGCATATGCAGGACATGTGTTGTTGTTATAAACCGTTAAACTTAAACATTAAGGCGCCCGCCTGCCTATAGAAAAATTCGCCATCTGGTTGACGGGACTGGGCTGGATGGCTGACTGACTGTGGAGGAATGTGTAACTAGCGCGCAGCTGTCCCCTGCTCGAGAGCTCGCTCTTCTCCCGCTGAGTCGACAATCACAATAGGGTGGTTCAAAAATATCTACTACCGGCGGCGGATCTCAGTATAGGCCGTGGAAGGAAGAGAAGACGAAGTAGAAACAAACTTGTGTCTCGCTCGAACGTAAAAACTTCTGAAACTCACATCTTTCTGTAAGCCTAACTATTCATTCTGAAGTCTTAAAATTTACACTGTATATAAATAAACTTTTCTGCCTGTAATTCAATATTAATTTTCTTTCTTTGAAATTTGAAACACCGCTATCCTATTAATTTATTGGTGTAAATTCTGAAGTGAAGTCCAGTGCAGATTTCCATCGTGGTTTCGAAGGAATCTTGTTATTAGTATTTTAGATATCAAAGAGCTTTTTTTAAAGCCATTTTGAGGAGATCAAAAATTACATTTGCAGTGAAAGTAATACAAAGAATCTGCCATTCAGGCAGACACTCTCTGAATTGTGTGTTCATTTATATTGAATACACATTGACTTGTTTTGTGGAAAAAAAGTTTATTTATAACACATTACAAAAACACAATACATAAGTAGTCTACATAAAATTGAAACGACGTGACGGTCCCTTTGATAAAAGCGAATTCGTTCTCTCATAGGTTGCCCGGAGCTCTGTAAACGTGTCTAGGGTCTGACTGCCTACCGCGTGCTAGGAAAGGTTCCATATTGGTTTGGTTGCCATCTGGTACATCCATCTTCAGGCGCTGATTGGAGAATGTTGTTCCGCCACCTTCTTGGCAAGTTTGACCATTTTGGTGGAAAGTGGTTCTGTAATCCAAGTAACAAAAGTCCATTTCTCTTCTGTGTTCTTAGATATTCTGTGCTGTAATGCTGGTTACTAGGCAGATTTGTTTTGATGTTGTCTCTATGTATAACAGAAAATGTTGTAACCACCAAAGTCTCTGACAAGAATAAACTCCTATTTTAAGTTCACTTATACGGTATTCCTATTTTTTAACACACTAATTTATTTTTATAGATTAAATTTATTCCTAATTCTGTTAAATACATACTATGCATTAGAGGTAAACTGTTCTCCACTCTATATCATTTTTATGTTGATTACTTATACGGATTAAATGATTTACTGCTGCAAGTTACAGATTATTTTCGATGTCGCACTATATTCGCCTTATGTGGCCCAAATAAAAACTTCGACTTTTCTTTTAAGTGTCCGTTTACTGTTTGCACAACATATAATTTGCAAACATCGCCATTATCCAGAGACTTATTTCTTATTACTAATGTTTTCTTGAAAGTCTTTCCTAACATTCCCCTGGATTGGAAGTCTTTCCTAATAGTTCTCTGGATTGGAAGTCTTTCCCGATAGTTCTCTGGATGTGGACTATTGAATACTTCCATCTTCAGAACAATTTATATTCAAAAGTAAAGGATGCTACTTATATATGCTAGCTGATAACCTGAATGATGATGTAGTCTACAGATTGACCTTCAGTATAATGCATGTGTATTTTTAGATATTTTTATTAAAAGGAAATAATACCCACACTTCTCCATTTCGTAACATTACACATTAACTAAGCATATTAAATATATGCAATAAAAATATATACAAACATTATATATATATATTCGATGATGCAAACACAGCACAAATCACTGGAGCTGATACATATAATTTATGGAGATGCTTTAAAATGAGTTTTTTCGAAATTTAACATATGGCGATGTCAACTGGTAACAGGTTTTTCACCAGTTCCTCAAAATTCCCTTAAAGCAATATTATTTTTAAGATAATTTTTGAGACTTTCGAAACATGTACTTTAGAATTTGTAGAGTTCTTGCTACCCGTTCCACCTGATAAAAATTAGGAAAAATGTATAATTCCCTTGAATATTTTTTTGCATTACATTCTTTTTTTATTTGGATATATGTTGGGTTTTTTACGCTTATTTTTGGGCTTTGATGACGGGAAATTTTTTTAAGTTTGATTTTAAACACAAAACTACAAAAGCTAAAACTGAATTCACGATAAGAATAGCTGCAGGTAGAAATTATGTTTAAGTTAAATTTACGGACTGCCAACTTCAATGACAGATTAAAATTCCGACCAAGAGAAACCGTGCGTTTTTTATACTACACAAAATTATTCCATGGTAGATTCAAGTTCTTTGCTACCGTAGCAGCAAGGAACAATTTGATTTGCCAAATATTACTTTCTTTGTCCGGACGAGGTGACGCAGTGGTGAAACACCGAACTCTCATTCGGGAGAAACCAAGTTCAATACCTAATTAAGTTATTCTGATTTCAGTTTTCTATGTTTTTTTTTAAGATCATTCCATACAAATGCCATGATTGTTCCATACTGAAAGGCTATGTACGATTCCTCCCAACAGTTATCTTGGATAGTATTCGTGTATGTCTTCGCATATAATGTCCCCGCTCGCTATTGGAGAGGCGACTGCGGCCGAAGCGGCGAGGCAGAACTCTGCAACGCGAAAATTTCATAATCTGTACCGAAACCAAAAACTTTTCTGTATGTGATCAAGAAGATTTACCATCTTGGATCAGTAGGCCCGGAGAAACAGTAGAGAAGAAGCATTATAGGTTTGACGAAATAAATAAACCAGTGCAGTGTGTTACATGCTAGGTTAGACGAAATAAATATAATAAAAATCAATGTAAATAAATATCGAATGAAAGTCAATTTATATTTGAGTTTGAATAGAGTTCAATAATTTATTTAAAAAAAAAAACCTTTCAACTTAAGCTTTAAATTGTATAACATCACGTACGTTTAAACATCACAATATTATTAGTAAATACTTTCCAAAATTGTATCTGCAATACATAGTATGTCACGTCCATTACATGACTGCATCTGTTTTGAATAAACCAAAGAGCAGTTTGTTTGTTCTTATGATACATTACATTATTCATATTAACATTCACTTATTCTGGTCGCTGGATAGTTTTAGAAATAAAAAACAATTAATATAGTGTTTTCTGAGAACTGTTAGCTAATTTCATACGTCGCAAGTTTGACAGTGTATTTACTAGAAAAAACCAGCAAAAGTCAAGATGCTGTTTTAATAATACTACTTTTTCAAATAATCAAGTGTAATAACAAGCTACTATAATAAAATCTGTAACACACAAATGAAACACAAAACACTTATAATATCACTGTTTCAGAGAACAATCCTAAAAATCCTAATCATATTCACAGCATTGCAAATAACAGAAAAAATACTCACTCGGTAAATGATATTACTGTGGAACATATAGGGCCACCTATTTAATTACAAAATTCACAAGAAATAAAATAAAATTATTTACAATATTTTCAAATACTTACATCGCCTGAAACGAACATAAGTTAGTACAAATCAAACTTTAATTAGCCAGTATTGTTATCTGCACTTTCATTTACTAGCTATATTGATCAAAGTATTATCGTTGAAGGAGCGAAATTTCTGTGCTCAGAACCCTCCTAAATTGTTTTTTAAGTGTCAGCTACACCAACGGGACTGTCTGTTGTGATGCTGTGTGTGATAAAATTTGCAACTGTGTAGTGTTACAACAAGATATCACTGCATTCCCAGTATATCATCTGTTAATTGCTTCGACCGTCTAGTTAATAGCAACATTTGACGTTATCTTGTATAATTTAGAGTCGCGGAAGGTAATGTTGTCTATAGCGAAGTTTTGTTGGTAGTCCCAGGAAATCCTATTACAGAGATGTGTTGAATTTTCTATGCTCACTGAAATTAATGTATGTGTGTCATTAATGCTGTGGGTCTACCAACTCTGGAAGTATATGATCCATATAAAACTCATTTAACTTATCGACCATCTTTTCCTCCCAAAATTTTGTACTGTGATCGATTATTTCAAAAAGTATACACAAAGGAGTCCACACAACGAAGTAACATGTTTTCTTATGTGCTATTCGTAACTGACCCTGTACTTGGAACATGTATGAGTAATTTTCTTTCAAACGAAGCTGTCCATTTTCAAGTAAACAAAATTTAATTTAGTTTTATCGTATGGCACTTTCAGGAGTAAGTTGAGCAGCAGCGAAAGTGCACTTCACTTCGATAATTGAATCGTGATCAATAAGTCCATTTGGCGTAGCTGCCAACCATGGCATGTCCTTATCGACAAATAGTCCTGCAGGTTTAATACATTTTCCAAGTTCCTTGCTTAGCTGTTCAGTGGCGATGGGTCCTTTTTCTAAACCATACCTAGTTGCCTTTTTCTCCTGAAAACTTGTGTATATTATGGATATGACAGTTTTGGCCCTCGGTGTGGACGATTTCATTTTGTATATTATTCCGAAATGAGACGCTGGTAACCTCTTGGATCGTTCAGCCATCCACAGATATAGATTTTATTGGTAAATGGTCTTTTCCTGAAGGCTATTCCTTTAGTATTCAGTAAGGCGAAGCTGATCTTTTTGGTTATCAAGAAGTTTGGACCATATGGTTGAGATGCTACGATCTGCTTCATAATGCTACTGTCGCCATCTCCTAGGATAGCATAAAAAATATGTTCCAAATAAAGTTACAAGGACTTCTTTCCCAGTAGCGTCGTACATTGATCCAGCATTAGAAATAAGTTGGAAATCGTTGGGAAACGTTGGCAATCTGTTGAAACCGTCGGAAATTGGTTGGAACTATTGGCTATATGTTGTGTAGGAACACATATGTCAAAATCACATTGAGCCAGTGTAATATGCCCAAAAATTTAATAAAATTTAATATTTATGAAATAAATTAGCATTGAAAGTAAAATTATTTCATTTAATTAAAAATTTCAGAAAACAACGGAACAGCAATATATTATACTTTGAAATGGTTGGATGAACGTTTGCCACAAGTTGGTAAACATACAGTTGGTGTTTTGTAAATACTTAATGTTGTGCTAACGTTGTGCAGCCAACATTTTACACAAAACTTAAGAAATAAATATTTTCAATTACAACATATCCTTTTTTGGTATTGCATAATATATCTAAGCTGTCTATGTGTGATAGATATACTTTTTCTTTTAACTATGTTCCGTTGGTTACACTTTGGGACAATGTTGGGCATCCAATAATTGGACATAGGTCCAATTTTAGTAAGTTGTCCCAAAGTTGTTGTACACTGTAAATAATATAATAATGTATATTTTGCATATATTTGCTTTTAAAAGTGTACATCTTGTCAGTTTTATGTAAATCTGATGTAGTGTAATGACTAGGACTGTGCATGTAATGAGTCTAATGCCAACAGTTTGCCAACATTAAAAATCACATCACGTAGTGGGCTGGTCATTTGTAGGAAATTTATTAGCATCCAACCAAAGTACAACATTGGGCCACCATAGGCCGGCGTGACATTTCGGCGTTTGGCCAACCTTAGCTCAACGCCTAAGCCACACGTTAATACGTTGGCCCAACCAAAAGTTGCTACTGTGGTTATCAACCAAAAATTAATGGATTAAAATAAGACTAGCAATTTGAAATTACGTTTTATAATTAAAAATCAATACTCATGAACAAATACTATAAGTAAATTAATTATAGTTATAATATTTATTTGTTTTAAGTTTCGGTTACAATAAGTATTTGCTGGTATGAGCTTAAATTTAAGAGGTAAATATAATATACTTTTTAACTCAAAACTGTGGTTCACTCTTTAGGTAGGCCTACATACAGACTAAGCAGCTGCCCAGGATAACAAAATTTTGGTAGTAGCGATATCGGCGAAATTCCGATGTTGGTAATAAAAATATTAAGATTGTTAATAAATTCAGAATCAAAGTTTTTCTCTAAATAATACTGACGAATTTTCATACTTTTCTTTCTTACATAGGCGATGATTTTGAAAAAAAAAACCACAACCCCTATAATTAGCCAAAAGCTGAAGATTATGTTTATATATGCTACGCTCAGCAATTTTTCAATTCCTTTCAATTCAGTTACAACACCCATCTTCCCACAGATACAGCTGCTATACCCATTTGTTCCTCTGTCAGGTTTCAAGTGCGTAGAAAATCAATTGAAGTCAGTACAGATGAAGTAGTGGTAGAAGAATCTGTATGGTTGTAGAGTTACAGTGGTAGCAGGATAAACAATAGTTGCGGCACAAGTTGTAGTAGCAATAGTAGATGTTCTAGTAGTAGCAAAGTAATAGTTCTAGTACTAGTAATAGTAGTAAGACTATTAGCGTTATTGTGATATATATTAGCAAAATAGCAAGTAGCAGCAGTTACAGGTATTCCAGTATATTACTATTGTTACTATCCCGAGTAGCAAATAACAAACTGTTAACAGTAGGCCATCTGTTGCCAGTAGTGGCAAACGTTAAATTTGATAACTGTCAGCATTTCTTATATGGTTGACAACCACGTCATATAAACAAAAGTGTCATTACCTGTTTTTTAAATAATAATAATTTGGGCCAATTCTCCTACAACGGTTTTTGGAATTCAACAAATACCCCACAAGCGGACGATAAACGAAACGCTAACTGTTTCTTACTGTTGGAAAAATATTAGCAGCAAGTTTGTGGGCCATTACAACAGACCAACTGTTACCTACTGCTGGAAAAATAATAGCAGCACACTAATGGACTATTTATGGCATGCCAACTGTTGCTTACTACTGAAGAAACATTATCAGCATGCTTATGAGTCATCTATGGCATGCCAACTGTTACTGCTGGAGACATATTAGTGATAATTTCATGAAATATTTATGGCATGCAGACTTTATGTTGTTATAAAATAGCAAATAGCATAGGTGAATTCATTTGATATTTCATGAGAAGGAAAATTGCCATGTGACATTACAGTACTAGGAATCAATAGTTTCTATAATTTAGTTTATGATAATTATCTAATGAGGGAACAAAAATAATGTACTCTGCCTGGTGTCACTAAATAGCTAACTTGACTCTGGGTTCACATAAATACAATTATGCAAATAGTAACATTTTACATTGTTTATGCTTTTTCATAAAATTTCAGTGACTTTAGCCTCAGAAACATACAATGCTGCAATTTATAAGTAAAATAAATACAAACAATATTTTACTATGTAACAATTTCGTTTATAAAATGCATTCCATAATTATTGTGCATAAATAGGGATAAAAAATCTTAAGTCAAATCACACAATCTTTACTGCCAGAATATCGACATTGGTTAAATTTGGGTTTGATGATCTCTGAGATATTAAATAACTGACTAGCGTATTGACGTATTCACCAATCTGAAAATGAATATCCGATATAACAAAAGTTCCACAATTTAGGGAGAAATGTGATACCATCATAGTCGCATAGCATACTAACTTCGTTTGTAATTATTTGCAAATCACAATAGAAGAAAAAGTAGGCTATGTAAGAATTATAATATCTTGCAGGTAATCATGCGAAATGTAGTTCTCCATTCTATATTTTTAAAAAGCGCTGCAATGATGGGTCTGAGAGACCGCATTCCAGTGGAAGAAGTATGAGTTCAAACGACACCTTGACAATATTGGTTGTAACATCGTTAGGTGCAAAGTAGGTAAGGTAAGTAGTAATCTTAATAATGGCGCCCGCCTACCTGCAAAAATTTTGGGCGTTAGAGACACGGAAGCAGTGAAGTGATAAGAGCGACAATGTCACATACTTCAAGTGCCCACTCGCCCCTTCGCGCAATACATAGAACTGGCGTGCATCTTTTTGTCGTGTTGCGTATAACTATATGAGACTTTCAGCGGTGTCCCTAGCATTTCATTGGTGGAAAGTCTAAAGTAAGGTTCAATGCAGGATCCTATCGTAGTTTCGTATGAATTCGGTTAATAGTTTTCAGCTATAGCAAGGTGAGAAAGCAGTTTTTAGCCATATTAAGAGACTACGAAATCATATTTGTAGTAAACGTGATAACTTCAATCGACCACAAAAACATAATCTGAAGTGTGTGTTGTTTTTGTAGCCAGTCACAGTGGGTGCACGTTTAATAGTTTCATAAAAAAAACACGTTATTTAAAATGCTGTAACACAGTTTACGAGCCAGGTAGGCGGGCACATTAAGAAGGTTAATATCAGTGTATAGGCCCCTTAATTATTTAACAAATTATCTGAATATCTTTTTTTTTTCTCAGTTTCCAGTTCTCTGCCTCCATCACACTTCATGCCCTAACCCCATAGTGTATGTTATAGTGCTATAAAACCTCCATCGCCTCAGTTAACGTGCTCTCCTCTCCCACCTGCAAAATGCTGTCTTTTACTCCCTACTGCCCCTCATAAGCGTCGAATTATTGCAATAAGCCTTACATCTAAACAGAAATTGTAGTGAATATGTTAATGTTTTTGGGATAAAGTATTTTTTCATGTCTTCAGGATAAAGTAATTTTAATGATTTCAGACGGAATATTGTGTTAGACGTAATGTTTTCGAGATAAAGTAATTTATATGTTTTCAAGATAAAAATATTTTAATTTGTTCAGAATAATAATTATTTCAGACGTAAGATGATGTGAGATTTAATGTTTTCAAAAGAATGTTTGTAAGAGGTGGAAGATTGTTTTTTAAATGATGTGTACGAATGTTTGTATAAAGTCTTTGTTTTTGTAAGTGGTTTTATGGGTATTTGGATAAATTTTTAAGGAGATGTCTTGTAAATAACTTGTTTTTAAAAAATGTAAACATTGTTTTAAGAAGAGTTTACGAAGAGTTTTTATTATTGAGTGAGAATGTTTGTAAATATACCTTTGTGTATGTATTTCTTGTGTAACTTCTTTTTGAAATAAAAATATTTAAAATGTTAAAATGAATTTTATATCTTGTTTAAACTATTTAATTTTGTACGAATGTGAACAACGAAGTATTTGGAATGATGACGTATTTGTGAACGATGAAGTGATAGTTTCAATACTGCAAATAAATAATTATATATTACGTTTAACACTTGGTTGTTTATGAAGTTCTTTTCAGGAATAACATTTAATAATCCTGAAGTGTAATTATAATTGTAAAGTGCTTTTCAACATCCCCAGTTTTATGCTGGAAAGCTTAGCAGGGAACGGATTAAAGACTAACTTATAACCTAACTTATATTAACGCCCATGCCTTGCCCGGTATGCGAACCCGGAGCCTCCGCACCATAATCCGGCATGCAACCAACTGCGCCACGGAGGTCGGCTGATTATAAACTTGAAAACAACTTCAGAAAATATTGGTAAGTCTGAAAGTTTTCTAAATTACAGTGTTGGCAAATGGCTCAACTAGCGGGTTGTCTGTTGCCTTGTGTGAGAGACAAAAGTTCCTCGCTTAGAGGCAGCGATCAGCCTGCTTCCTTGTTCGTGACAGAGAAACATGTTTATGCATGCACTCTGACACCATTCACTTAAGATTTATTTATATATTTAAATCCATATCAAGAAAGCAGACTTCAATATGACTTACTATTCATATTATTTGTTTACAATAAACTTTGCACACACTTATCATTACTTAACATACAAGGATAAAATCCAGCATGATTGTGTTATGTTTTCCTATATGACGGTGTAACCGACAACCTTGGATGACAGCATTTGTCAAAGGAACTTTATACTATCATACTAAGTGTAAACACAATGAAGGTTGTCTTCGTTTTATATGCAGCGTGTTGTGGCATGATCTTGGACTCGTGTAAAATTTATTTAGTGAAAATATTCCTTGCCATTGTCTTGTGCGAAATTATTCTTTGCTGGAAACGGGATATAATTTTGCTGATTAAAATTAAAAAATTCTTGGAAACAGGGTGAAATTTTGTGGATTAGTACAATTTCAGACTTAATTATTAGTGCTGAGGAAATAATTTTTAGTGGTGATTGTTAAATTTGTATTCGTGGGGACAAACAGTTGAAACATTGTGGCTGCAAACTTTTTCAATGGTTCTCATGACAAAGGCTTGGAGATTGTTAACCCCGGCACTGCCTTTCTCCAGGCTTGGTGGTAGAGGATGGGTAGGGCCAAGCAAGACAAAGAAGCATGTTGGGGATGGGAGTAACAGGACCTTCCAACCACGCTCCGCTCGGTTGCAGTGCAAAGAAGCGATCCTAGTCTCTTGTCAAACCTCGCTCTCTATCCATGCATACCTATTCCTAGCCTTCGTAAAATACATTGTGATAGTTTAATAACTTTTTTACATGTGTTAACAATAATAATATTAATTATAATCATCATCTCGGAAAATGTGCATGTGAACTACATTTCTACGATTGTTAACACTGATATACCCTAACCTTTCACTGTTATAGATTTTTGACGGAAGTTGTAAAATTATTTTTAATACGAAATCTCACAATAAGGAAACTGCGTTTGTAGATACGTCGTTTGTGAGTTAGTAATTTTATTCTTGGAATATGGTAATTTGTGCGATTCTGTATAACATTTAACGTATATGTGCATATATAATTTTTTTAATAATGTGTGCTATTTTACATTCGGCTAGGATTTGTATATGTAAATTTCTGCATCTGGTCTTGCGAGACTTAAACGAAAACTGTTTTAAAAACAATTTATTTTAAATATGTATTCTCACAGTATACTGCATTTATGAGATGAAGTGAATTAATTTTGTAGCTTGGAAATGGGGCAAGTTTTTCTGTGAGATTCAGTACTTGTTTGCGTGGTAAAGCTTTATTTCATTTCTTTGAACTTAGTTAACATTCCATTCGTGTAATTTATTCTGTCGCAAATTATAGTGCTAGTGAAATAGTTTTTGGGAGTTCTTCATATTTTGTTTGCGTGATCTTTGGCATGCCTTAAATTAGTAAGCGAAATATTTTTCAGATAGTAAACTGTTATTTTTAATTCGTAAACAGAGATAGATAATTTTCATAACTTGTGTTTGTTAATTACTTCAGAATGTGTCGTTCTTGTGTTTAGGACTAGTCATTAATTCGTGTAATATATTCTGTCTTAAATTTTATATTTCTAGGGAAATAGTATTGCTTTCATTGTAGGTATAAATTCTATTAACTCGTTGCTTGATTTCTTTATAACACCAGCATTTCTGGGAATGTCATTCATGTAG
Organism: Dryococelus australis; assembly: GCA_029891345.1. NCBI lineage: Eukaryota > Metazoa > Arthropoda > Insecta > Phasmatodea > Phasmatidae > Dryococelus > Dryococelus australis. Next base: position 213,379,704 of record CM056993.1, on the reverse strand, counting down.
AAATAGACTCTGTGGCCTGTAATTTGTGTGGACTTGGGATAATTCCTTCTTTATCTTTCATCTAGCACGTGCATGTAATTTTGGTTAACAGTTGATTAGTGGAATTTATTCTGGTGTATGATATATTGGTAGGGAAACAGTTCTTCGTATTTTTTAAACTTCGTATGCGTAAAAGAAATTCATTCGTTGTTTCATTCATCTAGCAATAGCATCTTAAACAGGCTAAATATTTTTTTATTGATTTGTGAAGTGTTTAAATATGTATTTTTTAACTCGTTCCTTTTCGTGCCAGTCGAGGCGTGCATATGTCATGCAGTTGATTTGTTGCATTCATTTTAATTAGACTAGTAAATTGCAGTTGTGGATTTCACCCTATAATTTATTTTCAACAAAATACTCGTTATTTCCGCAATAATCTCAGTCGACATTTAGACGCAGACTATGCTGCACGTGTCTTATCCCTCATTTAATACACTGATTCATTCGTTACCTCTCTTGTTTGTCATAAATTATATTCCTAGCATATAGGATGGTTAGTAAAATTCTGTTGTGGATTTTACCCGATTATTCATTTTCAACAAAACAGTTGTTATATCTGCCATAACCTCAGTCTACAATCAGATGCCAACAACGCCGCACATGTCTTGTGATACTCTCGCTCCACCTCCCTCAGTCGCATGCCTGGCGGTAAACTTACTCCTCAATACCATAAAGAATTTTTATTACACAATACCTACATACACCCCTTCTCCAAAACATCACACTTCAATACAACGCTAGATGTCCAAGGGTGAGGACCTACCATGCTGCTCCCCCAAAAAAATATAAAAAGAAATAAAGAAAGTCACTTGGAATACTCTTGCGCCAAATTATACACTTACCAATTCACACAGAATTTAAAAAAAATTGTTTGATTAATTCAATAAAATTAATTGCATCAATCAAACAAATTTTATCGGATTAAGATTAGCGGATTAACAATATATAATTTTTTGATCGAATTTAGTATGGATTAATTAGGGCAATCAATTTTATATCAAATTTATAATTCGATTAATCAAAAGTGAGGTAGGACTCGTGCACCCCTATTACTTTGTGTATTTTTAGTAAGTGTATGACAGGCGAATTATTACGACGACCCTCATCAAGCTGTAAAACTTACTATTTATGTATTTGTTCCAGGATGGAAGCATGAGACTGACTTCCTCAAGCACCACTTTCATGTTCCTCTCTGCTATCTTATATACTTCCCTCCGGATGAAACTAAACTCTCCATTTTCTATCCGAGATGTTGTGTCGCCTCAACTATATTCTGTATAAACAACGAATGTGGTTTTTGACAGTTCTGAGGGGGTGTCGGAAATGACAAATTCGTTATTTTGTTATTTGTAATTTCGTTTCAATTCCTTTGTTGTCGACTGTCAACATTTAACACCTGGGGCAACATATTTTTACATCAACAGTGATATTTCTACAATCATTGCTGAAATGCTGTGAATATGTTAATAAACAAAAAATAATTATTTATGCAATAACGACTTAAAAAAATTTCTTGGGAAATATAATAAATAAAGCACAACATTTACTTGTTTGTAGAATATGTCTAGGGTATTTTAAGAACATTCATTTCTTTTAAAATGCTTTAATTACGCATTCGCGTATGTATTTTGAAGGTCATAACCAATCCTGATTTCGCCATTTAGTATTTTTGCTATCATCCACTAGATACAAATACAAAATACCAAATTAGCAAGTAAATCACCATTTTTGTGTACATCGGGTCATGTGATGATTTTGTCAACAAAATCTGGCATTTCGGACACGGCAAATCAGTCTTGTTTACAGCAGTTTCCATAGATACAGCGGTGTCTCCAACATCACAGATATTGTTTACAGAATCACACACAGCTATCAACGTGCCCAGTACGTCAATGCAAAATATATTTCCATGTAAATAACTGTACAAAAATCTACGTTCGTAACTGTAATATAAACTTCCTGTGTATAGAAAACCCCTTTAATATACATTATAGCTCATATTATCACTTACATATATAATAAAAATACATATAAATACCAAGGATTATATACCAATTCTACGTAACCTAATATTCTCATATTACAACAAGTACCTGTTATATTTCTATACAAATAAATTTGATCACCAACATTAAATTTGATTTTCTTTCTTGAATACATAACAGGGTTTCCAAATGAACTTATAATAACAGTACTATTACTTACACTTTCATTAACAGGGAATGTTTTCCAACAAATTATGTCTCGAGAATACCTTTTGGTTTTGGGTCTTAAGAATTATATGCTCGTCTGAAGAAACAGAACTCTAAGAAACCAGAGCCAGCTTATGCAGTAATTCCTTGAAGTGCAAATCTAAATAACAATGACAATAATATATTACTTTCCTCAATGTCCACAACTTGTATAGTCCACTCAGTATAATCTTTGTTAATGCCCTTTTCAATGGCATGAATATTGCGAAACACCTTCCTCGGAAAATAAGAACTTCCACCTCTACGAAACCTGTTAACGTACATCTTGACCAGGAAAGATAATTGTCAAATTCTCCGAAAAAAGGAAACATACTAAATTACAGCCACAATACACCACAATGGTGCATTGTCCCTAAAATCCCCCTAAAGGGGGATAAATGTTCACTGTCAACAGTCACAGTAAGTATGCAGAAAGTATTCTTAGATGAATGAATGTTATAAGGAATAAGTATTTTCGCATGGGACACATGGCTACGCTGGGATTCACTATTCCTAGGTTTGCAGCAGATTGATGCTCGTCCTCCGGGCCTTACCTGCTGGTAAGTATCGAAGCTGGTATAAAGATAAGAACTCAGATTCCAAATGTAATTTGAGAATGTTGGCACCACCTATTCTATTACACACTGTAATGTGATCACCTTCAAGTGTGATAAATCACTGGCTAATGGTCGTGAACACATGTCTGTATATATTCTCTTATCAGATTTGCAACATTGCAGAGTACGCAGTACATAGTTCAAGCAATAAGCAGTCAGCACACATTATCTCGTATGAGGTTATCAAAGTTCACATGCAACAGAGTCTATGTTTTTCAGAATGACATGTATTATACGGCTGAAATAGCCAATTTGGGGCTGTTTCCCTGGCAGTAGCCCGTAAAACTAGGGCCACTGACATAGTCCTTCGGGAAGTATTATTTAATGAAATTTTCTGTATATGGTAAATTCCTTTAACATACATTATATCTCGTATGATCACATACGTGTGTAATAACATAACAAATACTTTTCAAGGATTATAAACAAATTCTACATAACCTAATATTCTCATATTACCACAAATACCCTTTAACTTTCTATACAAATAAATTTGATAACCAACATTAAATATGATTTTCTTTCTTAAATGCACAACAGGGTTTTCAAATGAACTTATAATAGCAGTAGTACTACTCCTAACATCTTCATTAACTCAATAGATTTCAGCATATGTTTTCATATATATTTTTTGTAATGAATTTTGTGTACTTTAAAAGTAATCTCAAATTTAATAAAGCTTCTTCATAATATAGAAGCACCAGTGCGTGTTTTGTTGCGAAATATAATTGTGCTTTCCATCATAACTTCCTTTCTCATAATTGTTTATTATATTTAGCCAACATCAAGGAACGCACATTTTGGTAATACATATTTAAAAACACAGCAAAATTCTGGACATTCAACTACACTATACTAAATTAAAATGGGTGTACTTCTAAAACCTCGCAATTACTACTGCCAAGTGAATTTATCTACCACACAATGTATCATTTTTGTGAGTGTGTGCGTATATATATATATATATATATATATATATATATATATATATATATATATATATATATATATATATATAATGATAATGATTTGCAATATTGGGAGTCGTTAGTATAATGATTATCGGGAGTCCGGCACAACATATTTTAAATAGGACAAAACTGGCATCTGGCAATGAGACCGAGTTGCATGCCATGATGTCACAGCCATGGTGGACATACTGATCGGTGCAGTCCTCCATCTTGGTAGGCATCACAGGCACCATCTCGGTAGGCGTCACAGCCAGGACTCTATGCCTTGTTGGATGTTCATCCTCCCGAAACCCTAACAAATTAGTTTGATAAAAATTATTTTAATAAAAAAATATTTTAATAAAATTTATGTTAGTTAAATATCATAAAAAATTATCACACCCCTCACCTATCTCCTCAATACCGCACACCTCATAAATCCTAACCCATTTAACAACCCAGAGACCCCTGACATTGACCCATGACCTTGACGACGATCTTGACCCACACCCTTGACCCAAAACCTCGACTTTGATCGATTTACTGGACTCATGATCTTGACCTTCATCCCTGTGACCTTGAAATTAAAAATCGTGAAAAATGTAACCAATATTAAAATTCCCAACCCCATCCCTCCTTTTTCCCAAATTAATCATTGCTCTTATGTAACAGAAATTATTCCTTCACCCATGCCAATCAATGGTATATGCCCAGTGGCCTCTAAATTACAACTGTAACCAACATTTTTCCAGTATTGGGCACTATAGTAATTGGTTGTTATTTACCTTTTAGCATCCACCACCAGAGAGCACCCATGGCGTCCACTTTCAAACTTTTTGGCGGCTCTAAAAATTAAGTATTTACTGATAAAATTTTAATCGAGAAAAATGGCAAATTATATAAAAAGAATTCTAAAAATCGAGGAACACACAACATAAACCTCACTTCCCCAACTAAGCAGAAGGGCGAGGTCTCGCTACCATACTAACCCCTGAAGCCTCATGTTTTTTGGGGTATAAAATTCTCCATCCACTGGGTAACAGTCCCTCATTACGTGTAAGGATGTATTATCTGTGGTCTCGTACTGTGATCGAATAAGGAAAGTGGGATTTTCTCAGAGTGATTCCATTCTCTCTGGGGGGCTATTTTTTGAGGGAAGAACAATTCTTCATCCATCAGTGTTCCTCGCGAGCTTGGTGCCGCTGGCCCTGGTGTCACTAGGGCGCTCGGGGGAGGACATAATTGAACCAATATGAACTTGAGATTTTTTTGTTGAATTATACTCTCATACTACCTTAAGGGGGTAATTGTTTATGCAGTTAAATAAGGAAAGTCGGAGGACGATTAATTAAGAAAAACTATTCAGGAGGATTTTTACTGATTCAACTTACAATAATTGCAGCATGATAAGGCTAAGGGTGTTCGAGATTAAGATAGGTGTGAAGGACAACCTGTTAAGAGAGGAAAAGGATATAAGAGGCAATGTATTCGCTCTCTCGCCATAGCATAAGACACTTACAAAGTTCGGATGCTACTACTATAGCTGTTGGCGCAGAGCCCATTGGTTGGCTCGTATTCCCGCCTCAGATCACGTGACTGTGATCGGCATACAACATAACATGGCACGTGGCACGTGCAAATGAGATGAGCACTCTAACCACTACTTTGCAAAATGCAAAAACCCTTCAATAAAATATAAATAGAAATATTCTGTTCGTGATGTGCAGCGTCGCCACATAAAATTTAACCTAATATTAGCGAATGCCTTTGAAGTGAGCCAAGGGCTCGCAGGATGGTTCCCGAGTACAACTTAATACCTAAACAAACATTTAACTGTAGTAAAAATGTGTGGCACATTATAAAACACTTCAAATAATTATGAATCTAAATACAAGCAGGGTTAGTAAAAGAATCACCACGTGCCATTCTGTGGTGTCGCTACATATCCATGGAGTGACTAGGAAAGATTCGGGACCCCCATCTTTCCCAACTACATGAGAAGTCATGTGATGAAAATATATCCACTCTGTTATGTTGTTCTATGGCGCTAGCCTGCTTCTCAGTTTCCGTGCATCGCGGAAAATGTGAACAAAGACACATGGGTGCTCGGTGTGACTTCATAACACAAAAAAAAACGTCTTTACACTAACATAACACTATATAAGGCAACTGCGCTGGCACTTTTGTGTGAGGATAGGAACACAAGATAAATAAACAAACAGACACGTGTACACGAACCCTCGTGTACACAACATAAACCTCAATTTCGCATGAAACATTGATGAGAATAATAATAAAATAATATTTAACACTGTTGGAATGCATTAGTTCACATTGCGCACTAAACGGAATGAACTTTACGGACCACTGCAAAAATAAAATAAAAACACAAAACTTATGACACTTTCAAAAAGGTAAATAAAAACATGTGTCATTCCTAACCCTTCAAAAACATAAACATAACACTGACATCTCACACACACACATGGTACTCTGTAATCGAAGCACTGTGATAATGTGGGCAGAAGAATAACTTCATGAAGCTCATGGCAAACGGGCTTGAGGCTCGTGGCCGACGTCAAAAGCTCACTTCTCACGAGACAGTTTGTGAGTGCCACGTTCTTTCTTCAACAGCAACATGTGGCCGGCAGACGGAGATCCTTCTGCGGCCACAGGTTGTATGTGTTGATCTTCTTCTCTGTCGCTCCACCTCTCCTCGTAGATGGCGGCGCCATGTCGGCTGCTCTCGGCGGCAAATGCCCGCAGGCAGTTCACTTGGCTCGTCGGATGATGTAAGTGCGTTTGGTGTGGCGGGAGAACGAATGTTCCCCTGACCCTGTATCGTCGCTACTGTTACTCGTCGCTCTTTGCTGCCGATGGTTGTGTCGTGTTGCGCATAAGTCGGTATGGTCCCACTTATCCTGCGAAGCCAACCTAGAAGCTGATGAACTCGATGGGAGCCCATTAGATGCAGGGCGTCTGTGAGGCATCCCTGCGCTATCAGACAGGAACATCATTTGGCAGCTACACTACCCCACAGATGGCTCTGCTGTTACACTGGTAGTGGCGTATCTGGTGAAAGTTTGTGCTGGCGATAAATATTTCGCAGTCAGGTCTGCTTTCATAAAAATCCCCATTGGGCACGGTATGCCGTGTGATCTCTCTGTCGGTGCATGCGGCACACTCACTTTCTGTCCAATGTTTTCCTTTCGTCTTGAGCTCTTGATTTGTGATGTGAGGGTGATGGACGCGTAGCTGTCCTGGTGGCATGACGATCCCCATACACAATGTTTTTGACATTCGGCGTAATGAATGAAGAGAGGTGGAGGGAGGGTGCGTAGTTCCATTGCCCATGTGTGTTGTTGACAACGGAGCCGAATGCAAACAAACATACGTGGTTAGATTATGCGAACGCTGTCAGTTTTGAAATGCAGTGTCAATGATGTTGAAATGAGTTTCATTTTGTCGGGAATGGAATGTCATTTCCGTTCAACTTTCAAAATATTTATGCATTGATTTCAGGCCTCGCGGCCTGGAAAATAGTTTTATGTTTCTACGCATGCACGTACATTGTGGCCACGTGAAATGAGAGCACTGTTCACAGTTTAAGCAGGGCGCTTTGAGTTTGTAATGTTCAGTTGCACTGCGGAGAACACGTACACACACTTGCCGACATGGTCACTGTTGCTTGCTGCCGGACAATGAATGTTTGTGCTTACATCAGGGTGTTGGTGGTGGCATACCTTGCACACATTTTACACGGGAACTGCGCATCGGCCCTGCCGGACGGCATTTATAGACACTAAGTGTAAACACAGTGCAGGTTGTCTTCGTTTTATATGCAGCGTGTTGTGGCATGATCAGAACATTCTGTCGTAGGAGACAAATTCTGTTTGTTCATGGGTGACAGGACACACCGATGCTTGTTGTGGGATCGTGGCATTCTCATTCGTCCGATCGTACTGTGTCGCTATGTGTCTGACGGTATGAAGAATGGACTACCGCGGATACCCATTGTGCCTGTGATATCTCGTAACTGGGCAGTATTTGCAGGGGTGTGGTGGTCGTGGCGTTGGCAAGAAGGTTCCGCATTCCACTTCAGTACTGGGACACGTGGTGGAAGTTGACTCGTATTTGCACTCAGGCGCTCGCTGGGTTGGCGTGTCAGCTGCGGCCGGTATTGATTTTTCCAACTATCTATGTAGACCACACCAAGCTGGGTGTGGTAGCATGTTGTGCTTTGGCTCCTGGCAGGCGTTTCATAGTATTGGAAAGTGGCGTTGCAGCTGTCACAATACATGGTGAGGTGGTTGATAGAGCTGGTCCTGTTTGTTGAGATGGCTGAAGCACTGGAACTTGTATTTTTTGCACTGCAAATAATGATTTTTGGGCTGGTTTTCCAGCACAATGTTGCGGTTCAAATAAACCTGTTATAGACGGTCACTGCTGGCCATCTCTCAGTATGACCACAGGTTTATTCATGAACCAATATTCTTGGTGGATGTATGTGCTTGTTTCACGGGGCTTCGGAAACGAGGCGGCATTGAAGGCAGGTTCGGGTGTGAAATGATTTGCCGTTTGTGATGCGAGCTTGCAGATTTCGGTTTCCTGGTGTATGTCCCATGTTGTTGGTATACATTCTGGGTCAAATACGATGGGCGTTGATCGACAGTTGCAGCAAGGATTGTGGGCAGTAAATATGTTTAAGCCCTTATGTTTTATTTCCCTGCGCTGTTGGCACATTACGGACTGTACGTTGAACTGAAAACCAATGTTGGTTATTTCACATTGATGTGTGGCGCTGATGTATTCCGGTGTGGCAGACCCACGTTGGGCACCAATTGACAGGCGCGCAAGCAGTGTCCTTCAAATAGCCCCATGTGTCGGGCAGCCAATTGACAGTGCTTGGCTGGACAATTGGATGAGAAAGGTACGGGATAGGCACAATGAAGAATTCTATAAGATTTTCTGGGTAGGGCACCATCTCAGGGAGAGCACGATGGTGCAGGGGTCATGTGGCCGACGGCTTGTGGCTTGTCCCCCAATGTCCTCTGCCTCGAGAAGTACTGCTTCTGTAGACCTTGCTGCTCTAAATCCTATATTGCCTGCTCTGGTTGGGGCTGTTGGCCTCCCCATAAACCACTCACTCCCGAGGGGATGTAGGTCTCCCCACGCCATAATTAAATACTTACATCAGTGCATCTTGTAGATGAGACCAGAGATAAATAAGAACACAACTTTTAACACACTTTGATTTATTTAGCTTAAAACACCCTCACAGGGCAGTTACTTTAACAGCTCACCATTCAAGTGGGTGACCAGTTAAACAGAAATAAAAAAGCACATGGCCTGCATGGAATTGCAGATCTATTACGCATTGGCCATGAACAAAAAGATCGCAGATTTGGGGTGTTGCTAAATCCGAGCTAGAAAAACAAGGGTTCCAGTATTTAACATTAATTAAACATAATTATATGATAATTGGTGAATGACCGTGATAGGTATACAACATAATTTATATAATAAACTGAAATTGCTCGTGGACATGCAAATGAGATGAGCACACTTACCATTACTTTGTAAAAATGCAAAAACCCTTCAATAAAATATAAATAAAAATATTCTGTCCGTGGCGTGCAGGGTTGCAACACAAAACTTAACCTAATATTGGCGAGTGGCTTTGAAGTGAGCCAGGGGCTTGAGGGATGGTTCCTGAGTACAAACAAACATTTAACACTAGCAAAAATGTGTGGAACATAATAAAACCCTTCAATTAATTATAGATCTAAATACAAGCAGGGTTAGGAAAAGAATCGTCACGTGGTTTACACTGTTGCAATTCTGTGGTGTCGCTACATATCCATGGAGTCACTAGGAATGTTTCGGGACCCTCATCTTTACCAACTGCACGTGAATTCACATGATGAAAATGTTTCCACTCTGTTATGTTGTTCTATGGTGCTAGCCTGCCTCTTGGTTTCAGTGCATCACGGCAAATGTAAATAAATACAAGTGTGTGCTTAGATTGACTTCAACACACCACTGAGCCCACACTAACACTTTTAATAATAATAACACAAAAAAAACACTCTTAAAAGTAAAATAACACTTCATAAGGCAACTGCCTTGGTACTTATGTGTGAAGATAGGAACACAAGATCAATAAACAAACATACACACGTGTATGCGGACCCTTGTGTACACAACATAACCCTAAATTGAACATCAAACACAGATTGAGAATATTAATAACATAATATTTAACGCCATTCGAATGCCAATATGCACTAAACGGAATTAACTTTAAGGAGCACTGCAAAATAAATTAGAAACGCAACACTTATGCACTTTGAAAAAGGCAAACAAAAACACGTGTCATATCTACTCTTTCAAAAACATAAACATAACACTATCATCTCATATGCACACAAGTGGCACTCGGTGATAGATGCACTGTGATCATGTAGGCGGTGGGCTAACTTCATGGAGGGCGTGGCAAACGGGCTTGAGGCTCGTGACTGACGTCAATATTTATATTAGCTGGGGGGTGTGATAGTATCATTTTACTATTTGATACGGTATTTTGGATTTTACTTATGACTTTGTGAATGGTTTCTGATGGAATAATAAATATTGGTAAATAGTTATTTTCAGTATGCAATGTGTGTAGTTATTTCTTGGTTTCTTAATAGGGAGCTGAATGATTCTAATATAGAAGTGAAGGCCATCTGTTGTGCCGAGGTGGGAGTTTCGCGTGATGGTAATATTATTAATGGCAATTTAAATGTAATTTAAATAAATTCCCCAACTGCAATAATTTTTGCAGTGATTATACAAACGTTTATTATAAGAAAACTTCTGCCACATTAACTTTAAAATTAAAATTTTTATCATGCAAGTAGCAATTCACTTTTAGGAATGTCATAATGTCTACTATTAAGAAATATTTTTTCTATAGAAATTCAATTTGCTAATCATTATCCTAATTTATGAAGCAAATAGTATATATTTGATTATCAAATATTATTTGAACTTAAACAACTTCAGAATTCCCCGCAACTTCCTAACCACAGAATTATAATTATAAACAGTTTACCTGGCCCATAAAATTATATTAAGTTAATTTAAGAAATAACATAGTTTGTGTGCATTTAAAGTAGTTACTGTAAACTATTACTATGAAAGTGATACATATTGCCATACCCATTTCAATAACATTCCCTTTCAAAACAATATAATTTAGTAAAATCTTAAATATTTCATTATATTGTAGTAAGATAATGCTATGCTCAGATACAGGAATGTAATTATATCACTCTTCATCATTATCCAAAATAATCTTAAAATTAATACCTTGTATCTGTAGAAATAAGGTATGGGAGTTTCTACAGTATATGAATTTAACATGCTAACCATAAGACAGTATTAAGTTATTAGTTGCCATATGGAAAGACAAATGTTAGAGCACGCAACACGAACCATTTCTTGTGTGGCATGCCTTTTCTCCCCTCTTCCCCTCTTTACATAATGCATGCTTTTTTCTCCCCCTGTCAGTACTTCCCTCGACAGCTGTCGTGCCGAGAAACTCCCCCCGCCCCTCGCCCCACACCAAGATGGTCATCTCATCGTTCTTCTCAATAGCAACTTCCGCCATGCCTTAACGGCCGACGATGTTTACAAAACAAGAGTGCTTAGCATGCTATGCAATAGTATTCGCTCACACCCGCTTTAAACTTAGGTTTACTGGTCTAGATTTAAGTTCCTAGTACAATATTCTCATACACTTCCCACAACCCATTGCCATACGGACATGGGAAAGAATGAATTCCGTTGGGTTCATGCATTCTTGTAATACATGTACTTAGCCCATTATCCAGGACTTTCGGATGTGCTGAATTGTGTGCCAATCCTGAATTGAATATGCGGACTGCTAAACCTGATGTGAGATGGAAGCTGAAGTGAGATGTGAAGGGTATTTCACTAAATGGGAATTATGGCGATGCTGACAATTTACTGTCCGCATATACCCCAGTAGACTGTAGCCTTACTCAGGAATTCAAACTTACGTTTTGCGTGAAACGTGGAGCAATATTTTTGGGCCTCTGCCAGAATGGTAACCCAGCCAGAGGGACCTGTCATATTGGTCTTGAAAGATTTTCAGGCAGTAGGAGTGCAATCGGGTGATGTTTCGGACTTTGGTTGCAGGGTACCTCTATGCTACACAGTGCGGAAGTGTACAACAAGGGAACTTTCTTTTGACCTCGCTGGTGTAAGTCATTGAGTGCAGCTTTTCCCCAACTCCTCATATGTTACCTTATTGTGCGTGAAAGTAATATTGCTATTAATAATTATTTATAATTCCTTCCCTCTCTTTTAATCACTTTTACTGTTATACCCTATAATGGTCTTGATTAATCTGTGCTGTTAAGAATTGTCCAGTATATAGTGTCATTCATTTTTAATAACATTTATTCATTCAGAGTTTTATTCGCGCACACCACCACCACTATATTACGCCTTGCTATCTAACAGTTATTTAATTACATCAGTTTAACATAAATTACCATACAGATATTACCAGTTTGACGAAAACGATTCTTCACCGGGTAATTTAGTAACTTTTGGTAACATTGCCCCACAGTTGGTGGTAAAGTTAGTACTCTTGTACAAGCTTTTAGTTTGTTACAGTTTATAGACCGGTCTAGTGTTATGTAACATGAATATTTTTGCTGTCATGTTCTATAATTATTTTTGGTATTGTAATTTATTATCATTGCTATCATTTATATTTTTCATATAATTTATTTTGCGTGCAATGTAAAACATTAGTGTAAAGAGTCGCCACCGTAGCTCGCCACGAGCTGGTATGACATCACTAGGTGGAAGCGCGTGTAGTGCTGGTGTCCAGTAGGGGGGGTAGAGCATCGAGTGTTAGCTGACGGGTAGTTTGGATCTGTGTATCGTCCGCCAGTATGTAGTGAGTGTGTCTCCAGCTGATGCCGGTTCGCCTGCCACCGGCCTTAAAATGGGCAGGGCGTGTGTCTAGTGAACCACTTGTTACTGCGGTCTCTTACGAGACAACTATGCAGACAATGTTACTTATTGCAAAATATAATTTCATGTACTGGGGTGGCATTTATAGCAGTGTACGCCAAAACATTTAGTGCATGCTCAGCCGGTAAACTTATGTGAATTGTAGCAGTAGTCTGTAGACTGGGCGTAAGGAAACTTCTGCTTATTGCAACCACATGTAAATACAAGTTAAAATTGCACGTTTGTTGTAAACATATTCAGCCGAGAGTTTGTGTGCCTTGAAGTGCGCATTTGTAATTCCCAGAAGTGCGAAAGCTTGCTTATTGCTATATAGCATGCTTAGAATGCTTTAATGAGCACCAATTTCATTTGTACCGACATCGATTACTGTGGTCTACCGGCGATTGTGTTCAGCTTCGGAGGCCTGCATTTTCATGTTTCTGCGTGAGGCAATGAGGTGAGTGCCCGGAGGGTCTGCTGTGTGTCATGCTGGGACTGCTAACAGTCTTCTGCTGGGTTGTTGTTGTGAACTCCAGTGTCTTTCTTCATGGCATTTATCCACCAGGAACTCTAATTACGTGCTGCTGCTAATGTATGAGTCGACGTACTTAAAGTTTTACCCTGGAATTCGGTGACTTATGCGACATAGAGAAAGAGTTTAATTTTACTGACGAAAATTCTCACCCGCTTGTAGTTCTTTACGGCAGCCACTCTAAATATTTTGCTTTGTAATTTTATAAACAGTCCTTTGCCTAAACATTGTAGTATTATACGTGTATTAAAATTGTTGCATACTAATCAAAGTGATTTGACAAGTAACTGGTGTGTATTATAGTGGTATGGCTGTGTATTTTAGTAGCCAACATTGTCATATATAATAAATTTAGACTGTGCCTGGCATTGAAAATGGCCAGAATTTTATTGAGTACTATAATTAAGTGTGGTTAGTTAATAATGAGTTTGTAAACTGAGTATTTCGCAATAATTTTACTAAGTATTCAAATACTACTGAAAATAGGCATACATGGACATTATTTGTTGAGAACCCAATTATGTATTATAATAATGAATCGCTCTACTGATATAATTCATGTAGTTACTTTAGTGTTTGGTATTAAGATTCGGGTATTTGACAGCGGTATGGGGAATACTTTAAGACAAGGCTGCTCTCTGCCCCACGGGGGCATATAGAATTTTGTTGGACTGTGTAGCGAGTGAGGTAAAATTGAAACTCCTGACACCCCGTGGGGTAGAGGCCGTCTCAAAACTTCGCCACTCTGGTTGTCCCTTAGTACTGCGGTCCAATGCGGTCAGCTGTGATTTTGATATACGTAACAATAATGACATCTTGGATTTACGCTTTTATTTAATATAAATGCGGCCAGTATGATAGCGAAGGATAATCATAATATTGATGACTTGCACAAGAAAATTGCAGTGTTAGTGTAAGCTGGGGATAAGAGTAACAAATCCAACACCAGCCAAATTAATCAAAGTGAAAACTTGCATAATGGCGATTTTGCGTGGCAAATCGTTGTCTCTTCCCTTAATATGGTAAAAGAACTCCATGATTGTGATCCAGTGTTAACATTTTTTATTTCTGTGGGCAAATAGACAAACTTCAATGCATAACATTTTTTCCCAATGAAACTTGCCTATACAGTCAGTAATTAATAATGGTACTGGCACAGTGACTGTAATAGAAATTTATCTTTATGTAAGTATTCGTCTGCGGAATAGAACGCCTTGCTTCAGGTATTGAGAAAAGGGAACAGTGGTGCATGGTCAAAGAAAGTTTATAGGAAAGTGTGGGCAAACGGTATGTTTTCCGCATACAGGGAATAGCGGAGGATATCATGCAGTATCACCAATCCATAAGTGAACATGCATGGTATCTCAATATCATTTCGGAGGAGGAAAAATTAGCTGTGTTGCTTATCGATAATTTATCCCCTGCTGTACCAGCTCACAGTGTTGGTGAAAGTTTTCCTATTACCTTTGAACCATTTTGTGCTGGGGTTATTGATGTTTAAAACAAGGTATATGTTTCCTATTTTTGTGAACAGTAAAATTGCATCGCTAAGGGGAGTAGTAAATGGGCAAATGAATAAAAGTAAAATAAAAAGACATTGGATAGTGCAACACAAATGTTATAAATGTAGACAGGAAGGTCACATAGCTGCATATTGTAAAAAAAAAAAAAAAAAACAGGGGAAATCGGAAATGTTTTCGGTGTGAATTGAAGGGAATATGCATAAAAGTTGTAGGATATTTCAAAAGGAAAGGAGAGGTCATGGGAATAGCACTGAAAATATTGTGATGATAGGATGGCAATCTCAAAAGAAGGGGAAATTAATGTTGGCTATTGAAATAAAAGGAAAAATGACCCCAGCACTCATAGGTACCGGGGTTAGCGAATTCTTTATTAGCCAGCGATTTGCAAACCAACTGGGAAAATATTTTCCTGAGTTAAAAGGAGGCCTGTGGGTTGGTGAAGGTTTTCAATTAATTATGGCCGACGGATCGTAGTGTAATGTATCCTTGAAATTGTGGCTGCATTTCAAAATCCATAAATAAATAGTTGGACCAAAGAGTTTTGGGTTATACTGGGGCTTGTAAGTCGTTTGATTCTGGGATAGAACATTTTGGCCGAAACCAAAGCTTGCATAAATTTCCCTCATTTTTAACTGAATTTTGGCTTCGATCCTCAGGGGGTAAATATCCGCCTGGATAAGGATAAAAAGGGACAAATCACTTTTCATAGTATACAGCGCAAAATTTATATGCTAAATAAAGAACAAAAAAGGGAACTAGGTAAGTTTTTAAGTAATTCAGAGATGTTATTACTAAGAGGGTGAGCTGTTGCATGGATGTGCCTTATCACATATGAGTAGATGACAATACTCTATTACGTTTGAAACTGTACCAATGCTCGCCACCCAAGTTGGAGTCATTTAGGAAAATTGTAACTGAGTTGTGTGAACAGCGTATAATAAGCCCATCTGTGACACCATATATGTTCCCCGCTTTTCTGGTCAAAGAGAAGAGTCAGGACAATATAGACTGGTCATTGATTATCGACAGCTGAATAATAAGGTCAGGGTCGACCCCTTTCCAATGCCAAATGTTGAAAACGTTATTCAGTTCTTCGGGGAAGCTAAAATTTTCTCAGTGATAGATTTGAACACTGCTTTCCATCAATGCGTTCTAAGTGAGGAGAGTAAACATTATACGGCATTTGTAACACCCTGGGGCCACTAATAGTGGAACCTTGTGCCTTTCGGCGTACATTTTGGAGGACAATGTTTGGCTCGGATTTTGCACAAATCACTGGAGGAGTATAATTTTTAATTTTTAACATTATTCCTGGATGATATCTGCATTTTTTTCTAAAGAACCCAGGGAACATTTAGTGCATGTGTAGTTGGTACTAACCAAACTGAGGGAGTTGTGTTTTACCATAAACACTGACAAAGGAACCTGTGCGAGGTCTGTAATTGAGTTTCTGGGGTTCATGCTCTCAAATGGTAAATTTATGATGGATCCAGAGAAGATTGTTCCTATTGTAAATTTCCCCTGACCCAGGAATATGTAGGGGGTTATGCATTTTCTGGGAATTGTGGGGAATTGTTCACACGTTGTTGATTATTATACTGAGTTGTGCGACCCCCTTAATAGGATGAAGAAAAAGGTTTTGCCATTTCTCTGGGGTGAGGCCGAAGAGAAGGCTTTTTGTAACCTGAAATATGCCATATCCCATCCTCCCATATTGGACCTCTCCGACTTTTCTAAGAGGTTCACCTTGCAGGCTGACACGTCCTGTGTGGGATTAGGTGGAGTACTTTTGTAAGATTTGGGGCACAGGGTCTGCAGCCCATAGTGTTCGCCAATAGGACTTTGAATGGCAGTGAGCAGCATTTTAGTTCCTTTGAAAAGGAGGCCCTCGACTGTGTTTGAGGAGTGGAGAAATTATCCACATATATCGAACACATTCGCTCCAGACTGATAATCATGCATTGGCCTGGTTATATACTCATCAAAAATAAGTGCGAAAAGTTGGGCTCTGGAAAGCTAATTTAAACAACTACCAGTTTAATATTGTCCACATCAAAGGCAAGGACAATGTAATAGCCGAATGCCTGTCGCAAATGTATGACGAGGGGGACGATGAAGTTCAGACTGAACAAGGGGTTGGGATTGGAAAGGGAAGTGGTGAATCAAAAAGTGAGGATTGCTGCATAATGATCATGACCTTGCTCGAATTATTTATTGAATTCAAAGAATGGCAAAAGGACGACGAGTTATTTGAGTAAATAGACACGATCTCTATTGGGAAAGTTTCTAAATATTTTTTAGAAAAGGAGTTTTTATACTTAGTGGACGAATTTAAGAATTTAAAGGTTTTTCTTCCCAAAAAGCTAGGGATCTAGTGCTTACATATTTCCACATCTCAACAAGAGGTGCACATATGGAGAGGGCGAAAACAAAGGCTTCAATTGAAAGGAATTTTTTTTGGCCCAATATGAATTGCGTTATTGATATATTTGTTAGGGAATGAAAGGACTGTCATCTGGCCAAACAACCCTTAAATAGTAAAGTGGGGCCATATTCAGTGAAACTTCCATCTCGGCCATGGGAAAAGACATTTGTTGATATTTATGGGCCTTTACCTAAATCGACGGAAGGTAATAACTGTATTTGAATTCCTGTCGATGGGTTTAGTAAGTATACGATGTTGTTACCCTTGCGTGACATGAAAGTCAATAATATTGTCAAGGCTCGTGTGAATAGGGTCTACAAAGTTTTTGGAAGCACATAGCAGCTAATTTCTGACAATGCGAGCTACATAAACTCTAGGACCCTAAAGGGCATGTGTTTCCAATGGGGCATAGAGCAAGAGAATACCAGCCCTTATTATCCCTGTCCTAACTTGGTCGAGAGAATCAATAAGAACATCAAAGTTGGCATTTCACATTTTTCACCATTCTGATCAACATAATTGGGATCAAAATGTTCCCGAGGAAAACCTTGAATTTAATTCTGTGCCAGACATTTCAACAGGATTTTTCCCCTAGCAAAGTTTTATGGGCCAAGAACTTGAAATACCACTGCTGAATACATGGGGTATTCCGCTTGTATCTCTGGAGGGGTCTAATGGTAAATAATTGGAAGATAAATAGCTGGCAACTTGTGTAAACGTTGAGAAGGCTAGAAAGAGTATGCAAAGGAAATATAATAGTGACAAGTTAGGGAATCCATATCAGGTGGCGGATCTGGTGGTATGCCGTCATTTCATTCAAAGTAAAAAAGCAGAGCATTTTCCCTCTAAACTCATAATGCCTTATAAGGATCCCTACAAAATTCTACACTTCTTGGGTCCAATTAGTGTTACTGGCTGACCCAAATAACAATTTCATTGTAAAAAAAGTTTATTTAACACAAATCAAACAGTTTTGTGCTCCGAATGAGTAACGCAATGGGGATAGGGTATAACACATGTGACCCTTGCTGTGATGTGTGCGAATTAGTAACAACTTGTCAGGTAGAATTACTGGGATCTGTTTATTTTCTTTTTGTGGTTTGAGATACTTATCTTATGATCGTGTGGTATTTTTCTGACTTTCTTACCTTTTTATCTTTTTGATATGTTCTTTAAAGTAAGCGAAAACTTTTTGTACTTTATGTTTTCTGCTGATGTTGACATCCCAGTGATTAAAGCAGGCATTAAGTGTAATGAGTTAGGACGATGAGGTGTCCTGAGTTATCTGATGATTTTGGAAAATGTCTTATCTTACAGTGTCTAACCACAAGTCAATTTCAAGGGGGTGGGTGATTATGACGAAAGCGATTCGTCACCAGGTAATTTAGTAACTTTTGGTAATTTTGCACCACAGTTGGTAGTAAACTTAGAACTCTTTTACAAGCTTTTATGTTTGTTATATTTTATAGGCCTACCTAGTTTATGTAACATGCATATTTTTGCTGTCATGTTTTATAATTATTTATTGTATTGTAAATTGTTACCATTGCTATTATTTATATTTTTCATATAATTTATTTTGGCGCAATGTAAAATTATAGTGTACAGAGTCGCTGCCGCAGCTCGTCACGAGTGGGAATGACATTACTAGGTCGAAGCGTGTGTAGTGCCGGTGTCCAGTAGCGTGCATAGAGGGTTGAGTGTTATCTGCTGAGCCGTTTGTGTCTGTGTCTCGTCCGCCAGCATGTAGTGAGTGTCTCCAGCCGACGTCGGTTGGCCTGCCGCCGGCTGTAAAATGGGCAGGGTGTGTGTCTAGTAAACCACTTGTTACTGCGGTCTCTTACGAGGCAACTACGCAGACAATGTTACTTATTGCTAAATATAATTTCACGTACTGGGGCGGCATTTATACTAGTGTACGCCAAAACATTTAGAGCATGCTCAGTCAGTAAGCATATGTGAATTGTAGAAGTAGTATGTAGACTGGGCATAAGGAAACTTCTGCTTATTGCAGCCACATGTTAAGACACGTTAAAATTACAAGTTTAATGTAAACGTATTCAGCCGAGAGTTTCTGTTGTCCTGAAGTGCCCGTTTGTAATTCCCAGCAGTATGAAAGCTTGCTTATTGTGATATAGCATGCATAATATGCTTTTATGAACATGTATTTCATTTGAACGGACATCGTTGACTGTAGTGTCCTGGCGATTGTGTTCAGCTTCGGAGGCCTGCATTTTCACGTTTCTGCGTGAGGCAATGAGATGATCACCCAGTGGGTCAGCTGTTGTTCCATTCGATAGTGGTGCTGCGTGCTGAGGTGGCAAACAGTCTTCTGCTGGGTTCGTGTTGTGAGCTCCAGCATGTTTCTTCACGGTGTATCATCCACCAGGCACGTTCATTACGTGCAACTGCCAAGGTGTGAGTCGACGTACTTAAAGTTGTGCCCTGGAATTCGGGGTCTTATGCAGCATAGAGAAAGAGTAAAATTTTATTCACAGAAACTCTCTCCCGGTTTTAGTTTGTTATGGTAGCGACTCTAAATGTTTTGCTACTTAATTGTATAAACAGTAATTTTGCTAAAGATTTCTATGTTTTACATGTATTAAAATTGATACATATTTATCAAAGTAATTTGATAAGGAACTAGTGTATATTACAATGGTATGGCCATGTATTTTAATTGTCAACAGTGTCATATATAATAAGTTTTGAATGTACCAGGCATTGAAAATGGCCAGAATGTTTATTGAACATTATATTTTAGTGTGGCTAATGAATAACGTGGTACTGGGATATATGTATGAAGGGAAAACAAAAACAAAAAAACTAGATTTGTACTTGCAAAACTGAAATGAAAATAATAAATAAAACCATACATATTTGTCATAATTCATGGATTGTCCGATAATTGCTAACTACCATACCTGATTATTAAGATATATTTTGCTTTCATTTTTGCACTGCCCATGAGGGTTTCCTTTCTCTATTGTTGGTTAAAATCTTGTGTGTTTTTGCTGTTTATTTTTGTTGTTAATTTCCAGCTTCCTGTGTTCTGGCTTAAGGGCATAGCAAAAATATCTGCGCACTCTGCTCCTTCCTTGGATGGGGTAGACATTTTTCATGCTTCCTCTCCTTAACTGTTCTAAATGGTCTCTCGGGGAATTTTTGCTGTCCCAAGTGATGTATATTTCGTTGTGGTTTTCCATGCTCATGTAGATTTTAAAGTTTTAATATTACTAATATTTCCTGCATGAATATCTCCTTTAAATATGTACTCTGATTGAATTATTGTAATGACAAGTAAATATTTTTAAGAGTGTCTATGAGTAGGTTCTAAGAGTAGGGTCCCACTTTCTCGGAGTTGCGGTGTCTGATTTTAGGATGTCACCTTGGGTACTCCCAGAGTTTAAGAGTAGAGATGTTACTCTTTATCTTCTGAAATCGACTTCTCTGTATCCTTGCGCAGGGTGTGTGTTCATTTGTTCCGATTGGTGACTGGATTAGAGATGGCCTGCAGCTGTCGTCATCTTCTTCTTGTATGTAACCTGCTGGTGGAGCCTCTCGGACTCTGCAGCGAAAATGGCCACTTCGTCTCTGGTTCTGGCAGTGTGCTTCATGGATCCCCCATTTTAGGAGGAGTTGTTTGAGATGGCGCCTACCGCTACATGAAGTTACACCATCTTTTTACATACCTGTTCGAACCAAAATGGCGACAGTATGAGCTTCCTGGGAAGCTACCTGCATGTCGCGTCTTAAAAGCATTTCTTTATATAGAAAGAAAATTACTTAAAATCTATAAAAACCTACACTTTTTACTAACCTGTATATTGCACAATTAGGTTACCAGCATGGATGGGCCGCTGCAGAATGTTTTCGGCCCGAAAAATGTAAAATGGTTACCCAGCATAAACACACCCGTAATTGAGGCCTGGTAGCTCGTCACTGGTGGTCTGCACTTCAGCTAGCATTGGGTCCGCCCAGGTGGCAGCACTGGCTGTGGCCGCTACCTGCTACCTCTGACATCATCCAGAAGTGTGGCGCTGCATGAAATGTGGCAGTGTGGGAAAACATGAAAGAGTGATGACATTTCTGGTATCTTGGTGTGTGAAACCAGAACAAGGGTGACGTTTTGATTGCTTATTTGCCGTTTACTACTTAGACCCCTGTAGCATTAAATTGTACCTCTCTACCTTGAGTTGAGCACATTTTCCTAATAATACCGCTTTAAATGTCATTGACCATTGATTGGGCGAAATGTTCTTGTCTCCTAATAAGGCAATCTGATATGCCATTGCCAGAGAAATTGATATTTTTGTGTATTTAAGGAGTGTGCAAATACTCTTTCGGAGTCAGACCTGCAGCCCCCAAGAAAGCACCAATGGCCAGTTAAGTGTAATCATGAGCTAATAAAATGCTCGAAATATTCATGGTAGGCCCTTCCATCTGAGAGAGGTCTTGAAAATCAATTTGCTGTTGGGATACGGGCCAAGATGGCAAATTTTCTTAGTTTTAAAAATATTTGCTTTTCTAGTAGAATTTGGCAGCAACGAACTTAATGTTTAATAATTTTGGATAACTTTAATTTTCCTTAGTGAAAAGCCTTTCTTTCAAAAGTGTTGTAAATTTTCCTTACATTTTGCCATAAAGATGTACTTTCCAATCTTAGCAAGTTCATGGTAGGAAGGGGATATTTTCCTTCTGAGTTCAGGACAAGAATTTGGTTAGGCATTTTGTCTGGAACATTCCTGACCAGGTTAGGAAGTTTGAGGTAAGTGTCTTGTGGTCATTTCTTAATTTAGGAGTGGTTTGTTGAGAATCGAACTTTGCCTATTATTGTCAAAAATAATTATTTCTAAAGAATAATTTTGGCAAATTGTGACCTCCTATTTTCCTCTTGAGTGATAAATGATTTATTGGCTCCCAATGCACTGAATTGACCAGAGAGAGAGAAGAAACTAAGGTTTTTACGTTTCGTGAAAAAGTCTGAAAAGAGTGAATTATCAAAGTACTGTCACTTTATGTAATATTTCACATTATCATAATTTCAGTAGCATGCGTAATTTCAGTACCGAAATAAAAATAGGAAAAGGGTGACGGATATTCCTATAAGCAATTTTGAAAAATGTACCACCTGTATAATTAGTACAGCAAACATTTATTGGAACTAGTTAATCTCTCTATTTCTTCGCATCATAGAAATTTTCAGTATACTTTTAATTCCAGTAAAGGAATGTTGTACGAAATATTTTTAATATATATTTGGCATAGTGGTATTGGAATATATGTATGAAGGGAAACCAAAAACACAAAAACCAGATTTGTTCTTGCAAAACAGGAATAAAAAGAATCAATAAACCCACAAAAATTTTGCATAATTCATGTATTGTCCGATAGTTGCTAACTACCTTACCTGATTATTCAAATATATTGAGCCTACAGTTTTGCACTGCCCCTAGAAGTTTCCTTTTTCTACTGTTGGTTAAAATCTTGTGGGTTTTTTTGCTGGTTATTTTTGTTGTTAATTTCCAGTTTTGCTGCGTCCTTGGCTTAAGGTCGTAGCAACGTGTTTGTAAACTGCGTATTTCGCAATAATTTTATTAAATATTCAAATATCAAAGAAAATTGGCATGTGCGAACATTATTTGTTACGAACCCAGTAACGTATTATAATAATGAATTGCTCTGCTTATATAATTTATGTAGTTAATTTAGTGTTTGGTATTAATATTTGGGCATTGGACCACTGTACGGGGAATAATTTAAGACGAGGCTGCTCTCTGCCCCACGGGGGCATATAGGATTTTGTTGGACTGTGTAGCGAGTGAGGTAGAATTGAAACTCCTAACATCCCGTGGACTACAGAACGTCTCACCAGAGAAATATTTCTGCTAAAACCAACTCAGAAATATTAAAGAAAGTCTCAACATGCAGTTTCATAGGTCGGACACACCCTCTCAAAAAAATAAAATCCTATATTTGTTTTATAAATAACCAATCCCACCATAAACCATAAGGCCCTATTAATCTTTAAAAGTATTTATAATTAAGATTTTTAAACAAACTGTGAAGGCATTTTGCTAAGACATTTCATTATGAGTTTTAGAACAACGGTATTGCATGTAATGGTCAGCAGTAACCAGTATGACATCACCAACACTCTCCTTTACAGTTGTTCTGGAGTACGACTCAAACAACTACTGCAGTAGCAGCACATCTGATGTCATATGCGAGGCGATGTCAGACAAGCACGTGATTGTAACACCGTCAGCTATATCGTCCACATAGCTCACAGGTAATATAATGCAAACCACAGTTAAAGTGTCATTTTTAAATCATACCAATGACACGTCACACTCTACAGGCAACAATAACGTTTCACGCAAATATATGTAAAATGCTTCACATACTTTACTTTAAAATGTCAGTATTGTCTCAGAAATCAATAAGTTTTAATGTTAAACAGTGAATACTAGGAGACCTCAAACATTAGCTTTTTACATCATCATGATATATACGAATGAATAATAAGAGAAAATGTAGTTAAAAAAAATTTTTAGCAAAAAAAAAAATCTGAATTTTTATTAATTTTGTAATGTAAACAATTAATTTAATGTATGAAATTATAGTGTTTAGAGTTGACTTACAATTGTAACATGACTATACAAACAAAAACAAAATGTATTTATATAAATTTAATTAGAACAGTTATTTCCATTGTATTTAAAAATTGATTTTACTACACCAAGCTTTATTATTATGCAATAAAATATATTTTTTCTGATAGCATTTTTACATACATTAACAAAAAAAAATTGTAATCGATGTTTCTTATTGTGGTCAATAATTATTGTTTTTACAGGAAGCAGAATAAAAACCAGTCTATTAATATATACTGTAGTAGAATATATATATTATGTTAATTTTGAATTTACATAAATTCCCTTCCAACATATTGAAATGTAGTAGAAAAATAGCTGCACATGCGTTTTATTTTTATGAGTCATGAAAGTTTAAGTTATTAATTAAATAACATGCTACGTTAAGATACCATCTTATCCATAGTCTGCCACTGTGACGTCACAAACACTTCAGTTGATTAGTTTAGATTATATTTTATTGTTCTGTCTGTAGTGTTTTACCATGTGTATTTTTTAAGCAACTGTATAATTATTTACAATCATAACCAATCAATTTGCCTCGGGAGAGCACTTAGATTTTCCTAGGACAATACTTTTAAATTTTCAATTTGTTTCCATTTCAATTATTAATACAGTGATTTTGAACTTTTAGTGCTTATGAATAATTTATTGTAATGAACGATTCATGACACAGTGTTATTGTCAGGTACTCACAACCTCAAGAAAAGCTCACGTGTTCGCGAACCGCCCGTAGCATGTCAGCTGTGCCCGCGTAGAAGACAACTTTGCACACCCCAGCAGAAATGAAGTTCATAGCCCGCAAGGGAACAGCAAACACACAGCACAGTGTTTGTTCGGCCCACCTTGCCCGAGGACAGCATAAAAGCAATTGGCGGTTCCTTATACCTAGCTTCTCCGCCTACTTAATTCCTTTCAAATATTTTCTTACTGTAGCAAAGAGTACTTTAACCCGATCCATATTCCTACTGGCGCAAGATGAACCCCGCAACTCCCAATCATTTAAATAATCCACACGGACTCTAGGGCGAGGTGACGGCATCTCGCTAGTGATGCCTGCCTGATCACACCTCCACTTATTTATCCAGAACAAGGGCCAAGATTGCTGAAATTAATAATGATATCGCAAACCATAGAAACCCCTCCACTGGCTAGTAAAGGGGGACAACGCAAACGATATATGGCAGTTTAGCCAGTGGGCTGTGTCTTTTGTAGTTGGGCCATTGGAACAAAAACCACTGAAGATGGGTATGTCTGGGCGTCGACTTCCGCCTTCTTAGTCAGCCACCGGTATTATGAACAAGTTAAAGACACACTCAATCATTTTTATATTGAAATAATATAGTACAAAATGAATGTTAAATATACCCCTTTTATATAGTGTTCATTACATAACTATTATCAGAAACTTTCATTAATCCTATAGCCCTAATAAGGTATGATGATAATTCATCTAATTCTATCATAACAATATGCCAACATGGAGGAGATAACAACCCAACCACTGGTAAGTTTACAGCAGCATCTGTACTGTATAAATTGTAGTTATCCATACATCTTGGCATGTGGCCGCATCATCCTGTATCGCCACCACCAGAAAAAATTTATCCCTGCAGCTAATGTGACAAGGTATTTTCGCAACATAACGCACGTCAGAATTTATGTTTGTTTTATATCAACTCCATTTCGAAAACCTCAAATTTCGATCCAATTAAAAAAAAAGTTAATTTTCCAATCATCAGTATACCTACACGCATGATGATGGACTTGGACTAATTGTATAATTTATCTAATCGATATTATTGATTAAGAATTGTTACAGTCTCCAATTACAAAAATTATTTTTTAAAAATTGCATATTTGTATATACAGTACAATGGTATTTTATTCAATACTTTTAATTAGAATTACATATTTTAATTCTGTGCCTTTTAAATACTGTGCGGACATTGACTATTCAATCACCGAGTTGCCATGTGATTGCAGCTGGCTAATCGCATGCAGTCTTTCAGACATCGAATGCAGGAGTTAGTCCATAGGTGTAGTCTTTCCGTCAATCTTTCCCTCAAACTCGCAATATTTCTATGTATCAGCACCACAATTGGCACCACAATCAGTACTGCAATCAGCACCGCACAACAATCAGGGGTCATTTAGGGGTCATTAGGGGTAATTTGCGTAACAGGAAGGGTAATTTGTGGAGCAGAAGAGGTCATTTATGGATAATTTATGGAGCAGGGGTTGTCATTTGTTGAGCAGAAAGGGTCATTTAGGGTAATTTGTCTAATAGGAATGGTCATTTAAGTGTTATTTTGCAGAGCAGAAGGGGTCATTTAGCGGTCATTTGCAGAGTGGGGAGCATATGGAGCAGTTTCGGAGTATATGGAGTGATTGTGGAGGGATTTTGGAGCAGGAGGGGTCATTTAGGGTTCATTGTGGAGCAGGAGGTATCATTATGGGGTGATTTGCTAAGCAGGAGAGGTTTTTAGGGTCAATTACGGAGTGGAAGGGGTCATATTCAGAGCAGTATGGATCGTTATGTGTCATTTAGGGGTCTTCTGGGGGGTCTTTTGTGGATTATTTAGGGGTAATTTTAAGAGCACGAGGAGTCATTTTCGTAGCAGGATGGGTCATTTGAGGAGCATGAGTTCAAGCTAAGCAAAGAATTTGTCTGGAAGAAACTGTTGAAGTTGTAACCACATGGTTATGTGATAAAGGAAATTGATAGAATGTCTGGTTGAATGGATGCATAAAAAGGCTCAAATCGCACTGATGAAATATGTTAGTAAGTTCATATAAATAGCAGCAGCTCGTAAGTAGATACACAGAATGCTACTTTATAAAGAATGTCAGCTTTTCATGAATATGATGCAAGCCAATGAGTGTACGAATTCTACTATTGATCTTATCTCTATTGATGTGCCTTCACACTTTACTGGAAAATTACATGGAAAAAAGTGTTTCTACATTGAAAAGATCTTCAGCAAAACTGTCATGCTTAGCGACATGAGAGAACCACCTGTACGAAGAGCCCTTTTCACGCGATGAAGCATTACGACAATGATCACATGCAGTTTATGCAAGGCGATTATTGAAGTAACACGTCGATATCTGCAAGGGTTCGTCTACTGGAAGCCAGTAAGTGATGTCACCAATACTCCATGCTGCATCGGTGGGTACTGATTCGTTGGGCGATAATAATGAGGCAGTTAATGCTAAAGATGGAATGAATGGAATAGAGTCAGTTGTGTGGAATGTGTTCTTGCAAGACTTTCGCGTGAAGTTGACGAACTTAAAAATAAACGGCCGTCGGCTCTAAATGCTGCTGATGACCATCTGACTTCTACAAAGAACAGTAAACTTGTTATTGAAGATGAAACAGGAGGTGAAGATAATCATGAATAAACCATTGATGATATTGACTATGAAGACAGTGTTGATGTATCCGATCAGAAGGATGTTGATTCTCTCGACATTCCCACACATTTCACCAGCGAGTTTCCTTTGACAAGTGGCGTGAAGAAGGCCAAAGGCTCAAAAAAAAAAAAAACACTCGTTCATTTGCTGCAACGAGCGAAATAGACAAGACAAAAAATCTGAGAATACTGAATATAAGTTTGCCGAAGATCCTAACGAACTCGTCAATAGATCCAGGCATTTAATCGCTTTACAAAAAAGTTGGAGATTTCTGGCACATTAATCGGATAGCTTCTGTCATTAGTGAACTGAAGTACCGGTGTTATATCAGATTAGACTGTTGGCTATTGTCCATGATCTGCAAACATCTGATAAATGTAATGATCGAATGTATGAAATAATTAGAAAGATAGAAGTAGTATATAATAAGTAAACAAATCTAATTTATATATGTAAAATAATGTGAGTTTAGTTTCTTATTCAGACTATTCTGCTTCTTTGAAAGACTAATTATTTCAGTGATGTGTACATTAGATTGCGAGAGTCTGTTCTAAATAAAATTTATGCGAGTGTGCGCAAGAGTAGGATATGGTAGGATATGAAGTATTATTCATTACTTGGGTCAATTTAAAAATCGGATGAGTTCTATAAGAAGAACGATTGAACTGGGGAATATTTTTCAGGAATATATCACAACAGGTTAGTTAGTTTGGTCATTCACATTAGTCGACTTTTTCGAGATTGGCTGTCATTCACTGTTGTTATAGCTGGGTGGTATGTTGAGTTGGTTTTGACCACTGTTCTAGCCATTTTTACAGGAACCAGTTGGGGTTTCGTCTAGAGAAAGGGGAGAGGTAGAGAATCGTGTAGTTGGTTGATGGCGAGAGTGGGTGGCAATGTGATGAGCAATTGCGAGTTGTGGGTGGATTGGGGAAGGGGAGTTGTTTGAATGGATAGTGACATGCGTAAATGGTGATGGAGGCTGAGGTATGGTAAGTAAATGACGAGGGATGTAGAGCGATGAGAGGTGTGTTGTCGGTGGTGGGGGAGCGGGGAGGGGGTATATGTGCTACATAAAATCAATATTCGCTTTGGGGTTGGAAGATAGATTGGCTATATAGCCAATAAAATATAGAGGTGGGAGTTCAGACATCTGCTGATCGTCGAACCAGGGAGTGGCTGTGCTCTGCCATCTTTACGAGAATCGAACTTTTAGGGTCACTCACATAAAACTTTTTTTCGTATTAGGTATGTAATTTTTTACTCGGTGAGGTTTTTTACATTTTTTTTTTTTTGTAATTTTCGCGATCTTTGTTTGATTTTACAAGTTTAAGGTCATTTGGGTAAGGTTAAGGTCACCAACATCCAACATGGGTGTCGGAGTCAGTGATGTAATATTTTCCTAAACTTTTATTAGTTTCTTTCGGTTTTTTACGATTTTTCTCAAGTTTTTATGATTCGGAGGGATGTGGGGCTGAAAGTGGGTTTTGGTAGTGGGAATGAGTGTTACGTTGATGTATGTTCCTCGATTTTTAGTATTTTTATATTTTTGCGATTTTTCTTAATTATTATATTACCAGTAAATATTTTATCTTTGAGTCGGCAAAAAAAGTTTGAAACTGGACGCCATGGGAGGTCTCTGGTGGTAGATGCTAAAGGGGAAATAACTACCACTTTCCATAGTGTCCAATATTGGCAAAATATTGGTTAAAGTCGTAATTTTTCGGCCATTGGACATATAATATTGATTGGTATAGGTGGAGGACACATTTTTGTTATGTAAAGCCAATTATTAATTTGGGTAAAGGAGAGGTGGTGGTGGGGGTGTTGTTAGGGTTGTGGGATGGGGTAACATGTTCTTAGATTTTTAATAATTGTTTTACTTATTAACGATTTTTAATTTTTAATAGTCATGGGTCAATGTTGAGTTATGGGTCAAGGACATCGGTTAAGGTCATGGACAAGTCATGTGTAATTCTAAAGGTCATATATCAATGCCAAGGTCCAGGTAATGGATCAAGGTCAGGGGTCACTGGGTTTTTCAAGCGGTTCGTAATGGTGTGGGGTGTGGCGGTGAGGGGATGGGTTTTGTAATCTTTATTCATATAATTTTTATAAAAATAATTTACATTAAACTAATTTCTTGGGTTGTCGGGAGGATGAACACCCAACATGGCACCGAGCCCTAGTTGTGACGCCTACCAAGATGGTGAACTGAACCGACTAATGTGGCTGCTTGCCACGCCTACCAAGATGGCGGATGGTGACTGTGACGCCTACCATGATGGCAGATTGTGGCTGTAACGCTTACCGAGATGATGGAGTGTGCGGACCAATATGGCCGCCCTGGCTGTGTTATCATGGTAGGTAACTCCGACTCCGACATTCCACATGCCAGTTTTGTCCTATTTTAAATACATTGTGCCAGAATCCCCATTGCCATTATACTATAATTAATATTTCTCAGCTTCTGAATAGTTTAACTTGTCTTAACAACGGAACGCATGGTATCTTGCCAATAGACGACGGGACTGTATGTATCTGTGACATAGTAGCTTTGATTTGGTAAACACCCTAAAGCCAAGTGACACTGGTTCATCTGCTTACAGATGGACGGACTTAAAGGGACTTTTAGCAAGGTCACACCTCTCACCATAAGGAAGCATTACGTCGTGCCTTCTCAACATTCAATGTGATATTGTGCCATGGTATTACATTTTTTTCGCCAACCTAATTTTTTCTTTCTTAAATTGCTTTGGTAGCAATTTACCTTCTTTGGCAAAGCCCTATCGTCTTACTTAATTTTTGTTGATAAACCCCCTTTTTTTAAATTGAAAGGTGGTTTAACTTTAATTTTGTGTTATGATAAAGGTTAAACATTTATGTTATCTTATTAAAAAGTAAGGAGAGAGATTCATGAAAATATTTAATCATGTATATTTGTGATTTTAAATGCCTTAAACGTTGGAAAAATATTTAATATTTTTTCATGCTCAAAAACGAACCTTTTAATTGACAATCTATAGTTACTCTTTTTATGTCCATTTCTGTCATACTATAAGCATAGTATGTATGATTAGAACTCAATCAGTTCGAGATAGTTGTATTACTGTATAATTATGTACGATTTTTTTTTACATATCTGCATTTGTCTGTCATTATTTATAATTATTACTAATGTACCTTCAAGTACATTTCTGGTATTCGTGACTTTGATCGCAATGATATGGCGACTCGAGATTTACCGATCGGCCATGTCGTGTCATTAGGAAGTCTTCAATTTTTTATTTTTTTTTTTGTTGCAGAAACAATATTGTCGACTCGGTCTTCTTCATCTCTTGCATTCATCGTGTACAGTTTAATATTTTTCGCTGGTGACCTTCATTCACTTTTTAATATTGTAATTACTTCATAGACTGCCATCAGTGAGTAAATTGGATGTAGTTTTGTTCCCTGCCATCCAATGAATATTTGTGTTATTGTAAGTGAACCCATACTAGTAATTTCTACAATCTTATGTAGGCTACAGTGCGGTTCTACTTTGCAATGGACAGCCGTTGCTGATCATGTGAGACATTTTGGGTAGCTGCTTCGTGCCATCGCCTACCTGACATGGGATCATGAGCTGCAATTACGGATCTCGAAGTTGGAGTCTGGACGACCAACACTTCAATTTGCTCAGATAAGGAATTTAACATTTTTGGCATGAACTTTCTAACTTGAAACCTTACAAACCGGCAGCATGCCGTCGCGTACAGTTACCACCTAAAACTTGGAATCTTCTTTAAAATAAAAATTCAAACCACTTTAAAATTCACATCTTCAAATATGTTTCTTTTTTTAATTGGAAACTTTAATTAATGGTAAAAATCGTGTAATATATACTGTTCCTAGAAATTTTTGCTGTGAAATATTAATTGCTTAACAAATGTGTTAATAATTATTTAATATGTTCACCCCATTTATAAATTAATCACAAAAATACTCCATACAAGTGGTGATGTCTAGAGATCTTGTTTATTTTAATTTTGCCCTCTTTTGACTCTGTGTTTTATTTTGATTACATCTGAATAATGGTTAAAATAATTAAATATATAGTGTCATGTCTGAATCTCTTAACCATCAGAGTTAATATTAATAATCAATTGATTATAAGGAGATGAAATAATAGTTTCAATGTGCCGAGTGTTTATCCTTTTTGAATTCACAGAAATAATACTATACAATTCTACTAAGTGTTCAACACATTGAAGGAATTATGATAACGTGTTAAATTTATTAAAAACTCTTACATTATAAGGTTATCCTTTTCTAATGTATTTTGTCTTGTGCATTCGTGTGGCTAATGCCTGTGTTTCCGAATAAGAGTGTCTGAAAAAATAGTAAGGTGAGACGATATATATATATTTTTTTTTTGGGCTTGGCCCTGTGTTTATGAATACTTTGGTGTTGAGGACTGAAGGATCACACTTGCAGCTGGTTTCGGTCCTTGTTCTTCTCTGGAGCAATTTCGTACTGGGATTGGGGGCCTTTGATTGGGCAATCTTCTTTCTGGGGTTTTCTCCGCCTTTTTTTTGGGGTTCTAGTCTTGTGGGCTAAGGGGTGGCCTAACATGTAGGTATTCCTTGTAAGCTGAACTGCCCGTTAATTAGATCGGTAACAGTACACTATGCAAAATAATTCTCGTTCTTTTACGAAAAATATGTTTTGAATCTAGATACCAAAATACTTCTATTTAAAAATATGTAAAATGTTTGTAAACTGTTCAAGAAATTGCTTAAAAAGTGTACAGGATATAATAAGTATGATTAAGAAAGGTACTGTAGCCTTCTGATGGATATGCTGTAGAATTACAACAATATATGTAGTAATTCTCAAATTATTTTCCTGCAAAATCACAGGCTATTATTTGAACTCTCGCAAATTAATTTGTCTCATTGAAGACATTTTATGATATGAAAATTATAGGTCATCTAAGACTACATGGAGTCATGACGTCCCAACCGAACTACGATTTTGATGTTCACGAGCCAGGGGTGACTAGAATCGAACCCGGATCCTCTACGTAACAAACACGTAAGTACACTAACAACTACGCCACGTATGCATCCACACGTTGCGTTTTTATTTAATACGGTATTCGTCCTTTCAATTATTTAATGTCCTGTTAATATACGGCATCTTACCATCAAAAGGTAACAGCAAGTGTTTATTGAGCTCGCGGCGATACTGTAATCAGTTTGAGACTTAATTATAGGGAGTATAATGGTCTCACGTGAAAAAAAGAGGAAAGTTTGTGCATACAGGAAAAATGAGCTTAGTCACAAACTTGAAACTAGGTGGAACAAAGTATCATGACATCGTGAACGCTTTGAAGAAAATAATTGGTTTTTTGCTTCAGGGCAGTGCAAACTTTCCTGAAGTCATACACACCCAACATCCCGAGGTCGACCTGGTAGATTCCAACATTCCTGCAGTGACTGTAGCTTAAAGTCAAGAAACGAAAAATAAAATATCTACTTGAACAAGCTAGTCAAGATGAGTTGTCATTGGTCACGGAACTGAAGTTGCAACAAGAAGGAAATAGGGATTTTGCTACAACTGTGCATGAGCTTAGAAGTTCCTCGCCTCAGAGAGGAACCTGCAATGAAGAAGTTACACGAAACATTCCTCCGAAGATGAAGCAAGGCGAAATGTTCTCCAGAGATAGCTCTTGCTTTATTAGTGAACGCAAATATTTAAACTCACGAATACAACATTATTCGTAATAACCCCAAAATGTTACAAAGTGATCTCTATCCAGCTTACCATGAAGTATGAATCACGAATGACACCCTTGAGGGGTACTTGCCACAGAAATATCAGCACAAGTTCTACTACAAGCTCTTGTAGACCACACAATCACAACATTGGCAGAGGCTTAAAAGGACGTTTAAGTGACTGCCAGTCTATAGCAGAACAATGAATTAGAATTTGTGAAAAAGTAGAGTTGCGATGGACGTGAAGAAGGCAGACCTAGGCAAAGCTTTCCTGAAGGTCATCACACTGACGACAGCCTCTTTTAAATTTCGATAGTTCCAATCAAACTTAATACCTTTGAAGATAGAATAATAATCTGGCATAACCTTACACCATCGTCAACACGACTTTGGAGGCCCATAAGATGTGTTTTTGCTAAGGAGACAGTGGAACTAATAATTGACGAAATACGAAGAATAGAGGATAAAATCAATAAACTGGCACCTACAACAATACTCTTAAATTACACTGATATTACGATAGAGACTACATTACCTAATTATCTGCATGATAGACGGGAAAGTCTGCAACGCAGTTTCCTCATGAGCTTCTACTCAAAGATGCTATTTAAGTGAATTGAGTGACTTGGGTTCAATTTAAGCTAAATCTGGCAATAGAGGCTTCCTCTAATTTGGCTTTTCTCCTCTTCATTTTTGGATAAGTTTCTTTGAGTGTATCCTTCATATTTTATGTAGACTGCAAATAAAGAGCTGCAGGTACGAGGAGCAGGCAGTAAAAATATTGTTGCCCAGAAAAATAAACAGGAGCCATAAGACATAAAAAAATACCAGGGGTTTACTTTTGACTATCCACGACAGCAAACAGGAATTCATTTTTCTCCGACATGGTTTACGAATTTTGAAAATTCTCAAGGATTTTTTAAAATTAAACATAGCCGATGTCCATCTGAAAGAATGTAGCTTCCTAACAGTGAAAGCATTATAAGAATCGGCCCTTTAGTTCCCGAGATTAGACACTACATATAAACAAACTCACCTCTTTATAATATTAGTATAAATAATATAATATAATACTCTAGCTGTACGCTCTCCCGCTTCGCTGGGCATTGATTTATTTTGAAAATTATTTTCTTTATATTACAAACGATCAAATTTAAATTTTTAAAGTAACAGAAAATAATTTCAAATTCTTGGTAAACTAATACAGTTATGGCAAAAACGGATTAAGATAACTAGGTAGCTAATTAAATTCTCTACAGAAATGTCTCTTGACTTTTTACGTACATCTAATTATTTCGCCTTAATTACTAGTTAAAGCAGCCAGCCATTGCTTCACTCAGGTTTTATGGAGTTGATATATTTCTTGGTATATAGATATTCTAACCACTGAGCCACTGCTGCCCCACTTGGATTCGCTCTAGCCACTGAGCCACCACGGCCCCAATTGGGATCGCTCTACCCACTGGGCTACTGCGGCTCTACTTGACATTACTTGGATTCGCTCTAGCCACTGGGCCACTACCGCCCCAATTGGGATCGCTCTACCCACTGGGCTACTGCGGCTCTACTTGACATTACTCTAACTACTTGGCCTCTGTGGCCCCACTTGATATATGCCTAAAGGCATATGGAAGAATGTAGCTTTCTAATAGTGAAATAGTTATTAGATTCGGCCCAGTAGTTTTGGTAGAGAATGCTTAGAAAGCAGCCAAATAGCTCATTTTTTTCCCCACAAATTTTGAAATTTCTCAAGGAATTAAAAAAAAATAATCATAGCCTATGTCCATCGGGAAGAATGTAGCTTTCTAACAGTGAAAGAATTATAAGAATTGGATTAGTAGTTCCAGAGATTGCTTCTAACAAACAAACGAACAAACTTTACGTCTTTATACAGTGTGAGGCATTTAAAACAGGCCACATTAATAAATCGTCCAGTTGTAAAGATAGAAGACAATTGTTCAGACAAACGTGATTTGGGGTGAAAGGGGCCATAATGTGACGTTAAGAGTTTGTTGTTACGTCGAGGGGTGAAGGAGTTATACGGGTCAACGTCGGCATTTTAAATGGGATGACATATTTTATTACACGCCTTTGAACAGCTCTTCGCAAGATGAATGCAAACACGTATCACACGTACTAGTAATGCGCACATTAAACAACATCGTCCCATGTAACATACCGCAGTTGATCCCCCTATTTCCATCACCCCTCGGCGTACAACGCACATATTTATCAACGTAACATTATAGCCCCTTTCCCCCAAACAACGTTTGTCTGAAACATTTACCTCTATCGTTACAAGTGGCCAATTTATTAAGGAGGCCTGTTTTAAATGCCTTACCCGGTATAATAGTGTAGATTAGTTGTAACATGTTTTTTGACATTGTTTTGTAAGAACTAGTATTTTGTACGCACTGCAGTATGTTATATTTACATATATGTTTTCTTATTTAATGTAGTCTGCAAAGGTGTATTAATTTTCATGTGATAGAATTTTGAAAGTGTTTCTGTGGTTACACATTTACTCTTATTTTCGATCGTGTGGACTTCGTATACATACACACGCTCGCTAATCTACCTTAACACACGTATTTTGATTTTTTATACCACAGACATCTATTACACACAATTTAGGTAATATAATTTTGTACTCCTAGATTGTGAAAATGTCACATTTTGACGCACACCAATTTTATAATGGTTCATATTTTAATAACTGCATGTTTCCCTAATTAGATGGTTTCCTTTTTAATGTGAACCTTGTAATTTTATGATGGAAAACAAATAGCTCCACGATTTGCGGTTTTGTATAAATTAAAACGGAAGGGACCAAACCTAAATAACAAGAAAGGAAAATTGTCATAAACCATTTTTGGTATCCTCTGATGAACATTAATACAAGCGTTGTTAATGGAACAAATCGCACTACATTTGAAAGTGCGGGAAAAAACTAGACGTGATTGGCTTGAACCGTATATTGAACATGGCAATAGAGAGATCTCACTGGCTGCGCATAACCAGTTTCCATACGCCAATATTGAACTGCTTTTCTACCAACAGTAGGCCTACTATCACCAACGGCGTGGATAATATTTAACGTTAGAACACTGTTTAGTTAACAAGGACTTACAGTTTTATGTATACTTCCTGTAACCAGTTTGTAATGAAGTTTGAATGAATTCAGAATTCAAACTGGTGAAAATATTTTGTTCATATTAAAAAGACCGCCCTCTGAAAACTGAGACATAAACACGTTCATCACTGTTGACCATGCAACTTTGACAGTAGTATTGATCTGCAATGGATCAATGTTGGGTACATGCGCTGACGTATAATCTACCTCATCTTTAGTCCATAGTTCGAAGACGCTTTTCTTTTACACAAGCTACTCTGGAAGGACAGTCAATATGTACTGAGGCAGTTCGTGTAGTAGCACACGCAATATTTGCGTACCGCTCGGTCCACAAAAGTTCAAACACTTCTTGGCTTGGTGGGCGGTAGACAGGGGGCGCGTTCGGCGGCAGAAAGCAGAACCACCAGGCCGCACCTAACCTGCAATTAGCAGGCAACCAATTTGCGGAGACTGTGGCGGCGGTGGCGAAGTAGAGTGCGGCCAATGGCTGCGGCGTGTCACTTGCGTGCCGGAGCGTGGAGCGGCGGCGCGCTGCTATTGGCCGGGGCGTGACGTCACGCCACTACCGGCAGCACGGTTAGTTGCAGCGGACGCCGCTGGGAGGCGCAGTCGTACACTGTCAGTCGCGCCGCGTGCAGTCGGCGGTTGTTAGGGCGAGTGGGTAGACAACTTTGTGTGTAGCTCCCGGCACTGTCTCCCCTTTATTTTGCTTTCCGTATCTTTTCGAGTTTCGTTTGGTGGTCATCGTCCCACGTAGTACACTTCTGTTACGTTCATACCGTACTACGTAGTTTGTTGAGAGGACAGCTCGTTCACTTTAAGGTAAGTCTCAAGTTTGTTTATTTCTTGACGTTTTTCTGATTTGTGACATGACATGAAAGTTAAACGGCGACGAGTCTTGTTGAAAACACACTGTTATCAACCTACAACATTTGATCACTTTAAAATGCAGCGGCGTGGTCCCCGGAGTGTAGTTCGTGTGCAGTCGCCGGGTAGTGCAAGGACATATTCTCTTCAGGTGACTCACTGCTAGCCCGGGATTTCCAACACTAAACATGGCGTGCAGGTCGGCCCTTTCTTGTCCGCCTTTTGTTATTTAATATTGCTTTCAGAGTACACGTTCGTGGCGGACGGTATATGGGAAAAAGTAACTTGTTTTTAAAACTCTGGTATAAGAAATGTAACAGTGGAGGATTGTGGTATTGATGGTAGTATGTAATTGCAGGTGGATCGATATGTTACTAATGTAGGGAGGTGCACGCACTTCACACGGGGACAGGGAGGTTTTCTTCATGGAGAAGACAGTTGCGAGGCGAGGCAGGAGTTTACCGTCATGGTTGCTGCTCATACTTCCTGTGTCTGCTTCGTATGCCTGGCGTCTCGCTTCCTTCCTTTGTGCCCGCGCCTCTGCCTGCCTGCCGGCCATTCACATTGGGCGTTTCCCTCAGCGACCCCCTCTCAGCTCTACAACATACCACGTCTATTCATCTCCCCAGAAACCTGCCGTCAGAACTGGTCGCAGTTTTCTCCACGGCCATTTCAACACCTCTTTCAGCATCTTCCCAATTTATTGCTTTAAAAAAACCCGAGAATCAGCGATGCCGGTGACCGAAATACCGGCCTCAAAAGCCAGTCTGTTAAAGAGTAACCAATCGGTCGAATGGCCAAAGCATGTAGTGTGTCAATACCCACTGGACGATCACTACACGCTACTGTAACATAAAATGACAAACAGCAATAACGTATCTACATAAAATAATTTCATTCTCGTATAGTGCTGTGGAATCGTTCTGCAATGTTTAAAACACAACTTGTATCATATACCTGCGATTTCACAGCGCCACGAAGCGTCCTTTTTAAATCTGTGAAATTCTATTTGTTTCATGGCGGCCGTGAGATCTTCCAACATGCTGTAGGGCGTCATCGTTTTACTGGGACGAAAGGAAAAGAACGAGAAAACATTAACAGTAAACGCATACAATGAAATGTCATACAGTAATCTCTTAATTTGTGTAGTTAAGATATTCATCTGCGCTGTAGAATGCACACTCGATAAAAAATTCTTTCAACAATTTTTAAGGACTTTTTGGTTAGAGAAGCAAATTTAAGATTCAGCGTATGTGAAAAACTCCTTTTACCCTAAAACATTCGTCAGTAACTGTTTTTTATTCGTTTAGTTACTTTTTTAATGTGCATATATTGCGGAACGTCCATAAAGACTGGTGGGGTTGTCAGCCATGTTTTTGACAAATATTCCGTTTGACGTAGAGTGAGTACAATATCCCTCATACTCATTCCCTCCGATATTACTTGACCACGAATTAATTTCCTTAGGTAAGAACACAGCAGAAAACATGGCTACCGAGATTTCCTGAACAGAATTTTAAATCCTAGGATGCTCATATTGTAAGCATTAAGTAAAATTTTCCCACCAAATATTAGAATCGTTACTTTTCCACCCACCCCAGCCTTATTTTCAGTCTGGGAATAAGCAATGTGACCTTGACACGTGGGCCAAGATGCACAATGTTGCAACTGTCGGTGCTGAGCTAGGCAAGTGACAGTACAACGGTATGCGATTTTTTTATGAGAAAGTAGTTATGAATATGAAATGTTCCCATAAATATGATTCCGAGAGGTATGACTGCGAAGTCGCCGTACCGGAGATTGATTCTAATAGTTCCCGTTCGCAATAAAAAAAACTTTCATAATAAATGTGATTAGTTGTGTTCAAAACAAATATTCAAACTTGGTGTCTCGAAAGCAGATGAAAGGAAAGGCAGTTTGTTGATTAAATTGTCGACTGCACGTACTTTAATTATACCGTGGCGATACTGAATGGAATGCGGCGTGTGTGTGTGAGTAGAAAAACTAGTGTGTGTGTAATGATGGAGTATTGTAGGGATATACTCGGCGCTGCAATAGCGGGACACTGGGGCGATGTGTCGTGGAGAGAGAGAGAGGAAGAGAGAGCATATATCTGGGCAGACCTCGCTCGACATCGGCCCGTCAACACGACTTAACTGCGCGGTAGTGCACTCCCATATCCCAACATTTGTCTGTTTCCTGCCAATATATACTGATTTCATTTTATTGTTTTGTAATAATTACATCAATAAGCAACGTCAGGATAGCATAATGAAAAATACAAGTAGAATTTGAAGTAGAACATCGTTTATATCAATGTTTTGAAATATTTACGCACATTCTGTAATCTAGTTTTTACGCAACTACAATATTTTTAGGGAGTGCGGATATTTTAGGAAAATAAGAGGGGCTAATGTTTGGCTGTACGTAATCATCCTTCATCATTCTTCCAC
This sequence comes from Dryococelus australis, assembly GCA_029891345.1. Taxonomy (NCBI): domain Eukaryota; kingdom Metazoa; phylum Arthropoda; class Insecta; order Phasmatodea; family Phasmatidae; genus Dryococelus; species Dryococelus australis. Next base: position 213,340,069 of record CM056993.1, on the reverse strand, counting down.
CACTAAGTTAAACGGGCGTGTCTTTTGAAAGTCCAAGTAAAAACACACAAGTTAGTCGTTGCTAGTGACAGTTTTGCTGACAATGTTGACATTCGCATAAAACCAAAAAGAGTTTTCTTAGTGTTGCATGTGTGACTACCGCATAGAGAACACTGGTAGTGTGTGTACAGCAGCTGCTCATAAACGTGTTTGTGTTCAAAAGTTTGTTACAATAGAAATGTTGACAACAATGCGGCATGCACTTTCTGTTAGCACACTTGTTACCTAAAGTGTACACCTTTTGCTTTAACAAAAATTGATTCGAATAAAGAGTACACATCTTACGTTTGGAAGCCACCAACGTAAACACGCACTAGCGACATTATTTTGACAACGTGTAGCCAAGTTTGGCCGGAGCACGGACGCAAGAAGCATTTTCATTTCACTGTTCACACATGTTTACCCAACAACTATAATCCAACACTGAAATGGAACTATTATCTGTCCGCCATTGCTAACTTTACTGGATGCAGGTCAGTAAGTGTGTGAACGTTTAAATAAGTGCAGGAAGTGCCACTGACTTTTTCAAATATTATATTTAACAAGCGGCGTATTAATCGTGTAGATCGAGGCTAAGGAAGGTAGTTGTAAGACTGAGGCAGTATTCCAATTGGCACTTATTATGAAAATGGCCACGTGACCCGTTTTGTCCGCAAAGTCTGACTTATATTTGTGTTTTGTGTTATGTCCGCATCGAAGGTGACAAATTACTAAATCGCCGCCATATTTGTTTTACTTGTTGGAAACGTCTAAATACACACACACGAGGTTATTGATATTACCAAAATGTATATTGTACTCGCAATGTATATTTCACAAAGCAAGTTTCTGAAATAGGCATTTTGTCGTGACAGAAATATTTCTTAAATATTTCACATCATTGGTTTCATTTTAATGTAAAAAAATTTTAACGGTTATTGAAAATCTTTTGGGAATAATTACTGTTTATTCTAAGACTTTCTGTACTTTTAATTTCGGAATAAAGGTATTATGTAGATAACAACAGTATAGCGTACAAAATGCTAAATACAGAGTATAAAAAGAGGAAACTGGAAAGGCACTAGACGACTGCGTGTAGTTGAAGAGTCACGGAGAGGGAGAGGGGGTGGGAGGGAGAGAGAGACTGGCCTTGTAGCTGGCCAGGTAGTCGCTGGCGGCTGGTCGGGGTCACACAGCCGGCTCGCGGCAATGTCGTGACCTCGGCCTGCCTGCTAGGTCACGGCCACCACTTCCCCTCCCCCCTCCTAATAAGTTGAAGAAACATGTACGTTGTTATAAATAGTTCTTAAGTAAAATATATCAAGTCTTCCTGTTGATACTTGTGAACATTTCGTATAGTCTCATTCCTGTTAGTAGGAATGCTGTGTGGAAGGGAACCCATTTAGTTTTCACTTAGGGAAATATGTGTATTTGGCTGAGCAGCGAACAGATCCGGAACGCTGGTTCTTACTCAGCTGGTTTGCATGCGTCGCAAGTAGACCTTCACACTAGGCAAGTGGCAGTGACCACGAATATACTATGTAGTCTGTGGAAATCAACTACCCGAGACCTAAATTCCTAACTGTGATTGCTGTGCGATCAAATGAAAAGTAAGTTCAGTGGACATGAACATTGCAGAGCGACGTATGTCCTTCACAAATACCTTGCGCTGACACTAGAAGACTATTACGAGAATACTTTAGTGTCGCTGTCTGAGTTCACTGTGACCAGGTTGTTTCCAATATAGCACTGCACCTTCCTGTACACATTATCAGAAGAGTAGGTCACGTTTTATGTTGCATATGAAAGAAGAATGCAAACATTTTTTTCACTGTGAAATTTATGTGCTAAAAATTTCGTATAAAACATGGAACTACATACTGTAATGAAACATAATCTATAGAAATGTAAATACTGAGATGTCACATTTCGTTCGCACAAATTTTTATTTTTGTGCACTCTTTAATTCTTGCCTCGGCCAGCTACTGGTATTATGCTATGAGTTTGCCTTAAACCTTTCTCACACTTACCATTCTCATTACACCCTGACACACCAGAACAGCAAAATTACCGAAAGATATCAAATTCTGAAACACAACATGGAGCAGCACAGAAGAATCCAAAATAAGCCTCTAACTACTTCAAAAACTCTAACTAAGAGTAGAAACATTAGTACTCTTATTATGCTTTTTAATTAATAAAATATAAGATCTGCTATAGTAACAATAAATCTTTAGGTTTAGCCAACATTGGTGTTTCTTGAATAACAAATTATTATTCATTTCCATTTTAGTTATATTGCTCATATACAAAAATTGTATTGAAAACTTGTCTCAAATGAGACAGTCCAAAATGATCATACTATTTTTAATTTCTGAAAGAAAAATATTTAATTACAACAGAACTAACTTGGAACAATAGCCTTTCATTAATGAATTAATAATTTGTTCTGAAAATTAAAATTGTATCTAGTGCTGCACTCCGTTTAAATATAATCTAAAATGGACTTAGCTGCTGCAACCCAGTCGTTGATGTGATGTTGGTGGACGGAATAAAATAATAATTTTCTTTCTGCCTCCTAAATAGCCTAACGTTGCTCGGCGTTGTAGTTTCTTTACAGTAAGAATATCTTTCCAGATATCCACTTCTCAGGCTTCAATATTGTGCTAATTACAGTTCATAGCACCTCGTAAGAAAATCTTCAGTCGCAGAAAAACTAAAATATATTCAAGTTAGAATATTTAACTGCTCGGATAGCGTCGTTCCATCTTGCAATAAAGCAATAATAATTTCGTTAACTTTTTCTTACAAAGAGGAAATCAATATTCTTTTTAAATAGAAACACGTTTCTCTCATGTTTTTCATAGATATGCAGCATTAGCAAAAAAAATGACCGTTGAGTTGGCTAGTAAAACAAAATGCAAATGTACCCTTGTCATAGCTCAGATGTAGCAATACTACTCGTGATCTGTTGGCTGGTATACTAAGTGTTGCCTACAGTAATATGTGTTAGTATCAACACTCCAGATTGTAGGTACTTGCAGTGGCATTGAGTAATTACGATTGAAACTTACCTTACAACGCAGCTGGACTGGACTCAATATTAATCCAGTCCTGTCGCAAAGGTCGACCGGAACTGTATACCTGGATCGAAGTTCTACTGCAAACATTGCCGTTACGAATGAACAGGGACTGAAAGCCAAACATATATTATGCCATTTTGAAGCAACTCTGTGAACCTGTTTGCATACGGTTAAGTTGACTGGAAATGTAGACCTACAGCAATAAAACTAACTGTAGAAAAAGCTATTATTATTATTATAGTAGTTTTATAATTTGTAGAACTTGTGAGACGTGGTCGAACAGCTGTGATAAATTTTACAAGTTAATGCGTTTTATCAATTCATTTTTAGTATTTAAAAGCTTGGCGCGACATAGAACGTATACCTGATTTATGCAAGAGTATGGCTCTTTACTATTCGCGCCAAGTTTACAAAGTCTTACAAATTCTGTAACAATTATAATTATTTTTCTCTTTTTAGAGCATGTGTAAATAAAAGCTTGGTTTTAAACTATATTACGGTTAGTTTATTTTCCATTTTAGTCTTACTACATTGTTTTTTTTAATAATTTTATAGGTCTGGCTATACATTCGCAGACTCGTACGTCTTTGGTATCGCTTGCCATCCCAATGACGGACGGGTCTGTGAATGTTAAACAGTTTACCTATATAATAATAATAATAATAACTATTTGTGAGACAAAAAATGTGTAGTTAAACACTAGTGGTCTCTTCCACACTTCGGGCTGCAACCTGACGAACAGTGATGAAAAAACATAGGTGAGACTAAAGTGAGTTATCGTAGATAAGCACATTTGACGCATGTTTGTATTTCATGGAGGGGGGGGGGGGGAAGCGATTTTCTAACATTTAACCCAGTTGGAGAATTTAAATTAAATAAAAAAAAAAAACAGAGAAACGTGTTAGAGAAAGTAAAAAATATAGAGGGGGGGGGGGGAATATTTTCACAATTTACCACCAAAACCATAACAATGGTGTACTATTAGTTTCTCTGAGCAATTTCCAATCACACTTTCAATTCGCTTCCGGGCTTATTTACACTTTAGTCCACGTTCGAAATAGTGTTTACTTTCGTTCGCAACGAGTTCACTCCAGTCACACTTCTGTCCACTTAGAAATGTTTCTCTAAAAGCACTGCATGTATAGGTTGTCCTCAGTAACGCCGAGTACTTCTGAAATAGTGTTTACTTTCGTTCATTACGAGTTAACTCCAGTCACACTTCTGTCCATTTAGAAATGTTTCTCCAAACGCACTGCATGTATAGGTTGTCCTCAGTAACACCGAGTACTTCTGAAATAGTGTTTACTTTCGTTCACTACGAGTTCACTCCAGTCACACTTCTGTCCACTTAGAAATGTTTCTCCAAACGCACTGCATGTATAGGTTGTCCTCAGTAACGCCGAGTACTTCTGAAATAGTGTTTACTTTCGTTCGCTACGAGTTCACTCCAGTCACACTTCTGTCCACTTAGAAATGTTTCTCCAAACGCACTGCATGTATAGGTTGTCCTCAGTAACGCCGAGTACTTCTGAAATAGTGTTTACTTTCGTTCGCTACGGGTTCACTCCAGTCACACTTCTGTACACTTAGAAATAGTTCTCTAAAAGCACTGCATGTATAGGTTGTCCTCAGTAACGCCGAGTACTTCTGAAATAGTGTTTACTTTCGTTCGCTACGAGTTCACACCAGTCACACTTCTGTCCACTTAGAAATGTTTCTCCAAACGCACTGCATGTATGGGTTGTCCTCAGTAACGCCGAGTACTTCTGAAATAGTGTTTACTTTCGTTCGCTACGAGTTAACTCCAGTCACACTTCTGTCCACTTAGAAATGTTTCTCTAAAGCACTGCATGTCTAGGTTGTCCTCAGTAACGCCGAGTACTTCTGAAATAGTGTTTACTTTCGTTCGCTACGAGTTCAACTCAGTCACACTTCTGTCCACTTAGAAATGTTTCTCCAAACGCACTGCATGTATAGGTTGTCCTCAGTAACACCGAGTACTTCTGAAATCAGTGTTTACTTTCGTTCCTACGGTTCACTCCAGTCACACTTCTGTCCACTTAGAAATGTTTTCCTAAAAGCCTGCATGTATAGGTTGTCCTCAGTAACGCCGAGTACTTCTGAAATAGTGTTTACTTTCGTTCGCTACGAGTTCACACCAGTCACACTTCTGTCCACTTAGAAATGTTTCTCCAAACGCACTGCATGTATGGGTTGTCCTCAGTAACGCCGAGTACTTCTGAAATAGTGTTTACTTTCGTACGCTACGAGTTAACTCCAGTCACACTTCTGTCACTTAGAAATGTTCTCTAAAAGCACTGCATGTATAGGTTGTCCTCAGTAACGCCGAGTACTTCTGAAATAGTGTTTACTTTCGTTCGCTACGAGTTCACACCAGTCACACTTCTGTCCACTTAGAAATGTTTTCTCAAAAGCACTGCATGTATGGGTTGTCCTCAGTAACGCCGAGTACTTCTGAAATAGTGTTTACTTTCGTTCCTACGAGTTAACTCCAGTCACACTTCTGTCCATTAGAAATGTTTCTCTAAACGCACTGCATGTCTAGGTTGTCCTCAGTAACGCCGAGTACTTCTGAAATAGTGTTTACTTTCGTTCGCTACGATTTCACTCCAGTCACACTTCTGTCCACTTAGAAATGTTTCTCCAAACGCACTGCATGTATGGTTGTCCTCAGTAACGCCGAGTACTTCTGAAATAGTGTTTACTTTCGTTCGCTACGGAGTTCACTCCAGTCACACTTCTGTCCACTTAGAAATGTTTTCTCCAAACGCACTCTGCATGTATAGGTTGTCCTCAGTAACGCCGAGTACTTCTGAAATAGTGTTTACTTTCGTTCGCTACGAGTTCACTCCATCCACACTTCTGTCCACTTAGAAATGTTTCTCCAAACGCACTGCATGATAGGTTGTCCTCAGTAACGCCGAGTACTTCTGAAATAGTGTTTACTTTCGTTCGCTACGATTTCACTCCAGTCACACTTCTGTCCACTTAGAAATGTTTCTCTAAAAGCACTGCATGTATCTGGTTGTCCTCAGTAACGCCGAGTACTTCTGAAATAGTGTTTACTTTCGTTCGCTACGAGTTCACACCAGTCACACTTCTGTCCACTTAGAAATGTTTCTCAAAACGCACTGCATGTATAGGTTGTCCTCAGTAACGCCGAGTACTTCTGAAATAGTGTTTACTTTCGTTCGCTACGAGTTCACTCCAGTCACACTTCTGTCCATTAGAAATGTTTCTCTAAACGCACTGCATGTATAGGTTGTCCTCAGTAACGCCGAGTACTTCTGAAATATGTTTACTTTCGTTCGCTACGATTTCACACCAGTCACACTTCTGTCCACTTAGAAATGTTTCTCCAAACGCACTGCATGTATGGTTGTCCTCAGTAACGCCGAGTACTTCTGAAACAGTGTTTACTTTCGTTCGCTACGGGTTCACTCCAGTCACACTTCTGTCCACTTAGAAATGTTTCTCTGAAAGCACTGCATGTATAGGTTGTCCTCAGTAAGCCGAGTACTTCTGAAATAGTGTTTACTTTCGTTTACTACGAGTTAACTCCATCCACACTTCTGTCCACTTAGAAATGTTTCTCCAAACGCACTGCATGTATAGGTTGTCCTCAGTAACGCCGAGTACTTCTGAAATAGTGTTTACTTTCGTTCGCTACGATTTCAATCCAGTCACACTTCTGTCCACTTAGAAATGTTTCTCCAAACGCACTGCATGTATAGGTTGTCCTCAGTAACGCCGAGTACTTCTGAAATAGTGTTTACTTTCGTTCGCTACGGGTTCACTCCAGTCACATTTCTGTCCACTTAGAAATGTTTCTCTAAAACGCACTGCATGTATAGGTTGTCCTCAGTAACGCCGAGTACTTCTGAAATAGTGTTTACTTTCGTTCGCTACGAGTTCACTCCAGTCACACTTCTGTCCACTTAGAAATGTTTCTCCAAAGCACTGCATGTATAGGGTTGTCCTCAGTAACGCCGAGTACTTCTGAAATAGTGTTTACTTTCGTTCGCTACGGGTTCACACCAGTCACACTTCTGTCCACTTAGAAATGTTTCTCGAAACGCACTGCATGTATAGGTTGTCCTCAGTAAGCCGAGTACTTCTGAAAGTGTTTACTTTCGTTTACTACGAGTTAACTCCAGTCACACTTCTGTCCACTTAGAAATGTTTCTCAAACGCACTGCATGTATAGGTTGTCCTCAGTAACGCCGAGTACTTCTGAAATAGTGTTTACTTTCGTTTCGCTACGAGTTCAATCTCAGTCACACTTCTGTCCACTTAGAAATGTTTCTCCAAACGCACTGCATGTATAGGTTGTCCTCAGTAACGCCGAGTACTTCTGAAATAGTGTTTACTTTCGTTCGCTACGGGTTCACTCCAGTCACATTTCTGTCCACTTAGAAATGTTTCTCTAAAAGCACTGCATGTATAGGTTGTCCTCAGTAACGCTGAGTACTTCTGAAATCATCCTTTAGAAAAATCTCTGCCAGCGAACTGCATACTTGCAACAATTCATTCCGTCACTCTGGCGTGTATGTGTGTGTAGTAATTAAATATTCCTAAGTCTTGTAGTTCCATTAGAATTGTAATGTTTGACTTTATGGAAAAATCGGTTTTTTCCTTGTATGATTTAATGAATGAATTAGCCTATAAGCAACACGTGTGGGTTCCTACAATATCGTTTGCTAGTGCATGAATAAAGTAACATAGTCGATTGTGATGTAAGTGCTAACATATGGCGGAAGGATACAAACTGAGGGGCAAAACATGTTAGAGAGGACTTTCAGTAATGCCTACTTGACCATGGACAGCGTATAAATGCGGTCATAACAGCAGTATGTCCACTCGCAGTCGGAGAGGAAGTGGCATCGAAATGTCACGGAATTTTTTCTTGGCTCAGGGACTATTTGAATAATAGCCACTCCACAAAAGTTGTTAGCTGTGTGAATACAGGACAATGTAATTATGAGCGTATGCATTTTAAAATTTCGATTTTTATGTTGGTGAACTGGCAATAATCGAGTTACGCAGGGCCTTTATGTAGGTACAAAATAAAATATTGTGTTTGTAATGGACACTCGTGTGATGCCAATAGCGTGTATCGCGAGAAATATGTATGGAATGTTAGCTACGCTTGCTTGGTCTGTTGCAGTGTAATTTAATTTAACTTCACTGATAGCATATTAGTTAGCGGTGGAAAAAATATGGTATTGGAAGTTTACTGTCCGGAAAATAGGCGAGGGGAAATGGTAAGATTCTGCCCGGGAAACAGCGAATTCCAAAACGGAGTTTCAGTGGACACTGTGCGTGTTTTACTTTGATATGCGATATGTAGGAGGAGCGAGTTTCGAAGGGCTCAAGACGCTCAGTTTATTTTCAGCTTTAACATATTTCACTATTCCGCGTGATATGAAGTATGATCTCAAACGTTCCGTAGCGTAAAGAAAGATACTTTGAGAAAACGAACGGAATGAGGTAGGCTATATGAATTTTTGCCAGTCAGAATTTTACTGTTTTGGTGAGCCGTAAATAAAACAAACCCAATTACTTGCAGGCAACTGAAAGTTCTTGTAATTTATTTAAGAGACACGATCAGCAAAAGTTATTTAACAAAATTTCGTGGGCAGCCATAAATAAAACATTATAATCCATTTACGTTTACTTCAGCCTTTTCTGAAGCCCTACTAAAGTTCTACTTCCAGGATATTCCTCCGCCTAGTGCAGACGTAGCTTAACTAAGCCTGGAGAATTACACCAGGGGGACAACGCACAACTATCGTGCGCACTCAATGTAACAGTATTTTGTGTAAGCACTATTTCTCACCAGACGTTACCAACATACCTATTTTCTGCCGGTTTTTTTATTGAAATTATTTATAAATAAGAAATTATAGTTTATATATAAAATATGAATAGCACTTAAATTTGGCAGGAAAAAAAAAAGAAACTTTTATGAACACAAGTATAAAACGCTTGTGATACAGGGCGTAGGTATTTAGGAAATAACTAAACACGTCATACATGGGGAAATTTTTTCGAAGGTTTGATTCAAGAAGGCCGAAGAAACCGTGAATGGACTATAGCAAGAATTTCCTTAATTTTCAGGAGTTTTTTAAAATTGCGAAAACATCTTGTACGCTTGGCCTCTTCTTTCAGTGAGAGTTCTCATTTCTTTACATTCTTAAAAAACAAACTATGTTTTTATCTTTGAAGTGTAATGTAAATTGTGAGTTCATGTTATTATGATGGTTTGATTGGACTGTGTCAATAGTATACCATGGGCACAGTCCAAATCATACAATTTTAATAACTTCAAATTGTGATTTCGACATGAATTTCTGCAAACAGTGTGCGCTCAATTTTTTTTTTTTTTTTTTTTTTTTTTTAAACTGAAGAAAGTGTAATCGGGGACAATGTGCAAGAATTGTGAACATTGTGTGCGCGTGGGGCTCGTCACCTAAACTCTCATGCCATTTGCTAAAATATTTTATAATATGCCTTTTTAGACATAGTTATTAGACACCCAAGATAAAGGACATTCGCTCTGGAAAAGGAAATTTGATCGTAACTCCAGGACTTTTTTCCACACGTTCTTTAAAGTTAAGATTTTTAATAATTATTATTGTATTTTAAGCAAATCCTTTTGAAAGTAATTACTATTAAGATCATAAATATAACATTTTATTAATAACTTTGCTGTTATCAGCCAAAATAAAATGACAGCTGTGAGCCATGAAAATAATCCTACATCGTTTTACATATAACAAAATATTTTAATACACACACTGCGGTACAGAAGGCAAATCTAATTAAAAACATATTAAAAAACTATAAACATAATTTACGTGGTTTATCGAATTACACGCAGATGTTTTTATATTAAGTGATTGGCAACACAGCCATAGCTAGTTAATTATAAACTATTAACTTATAAGATGAATAGAAATGATAAGAAAAAGTAATATTTTAAAATTTGCTAAATCTAACACTTATATGTATTCAAGAAAAAGGAAAGTCAGTATTCATAAATGTTCACTCGACTATTTGAATAAGGCATAAAAACGTGAAACTACTTTCTTTCTACCGTCATTGCCAACTTTACTAAACACACTATGCCAGTCGGTGTACACGTGCAGGTAGCTGGGAAAGTGTGACATTATTTACTAAACACACTATGCCAGTCGGTGTACACGTGCAGGTAGCTGGGAAAGTGTGACATTATTTACTAAACACACTATGCCAGTCGGTGTACACGTGCAGGTAGCTGGGAAAGTGTGACATTATTTACTAAACACACTATGCCAGTCGGTATACACGTGCAGGTAGCTGGGAAAGTGTGACATTATTTAAATGTTGATTTCAAAAGTGCGGAGTTCACTGTGAGTAGCCTATGCCATGATACACGTCGTTGTTGCAACGTATCTGTCGTATTATGTTTTGTAGTGTGTATGAGATTCTATATAGTGACGCGTATATTAAAGTAGCTTTTATAGCCTACGTTAGCAAGTACGTCGCCTATTTCTTTCGACAATAATATTACGTTCCTGTTTCTGCGGAGTAAAACTGGTGAGTAATGTAAATACTAGTAAAACCATGAATTGAAGTCCATTTTAAAAATCACTTCATCAGCTCCATGTCTATGTCGGAAACGAGGAAATCCTAGTTGACGTGCTTCTATAGAGGTAAGTAAGAATTGTTAGTTTTTTTTTTTTTTGTTAGTGGGAAATATAAAAAAACAACGGCACAAGCTCCGTTCATGATAAACGCAGATTATTCGTTAACATCTGAAAGATTATTTTCATCTCCTAGGCGTTCGTTTCATAGCTTCAATGTGTTGTAAATACATTAAGTTAGCGCATTTCCTGTGCAATTAGTCACCGAATCAGCATTGTGGGAATTCAGTTACTAATTCGGTGTTCAGTTGAGGCCGACACTGCAGCGGAGCCCCACTGGTCGGAAGTAGTGTGCGTGTTCGGATGAGGTATATTGTCTGTTGCAGCGCGGCGCAGTGTTAGTGTCACTCTCCAGTCTTCATCTCACCAAACCACTCGTGCCACCTGTTTGTTGTTAGCAGATATTAAGTGTGGCAGCCACCTTTTTTCTTTCCACTTCAAACCTGTCGTGTGTTTCGTTCCGGATTCTCGTCCAGTTCACTGCCAAGGTGGACTGGATTTTCTCTTTCCAGTTTTATTCCGATCCGGTTCGACTGTGTTTGGGGTGATTGTCCAGTCGGTGTTCAATACTATTGGTTGCTGTTGTAATGTGAGTAAGCCTCCTCTTTCAACCAGATTATTCCAGCGAATTAAGTCAGTTCTGAAGTATTGCCAGTGCTGTTTCCTACCACCTATATTTTCATGGAACTGTTTATAAACAAGTGTTCCATCTTAATGATTGTGATACTTATACCTACAAATGATCAGTGGTATTGAAATACTGGATAAATGACGCAATTAGTAAGTTTACCCAGAAAATGAATATAAAAGCAGCCAACATAATAAAGTTGACATTTGTGCGTGTGTGTGTGCGCGCGCGCGCGCGTGTGTGTAGTAATATCGGCAGGAGGTATAGTGGGCAAACAGATGGATAAGCTAAGGTAGTGTAGTTGTATGGTATAGTTGTAAGTGTCGAGGAGGGTGCGTGGAAGTGAAGGCAGCTGCAGGCAGGAACCTCCCCCACATAGGGGTGGCTCTACCCTCCGCCGTGGTAGCAGCGTGCGTATTGATTGGCGCACCCTCCCGGGGACTATTCCAACCTCCCAGCCATTCACCCTCGTGCAAGCTGCCACCGCCCTTCGTGACAACGTGGCACATCCTAGCTAGCTACTGCCACCAGCCTCGCCTCATGCGGACATTACGTACACTGGCTGCAACAAGTTGCACACTTGCAAGTGTCACGGCGGACCTTTACACACTAACTATAGTTACACTGCTACGAGTCCCCAGAGGATGGAGATCTCGTTACAAATAAGAGAATAACATTTGATTTTAACGGAGTCACACAGCTATTGTTTAAAACATAACCTTTCTCTACTATAACTCGTGTTACAGTGAGCGCAGTATCTAGTCCTTAATGTCTCTGTATTGCCTAGTCACTTAATTCGCATTCGCCATTAATACATGATCAGTCAGTCTGTTGCCATAATTGAAATATTTTACCTACAGTTAGATGGTCACACCTGCCAGTCGCACTCGTCACTACACCGATGCTCGCAGTTGCAGGCTCTTCTGGCTCGTCTTTCGCTTTAAGGTCGCGCAATCACTGAAACTGTCGGCTCGGCTACATTGTAAAAGTCGCTCGCTAGCGCGGGACAGGGAGTAACAAGCTATGCTGCCCTTGGAGGTTTGTCATACAAAAGTGAATTCCTTTTATTTCTAGCAGATTTAAATTTCAAATGAAAGCAATAATCACGTCTCTCTGACCACAGATAAGTAGGCCTATTGGTCTGCACAAAAGTAATGGATGACGTTCCTGAGCATTTTCACTCTTTTATTACACATACTGCCACCATACTCTTCGTAAAACGTGTTTATTTTTGTCAAGATCCTTTTATTTAATTTATCGCTTTACTTCGAGAAGATAAAGAATATTAGCTTATTTTATAAAACTGTTAGGTGTACAGCCACGTGCATAACTGCGATGCTCATAACAACAATCCAAATACATCCGTGCATCCGATTGATGCACTTGGCGGTCAAAGTGTAAATACGTCGTGTGTCGTTGCGGACCACATGTTTGTCTTATGTAGCATGTGTTTACTGCAGTATGGCTTACGAGACCAATAATGTAGTTTGGCGATGAGCGCCACATTTGTGTCAACATTATTGTAAATAGCAATGACGTGATTATTGTGGGTAGTAGCAAACTTACTGATACTCAGTGTTCGAATCAAATAATGCACTTTAAATAGTTTGTATCACAACTGCCTTTTTGACAAAACGTTTTGTAGCCACTGTAAATGTATTAGCCTGCGCTGGCATCTACAACCAGCACACATTCTTGTCTTGCCTTTAATTCAGTTCTGGCGGTGCCTTAAAGATACGTCGCATGTTTGGAAATCCTGTGTTTTAAAATACAACCCAGGCCCTTTTTGTAATTAAATTTTTATTTGGGCTTTCTATAGTATGCCAGTTAGTTACGTGGGTCGTGTAGCAGTGAAATGCCTTACAAACTTTCAAGCAAAGGGCATGTTTGGAAAATTGACATAGGGCCGATATGTTTTTTTTTTCATAACTGTACCTTGGCCAACGATGACTACAATTACCTACGTGCATGACTTACCCCGGCTTCAGCTATATGTGGGTGAAGTTACGAAATCAGCTAGAGAAATATATATGTCGGTAGCGTGTAAGACATTATTAATCCTGCAAATCAACAGAAAACAGCACTATTTCATTAATATAGTTAACACTTATGTTGGTAGTTTGCTGTAGGGTGTAGTTGAATATTGCAGTAACCCAGGCCCCGAGGCTCTGGCCGACAGAGGTCTCAGCCTCACGCACTGACACTGACACTGGCTCTGTACACACGTCATCTTTCTTTGTTTGCAGCGACATGGACCAGCAACTCGGTTAATAAGGCAGGCAATGACAGTCACTTGAGGAATTCCTTGACTCGGTGCGAAAAACAGTGTCCGCAGTGCAACCGACCAGGCACTCGCCTTCCAAAGTTCTATAGAAAATTATTTATACACGCCTGGAGCCTAAGTTCTAAAGTGTAGTTTTGCGATTTTGTGGGAACGTTTGACACGTGTTTGTAGCGGTATCGTGCGGCTGTTGGTTGTTTAATTACAAAATAACATATTTAAGATAATAGTAGTGGTAGGTCGTCAGTAGTAACGTGAACTGTGTGATATTTCTGTCACGGCTGTTCAAGTTGCAATTGCTTAGAGGTATGCCAGCAGGGACGTTCGCACGCGCCAGGGAACATAGACGTGTGCCAGATGTGGGAAACAGCTGCATAGTAAAGACGCTCAACATTCCTAGTTGCAGTCTGAAATGTTGTGTTATTTCTATTCAGTGTGTAGGACAAGGGCTAACTACACGTGTTACACTGGATTCTTTGTGATTTTTCTTTATTAATGATCCAAAGAAAAAATTCCTGAAGTACGTCTATCGCAAACTAATAATAGACTTTAACTTGCGGCACAGACATAAAAACTGGACTAAAAACTCATATTTGTCATAGCGATCATGACATTTTGGCACGATCGGTACTGTGGCATAATCATGGTATAAATTTTTATTTATACACCGCAGAGTGAGACCAGTAGCTGATTAGCTGTATACATACTGTCGAAGTGTTCATGTTTGAGATTCATGAATAAGCGAGGAGAACCAGGAATGCAAGTACAGGGCACATTGACTGCATTGCAGTGTGTTTGAATTGCAGGTTTTTCTACGAAACTATTAAACGTGTGTCCAATGCGCTCGTCTGCGAGCTTATGGGTAATATGACGCATCCTATTTTTCGTGGCAGGTTCCATACGAGGTTTCGTAACTGGCCAATCACATCGCTGTTTCAGAGCGTAGGGCGCTCCCCGTGGCTACTACGTGAAACAAGTTGATGAACAAACTGAAAAGGACGTCTTCATCTTGATTATACGCCCGTATTGTTGAAACACTCAAATAGATTTAAAATACGGTGACTAATAATATTGGCGATGACAATTTTAATTACTGTTTGAAACCGTTCTAGATACTTAAAACGTTGCCTACTCTATGAAAAAAATTAATTCAAAGCGTCACTAGCCTAGAGATTTCGGAACTTTATTTATGCGCACAGAAATGTCTAATTTACATGATTTTATTTGCCACCACGTATGATTATTGATGTTTTTTTTTAGGAACTAAGAATTGTCACGTAATTATTTTCAGAGGTAATCTTTATCCGCTGTAATGTTTACACGTTTATTAATTTTTTCCACAATATAAGATACGTTAAAGTATTTGATTCGAATTTAGCACTCTTTCCAATATTTTTGTTTTATTGCTCTGTTTGTCAGAGTTTTATGTAAGAGTTTTTGGGAGAGGTAGCCGAGGGCAACCATTGTTAATTTGTGCTTGGTTGCCAGGGGCAACGACTGAGCTTTGTTTATCAGATGTGAAGTAGCTGACTAGCTATTGACTAAGATTTTTAGCGTAATTCTTTTTTTGTTTTTGATAAGGAAGAAAATCACTTCAAGACTGGAAAGGCGATGTGCCTTTCGCAGTAGGATTAGGTAACAATTTTTATAAGTAGGGCCAGTCCACGTTAGCTTTATAAGCTCCAGCCACCACGAAGTAGCGGTTCGTGTTTAAGAAGACCAGAAGATGGCTGGGAGCACGGCCGTAACAAATTATTTAGCATTTAGTTGGACTCCCGCGAGTTTCGATGTGGTACCATAATGAAGTGTAGTATCGTGTAGCAGGGGTTTGTTGACTGAGAATCAGGGAAGACTGTGAGACAACCCCCTGATGACCAGCCAGAGCAGCTGATTGTTCATGAGTTTCTACTTTGTTAAGGTCGTGAGTTGGCACTACAAGATAATTGGTTATCATTTTAGAAGATCGACGTTGCAGTAGGTTACCAAAACGGCTATTTCTTTAGACCCGCATTCCCCACTACAGAGTCAGCTCCCCAATATGGGTGTGCGACAAGCAGAAGTGCATAATTTTGAGTAAAAAAAAAACCTTTTACAACGTTCCTACAATAATTAGACATGGTCCTGGAAGATGTTTCATTTTGGAAAGACAATCTATAAAGAACGACACTATCTAAATACTTCATTGTGTGAAACAACATACCCAAGAACATTTCTTTTAAGTTAAATTTTACAGTCCCTCTTGGTAAAGATTAAAACTAAAGTAATTTTCACTGCCATATATTGTGTCGATTTGTTCCTAAAGAAATACATAGAGATCATGGTAGCATATATTTCAGGCGTAGTAACAGTTGTTCGCCTAGAACTTCCATAGTCATCTACAGGATGGTGAGCATAATTACCTGTAATTTTAATTGGTTCAACTAAGTTTGTGTTCGCATTTACACGTGTGTTACACCTTTGTGTTGGTCTGACACTTAAACTCACCACACACATCTATCTCTGCAATATTGTTACCATACAAATGCTGTTCCCCCGAGCAGTACAGTACGTAAAGTAAATAGCTATATTTGGCAAACTGTTAGTAATTTTCGTCAAAATTAAAAAATAATACTCAGTCTAACGACTTCACATTTTTTTCCAAGAAAGTGAATGACACTAGACCAGTAAGCAAACAATTTGTGTAAAAGGCGAACAGTAACATAGCAATATTAAGTTGCACTGGCTAGTTTTTGTTATAGGCTTACGCGAGTTACTAACTGGTAGCAGTTCTAGGAATGGGGTTCATATTTACTACAAACCACAGACTGCGCCAAATGCGAACTGCTGTCGTGTAGTATGAGTGTTCCAAAGCGGCTGGTATACCGGCTCGTGCGCCAGGGCTTGTACAAGACCAAGCAAGGCTGCAGCCATCGCAAATACGGCCGGCGGTAGTATACTCACATGCGGCGAGGTGGTATGGTTCCTTGGGGAATGGATTGGGGGGAGGGGAGGTGGCAGGATGCTGGGGGAGTGTCTCTCTCGATCCTGGATCAATGCAGTTCAGACGACGCCACACGCATCCCTCCCACCCCCCCTCTCATAACTTTTCTAGCTAGCTGCTTACCCTCTCATACCTCAGTCTCTCTCTGTTGACCATGTTACCAGACGAAAGTCCTCCTGTTTCTACGACTTCAGTAAGTTGAGCCTCCAGCCCGCCGCTTGTGCCAGCCTCCTCCTCCTTCCTCTCCTTGTTACTCTATAGTCCATTCACGGTTACTTTACACTCTTCTCCTCAATCCTGCCCTGCCCTGCCTGCTTGCTCGCTCGCTCGCTCAAGTTCTACTTTCAGGGTATATCTGGATAACGCACCTTATTCGTGCGCACTCACACTCCTATTTTGCATGACATATTTCTTACTAGGCACTATCAACACACCTAGTTTCTCCCTGTTTTTATTTTTATTAATTATAAGTGAAATTTTTTTAATTACAAGATATAATATACTAATAAAAGTAAAATTTAACAAAAAGTAAAATACGCTTATATTAACACAAGTAATAGAAAGTTTCCGATATGTGATGTATTTAGAAAGCAGCCAAACACATCATACATGGGCTGATTTTGCAAAGGTTTCATTTTAAAAAAAAATTGCGAAGGTACCGCGTGCATATTAAAACTGCAGCAGTCAGTGGTGGCTACTCTAAGAAACGAATCCATAAGGGATCAGTTGAACACAGCTTTTGGATTCATAGATTCATATACTATTGGCCATTACTTACTTTTGAAGTACAGTTTTGTATATATAAGATTGTTAGGGCATTGACCATTATGTAATTATACCAGGTGTCACAAAATAATGTTTACATTTTTGAACGTGAATAAGTGTGTACTTGTATTCGATGCTGTAAGGAAAACGAGGGTGTGTACGAATGTCCGCTATCTCCAGCAAGACATAATCTGAAACGCAGTAAAACATAACTACAAACACTATATGGTTTACATGCTAATTGAATGACAGGCGGTCACAATCACAACACAACCATTGTCTGCGACTTAGTGGCGTACACAATTCCCTATAGGCAAGAAATTACCGGCGTTATATATGTGGAGGTATAATCGATACTTCCTCGTCGACATGCAACTGTGTGTCTATGGTAGTGCGGCGATACAAGCTATCGTCATCTGGGTAGAGTTGCTTAACACATGGCACAATGTTTTCCTGCAACTTTTGCCTGCCACCATTCCATCAAAGAACAATGGACAATGGCTCCACAAGTCCTCTGGCAGATATAACCGTACCGTCATATCCAGGAAGATTTGTAACTGCCTGCTCTATTATGATGTGGGGATTTCATCGGCCCAGTACACAGTTGTGGTGGTAGTGCCATTCAGTTGAAAGGTTACCTCGTCGGACCAATCGCGTCAGTAGAATGTTTGTTGTTGCAAATGTCCACAACCCAATAAAAAAAAACTCGACAGGCTTATTTGTGTCGTCTTGATATCGTGAATTAACGTGGGCATGTAGAGCCTCCTTGACATGCTTCAAGATGCGATGTGGGCTTCACTCACTGACACTTGTCGAAATCGCAGCCTGGACTTGGACTTTCCGGGGTAACGTGTGCAACACAGCCAGAAATTTCCTTCCTCCAGGGTTTTCTTCCTGCTGCACCATTCTTTTTTCACATCACACACACAGTTCTGCCTCTCACGTAATCGAGTCGGTTACACCTGCTGGTGGCGCAGTATTTGCTGCATTCTTTCTCATTCCTAACGAACTTCAAAATGCACTAACGTTGCTCGAAAGAAAGTCTTATTTCCCGCTCTGCGCCACTTCTAGTGCTGACACTCGCGACTATACACGCTGCTCTCCTTGCAGTGGCAGATTTTCAACTTAAGAGGTAATAGATATATGTAACTTAGTGGATTTACTTCGTAACAATACAGATTTTACCTTAGCATGCCTTAGCTGCATCTGCAATCTTTGTCAATATCACGTATTCCATATTTCCCGTCTACCCACTGCCTTTGAATCTAGCTTAGTCTCAAGTGCTCCTAAATGGTTTCTAAAAAATGTTTTTAGTTTCGCATGTGTAAATGGACGGGCTGTAAATGCAGTCGGTCACATTGTAAATAAGTATTAATATAATTGCGTTTCGTCGTGCCTTGTTGGTCGAAGCTATCGAAGTGGTTCGGTCAGTGTCTATGATAAACCAGCAGCAGAGTTGTGAACAATAGCCTACGTCGTCCTCTCGTGTAAAATCCTCCGCAGCAGGTGGATATGAGAAGCTTGGAGCAAACTGTTTGCGAGCAACAGTACTTCACTTGCGTGTTTGCGAGGCACGGCCAACCACTTCCTGCCTATACCGCCGTGTGTATCCTGCAAGCATCCTCGCAACAGCCACTCGCTGCACGCCCCTTCTGTCTTCTTAACTGTAACCACATCGACAAACGCTACACCACTCGTATAAGACTCTCCACTCTGGAGCACTTGGCTTCGAATCCCCCCCCCCCCCTTTTGTCAGCCAACCCATATCAATTAGGTGATTTACTACAAATGTCTATGGCTGCCGAGTATAAAGTGTACGAAATCCTAAACTACCCAGCAGTCAGTTCTATTGAAAGTTATGGGAGTTGTGACATGCAGCAAATTATACTAATTCAGCGTAAATAGTGAGGCGTTCTGGAGATCTCATTTACCAAATTCAAATATATATGTAAACATGTAATTGCAGAACAACCCTACGTTTCTACATTTCTATATGCAGTGACTTTACATTAGTAGATATATAATGTATGTTCTGGGGCGAGGGTCGGGATCGGGAGATACGGCCGGCCATATTGGATTTCCCTTTTCCCTCAATTTCCGTTTTCCCCTTAAAATTCCCTTTTTACCTCACAATCTCCCTTATTTCCCCTCTGCTCCCGACAGCCATGTTGGTAGCCAGTATGCCATCATTTTGAAATACGCAATTTTGGTGGCCAGTACATAAATTGACATGCTCTATCATTCCATGTTGTTTTTTCCCATGCTCTATAATTCCATATATTTTTTTCGTGCTCTGGCATTCTGTCTTACCTCTTTTTCATTCCAAGGGTTTTCTCCGACTTACCGACATCGGCATGCGTAGTGCCATAAGGTGTAACCTGGGGTCAGTGTAGGAGGCGAGGTTGTTATAGACAATTAACATTGTTCGCCCTTATCGAATATCACCTAAAAATCGATGTTAGGTTCGGTCATTTTGGGGTTAGGAAGTATAATGTTTAAGAAAAGTTATGGGTTTAAATAAAAAATATATTTATTAATTTTTTACGAAACAAACGTTAACGTGGAAATTTTGAAATTCGGTAAACATAGAAGCAATCTTTATTTTATTTTGAATATAATTATGTAACCACTCCAACCATAAATAAAACGCATCCCCTAATTTATAACAGGACATTTTTTAGTCTTACGTCCTTTATGACAAGGTCAATTATGAACTAAAGCCCTTTTGTAGATATACTCATAATTTCCGATCCGTTAATACTATAAGAATCAATTTCACAACATAGACACTGTATAAGATATCCGTCACTGTGATAAGAGCATTTAAGCCATATGGCCTTTCTGAGATCAATTTTGAGTTAAGCGCTGTTTATAAATGTACTCATAATTTCTGAACCATTGATGCTATGCTCATCAAATTCATAACATACATCATACCCGATATCCAGCATAATGGTAAGGGCATTTAGACCCTAAACCCGTTCTAGCAAGGTCAGTTATCCGTTTAAGCCTTTTTATAAACAGTCATAAACTCACCAAGTACTTACTCAAGGACATCTTCAACAACGTAATATTATTTCATTTCCTATTTTAACCAGATTTTATTTGTGATTTGGGTAAATGCTAGACTTAATTAATGTAATGGTAATCTCTGATTATCGAGTTAGTCTTTGGGAAATGTATTTTTAGGCATCCACTTACGATAAATGTCTTATCATATTACATGATCGGTGTATACTGTTGAACCCACGTGTCATATGTTCGATGTCAACTGTCGAAGGTCAGGAATGGTGGAGAATGCAGTTATATGATGCAATCGTGCAATTAACATAATCGTGAAAATTTATACTTGCATGAACATGCAATAAATATTTACTATATATGCACGTAACACGTGAATAATTAACGAAACATTCATCAAAGTAATTACCCTCTCAGCAAAACTTCAGCGGTCATATACCTTTCGATTAGTTTATGAATTTGCAATTATTATTATATGTGTGGAAGGTATTACACTTACACTATGCTAGCATTCACTATACACACTTAAGTGTGCACGTTATATGTAGACACATGTCCACTCCCGAGGAGCTGCATCTAAAGACTAAAACCTGCGTGTAATTTATATTTTTATGTGATATTTCCAAGCGAAAACAGTTCCTGCTTTAATCCTATCAGGTCAAAGAACCCTAACAGGAAAAAACAATTGTGTATGCGGTTTCAACATATACAAACATCCACAGACAGAATATTTTAACGAATTACTCTGATAAACCATTTAATCATTTAACAGCAAAATAATCACATCAACGCCAACAACATGCAAGACTACAAGGTTAAACACACGTAAAGCCCTTTTATAAGCATACTAACTCATAATTTCCCATATACCAAAGTTACAGGCATCTATTTCGTAACACACCCACACTCACACAACTCATTTGCACATCCTATACCAAGCAATTGCAAAACCCCAAACCATCAAACTGTACAAGTAAGACTAAATACCTTAAATCTATATTAACATATCATACAACACAAATGAACAAAACTCCATTATCTATCTTCCAATACAAATTATCACACACACACACACACACACACACACATACATATATATATATATATATATATATATATATATATATATATATATATATATATATATATATATATATATATAATTTTAAGTATAATGATACACAAAAAGGAAATGAAATCCTTGCCAAGATTCCATTTATCTAATTTACTATATAACCTCAATTAAAACTATATTAATATCCGAATAAAACCCTCATCGTACTACCCCATACTACATACAGCAATCAAAACATGTTTATTACATAAAAACTCCGTAGTCAAAGAATGGTTGTTAATATCTGGTCTTTTTAACAGTTGATTCGGCCCTTCTAGAATATGTTGATGTTATCTGCGTACCAAGTATTTACACAATTAAAGCTTCTTTCATCTTACAAGATTATTACATTTTGTTTACGTGTAACTATATTTATCTACTGTGAAAAGCATAAAAATCGTTCATACATACAGATTTAGTCAATACTTCAACCTAAGTGCAGGCATGTATGGTTATACTAACATATTCTTTGTTTCAAATCCCAACGAGGTAAATACGCGTATAGGAATTACTACGTGGGATATGTCTTTAAACCCACTCATATTAAATATTAAGTAGTTCTTTAAAATTGTTCTTTACATTTATCATTAAGTAAAAGACATAATTATTTAATATAGTGTAATAACACACATGCTAAGTACTTATTACTTAACAAACAACAACTTTACATAATGTAAGTCAATGCATTACCTAACATATCCTATCAAAGCCAAAAGAAATTTGAATCTTTTTTAATTACTCTAGGAAGACTGTTTTGTGAAAGGCTAACAAATTCTCGCAAACTTCCGAAGAACACAATGTTTAATTCTTATTTGTGCAGCGTAACATTTTGAGAAAATATAAAAAATTGTATCGATCATGACAGGTTAGGCTTGCATCGGAAGGGTTGAGCACACACCTCATCAATTATCAAGAGTGAAATATGTATATTTGCATAACAAAAATACATATTTAGTGAAACTATTAAATATAAGTAGCATTTACATAGTGACATACAAGGTAAGTAGATATTTCTTTTAATCACGTATAACATAAATTAATCAGAGTATTGGTGTTATAAATATCCAACTGCAAGTAGTAAGAGTGTAAAAAGATGAACCCAAATACCCATTGACAGATGAAAACAACAAACAAAGTAATATAACTATAGGTTTGACAACATACTCATTGCTTCATTGCTAGTCAAACCCACTTTTTAGCACTAGTATTTACATATTGAATAACTATCATGTTTAATTTCACTCCAAGTATACAACTTACCATAACCAAAACTAACATCCGACTAACATATACTTGATATTGTGCATAACTTATACATAACAGTTTGCAACACAATACACAACATACAACAAAACAATATGCCTTTCCACTAACTATCCCACTCTATATTCAACTCCCATACAGCATTCATTATCTCTATACCAGTCTATCACAGCTCATCGACAACAAAGAATCACATATACTCACCCACACAGGCCTCCATCAGTCCAACATTATCTCTGGAAGGAGAAAAACGGTCTCGCGGAAAAGATTCGATTGTTGTGTTTAGGAAGGCTACACAATTACAACCTGCTTAACATATGTAATTACATCATACTGTTATAAAAGTATTTTTAAAAAATTCATACACTTTAGAAATGACACATTCAGCACGGCATGTATGAAGTAACTACTCTACATATCAATCCTCAGTACTCTATCCTCAATCCCAAAAATAATTCCTTATTACTGAAAAATTTTCATATTCCTCAAATAATTTCTTATTCCTCAAAAATTGTTCCTCATTCCACAATCATCAACCCTCAATCCTCAATTGTTCCTTAATTCTCGAAAATCACTCCTCAATCTCAATAATCGATAAATATTCCTTATTTCTAAAGATAAAGTGTTCCTTATTCTTCAAAGAACATATCTAACAAACTTTCGCAATACAACAAAACATACATAGAGCTATTTAAACACACACAGAATAACACACTCACACCTAAAATATTACAATTGGTAAACCCACTCGACCCATGACTTGCTCGTAATGAACTAAATTGAACCAAAATTGACCCAAATTGTTCCAAATAACCCGAAAGGCCAGTATCTACTCCAAAACACACACAAACCCATGTACACACACACACACACCTATACACACATAATGAAGTAAATACCAATAACCTTCATCACTTGATACCACTAGTGTTTTGCTAAACCCTACATCTGTTTACACTTTTTGTGAACATAGGAACATATAAGGAAGAAAATATCAAATTTAGAAACCATTCCAGGATCATCAATTAGATCAGTTATATTAAGTACTTTTTAAAAAATACTTGTTCATAACTCTTTAAAAACCATATCCATATACAGTTCACATACAAGAAATAAACAATGTTTATATCTTGGTCGGATACCCTGCGAAGACAAATACTGGAATTGGGAACATTCCCATAATATTCACATGATATTCCATTTAGTAGATAACATTTTCTATAATAAATATTTGTTACTCATCTCATCTCCTACACAATATTCACTTATAAATTTAACTTTAAATTTCACATTACATTTAATTGTTTGATACCTTAATTTATTTGTCAAACTTATACTTATAATAATTTATTTTATTTTACACACCCCATTTTGTCGAAGGATCATTTACAGAATCACCACCATATCACCAATCCACACACAACAATCTTTACCAATCTTTCCATCAACCCTTAATAATCCTTACCAATCTTTAACGATCTTACCATCAATCTTTACAAATCTTTCCATCAATCCTAACCAATCTTATTCAATCTTTCCCTAGATCTTTAGTAATATTTACCAATCCAAGGGTTTGTAGGCTCTCTCTCCATACATATAAGAAAAACGATTCATCTAATTCATCTACTGTCTCCAAGAATTGTATACATTAGAATGATTGTGTATGTATTAAAATATCTAGGCATTTTTATATTGAAATCTTTATCATTCTCTTAACTTTTATAAGTGAATGCTCATAGCAACACTTAAAAGTTGAAAGGGGTAAAATGAATAAAAACAATATTCTTTCATACACTTTATCTTTATTTCACATACTTATAAAAAATATGGAGTATTACTTACACACTCAAACATATTCTAAAGCCAAGAAAAGTATTGATGATTTACTTGAAATGTATAGTACACATCGAATTGTGAGCAGTCAAGGTACGCTTGTTCACACATACAGCATCATAATTATCACAGTGGAATGCCTTATATGTTTGACTGAACAAGCAAAGCATATATTCATGACAACATACATTACAACTTTGACTAAATGTATTTCTACAATGTCTTAAGTTATTTGGCAGGTGCGGGACTTGAACCCATGCTCCATATGGGGAACCAGAGCATAAATCTTGCTTCTTAAACCACTCAACCAACCTGACAATTGCATAAAATGTTTTATTATAATGAAAAGTGTTCACCTTTTCCTTGGTTGACATCATAGGATCTTAACCTTATGTTCAAAATCTACTGTCTAAAACAGAAATACAATTTATACCAAAATTTTTTTTTCGCCGAAAAAATTCATACGAAGTTTGCGATTAGTAGCATTCTGAGAAAACCCAAAAACACATTGATCTAGAAGAAGACACATGTTGTGTTATGTATACTCCTATATTATATATATATATATATATTCCTATCTTATAGATAATTATATGTATATATTATATTATGTAAAGTTGTTTATTGCGCAATGAGTACTTAGCACATGTGTTATTACACTACTTTAAATTAGCATGTATTTAACCTAATGATAGATAAAAAGAACATTAATTTTAAAAAATTACTTAATATTTTATGTTTAAGATAAGTGGGTTTAAAAAATATCGCACATAATGATTCAGATATGCGTATTTGCCTCATTGGGATTTGAAAGAAAGAATGTGTTAGTATAACTATACATGCCTGCATTTAGGTCTAAGTATTGACTAAATCAGTACGTATGCATGATTCTTATGCTTTTCACAGTAGATAAACAAAGTTACATGTAAACAAAATTTAATCTTCTTGTAAGGTGAAAGATGCTTTGATCATGTAAAAACTTGCCACACAGATAAGATCAAAGTATTTCTAATAATAATAAAAATAATAATTGCAAATTAAGTACCAAATTAAAAGGTATATGACAGTTGAAGTTTGGCTGTTTTACTGAGAGGATATATTACTTTGGTGAATGTTTAGTTGTTAATTATTCATGTAACGTGCATACCTAGTAAACATTCATTACTTGTTTATGCAAGTATGAATTTTCATGATTGTGTTAATTACATGATTACATCATATAACTGCATTCTGCACCTTCGAATCTTTTTAGAACTATTAAGTGTCCCCTGGGAATCATCTCGGTAAACCAAATATAACAATACATTAATTACTATAAGTAGGAATATAAAATAAAACTAAATCTTTGTTAAATTCGAAGATAAAATAATGTTAGGTGTTCTTACCGAGACTCGAACTCGATGCTCCGAAATTAACATAACATTAAGTATGTATAGCACCTACCCAAGTCACAAATAAAATTTAGTTAAAACCAGAAATTAAATATTACATTCCCTAACCAAGTATCGAACTCCAAAATCCGAAATTAACATTACATTTATTATCCCTATCACCTACCCAACTCACAAATAAATTTCGTTAATATCTGAAATGAAATAATCTTACGTGCCCTGACCGAGGATCGAACTCCAAAATCCGAAATTAACATTAAATTAATTACTCTTAGCACCTGCCCAAGTCACAAATAAAATTTGGTTAAAATCGGAAATGAAATAATATTACATTGATAAAGATGTCCTTGATGAATAAGTACTTGGTGAATTTCTAAGTTTATAAAAGGACTTTAGTGCATAATTGATCTTGCAAGATAGGGTTAAGGGCCTAAATGCCCTTATCATTATGCCGGATATCAGGTATGATAACTAAGTTATGAATTTGATGAACATAGCATCAATGGTTCAGAAATGAGTACATTCATAAAAAGGGCTTAACTCAAAACTGACCTTGTCAGGAATGCCTTAAGGCTTACATGCTCTTGCCTATGTGACACGGATATTGGATACAGTGTCAGTTATGAAATTCATCCGTATAGTATCAATGGTTCGGAAATTGAGTATATTTACAAAAGGGCTTAAATTCATAATTTACCTTGTCAGAAAGAGCGCAAGTCCAAAAAATGCGATGTTGTAAGGTAGGGGATGCGTTGTATTTGATGGTCGAATTGGTCACATAATTATTTTAAAAATAAAATTATAATTGCTTCTATTAAAACTCAAGATGGCCATTGTAACATTTGTTTTGTAAAAAAATTATAATTTTGTTTATTTAAACCTATAACTTTTCTTAAACATTATGCTAATCCTAACCCCAAAATGACCAAACCTTACCTCACTTTTTAGGTGATATTCTATAAGGGCGAACAGTGTTAATTCCCTATAACAACCTCGCCTCCTACACTGGCCCCAGGTTGAACCTTATGGCACTGCGCATGCCGATGTCGATAAGTCGGAGAAAACCCTTGGAATGAAAAAGAGGCAAGACAGAATGCCAGAGCATGAAAAAACTATATGGAATTATAGAGCAGGAAAAAACAACTTGGAATGATAGAGCTTGACTAACTATGTACTGGTCACCAAAATTGCGTATTTCAAAGTT
This sequence comes from Dryococelus australis, assembly GCA_029891345.1. Lineage (NCBI taxonomy): Eukaryota > Metazoa > Arthropoda > Insecta > Phasmatodea > Phasmatidae > Dryococelus > Dryococelus australis. Next base: position 213,312,779 of record CM056993.1, on the reverse strand, counting down.
GCGGCATACTGGCTACCAACATGGCAGCCGGGAGCAGAGGGAAATAAGGGAAATTGAGGGAAAAAGGGACATTTTGAGGGGAAAACAGAAAATCCAAGTTGGAGGCCCGGATCCCCCGATCCCGATTTCCGACCCCTGCTCCAGAACATACATTATATATCTACTTGCATGTTTTCCTTATTGCCATGTAACGAGGCGTTCGTCTTTCATCACAAAGCTTTGATTGTATAGGGTTGGAGGTATGTGTTAGCGTTATGTGCCGATAATGTTTTAAACCGAACCGATCTTTCTTTTACACTTGACTATTTCTTTTGGAACATAATACTCTTGTCCTGCGGATCTAGGGCAGCTTTGAGTTGCAGTTCCTGTTCAGTATATAACCTAGCTACACTTGTGTGCAGATTGCTTTAAAATGAGTTTTCAGTAATGACAGAAAAGGTCGTTACTAAACTTGAGATGTCGCTTTCTTATTACTTATAGGCGCAGTGATTTTTTGAGCCAGAAATAGTTGTTGGTGTGGCCAGAAAGTGGGTGGTTTGCTACACTGGACAAGTAGTTAAACTTGGATGAGCTACAGACCACTAGGCTCGCCTCAGCACTTCTCCGTCTTCCAGGCTCCATTTAACACAGACCATGTTTGATTTCTCCTTGTGCTCCTACAATTTGTATTGAAGCACAGTAAGACACTTTTGCATGTCTGCATTTGGGGGGGGGGGGCGGGGAGGGATCGACTATGTGCAAATATCACTTGATAGTTTCCAGATATTATTACGCTCATAAACTTCTAATGAACTATTTATTAACGTTAAAAATAATTCACCATTGACGATTTGACTGCAAGTGGTAACAGGTGACACAAATAAATTAGTTACACTATAAACATGACATGTCAAATTGTAAATTACAATAAGAAAAAATGTGAAAATTTTCTTAAATTCTGGCTCTTGCTGTTGCTACAAAATTATATCCTGAATTGTCCAATCGTAAAAAAAATAGCCTCTGTCAAAGTTTTGGGTCCACTTCGGGTTTATTTAGCAGCATAAAGTTTTATAATTTGAAATTGCGGCATGCCATGGGATGGTCTTGAGTCTTGCTGAGATCGGGATTCAAATTATGGCCTAAGAACTCGTTTTGAGAATTATTAATGTGGTGGTACGCCACCACAGCCACTGGGTAGGCGAGTTTAGCTGATGGCGCGGCACATGGTGCTAGAGGACTGTGGTGAGAGCACTAATGGACTGTTTCGTCACAAGATGTGTGTGTGTATGTGCGTGAGCACGCACAAGCATCTTAAGCCGACGGGGTATTACCTGGCCCGAGGCTCGTTGCGACAGAGAGAGCAGCTAATGCCTAGCCGCCAGTCGAGCAGACCTGTTGTGCTTGTGTACTGTTTGTAAGTTCTGAATAAAATCTGTACACATGCGACGTGTACTATGTTTTCATTGTCTCTCTCACTTGCCCTTGTACTAAAGTAGCTCGGTAGCTACAGTGGTGACCCCGACGTGATCAAGGCACGTAGGGATGCCGGGTTCGTGACATGTCACACATTAACGCCCCTAGGCTGGAGGTAGCAAACCACCGTGCCGAACAGCCTGCCGCGACGAACGACACGCGCCCGCGAGCAGAGCCTCTTCAGCCCGCGTCACATCGCGCGAAGGTCTCCACCCGCACCCCGCTGTCTGGCGCAACTGTAAGTAGAGGGAGCTACCAACTTCCGCAACACATTCGTTGTCCGCTCCGCGCACCACAACGTAGCTCCGCGGTACGATGCAATCTCAAGTGCCCTGCAAGAGCACGATCATCCGCGCCGTCTACGCTCCTGCGATCCGTCACATACCGAATATATATTCCGTGCCACGTGGAACTATTATAAATAGGTGCAAAAGTGGGTAGGATTACTGTGATTCTGGGACCGTATCGGTTCATTTGTTTGGGGCTCCCGCGAGCTATTGCACCTACTCCTGTGGTAGTTTTGCTGTCGGTCTTCGAACACAGTAGCAGTCATGTTCGATCCTCCATCAACTGTCTCTGTCGATCGCGTCGCTGCCCGGATCTTACCTTTCTGGGCCTTAGACCCAGAAATGTGGTTCGCGCAAGTGGAAAATCAGTTCGCGCCTGCTGAAATAACTTCCGACGAGACGAAGTTTAATTTTGTGGCATGCAACCTAGACTGTTAGTATGTTACTGAAGTGTGTGGCATTCTAATTCGTCCGCCAGCCCAGGACAAATACACTAAACTCAAAATAGAGCTTATTAAACGACTGAGTGCCTCGTAATTAAAGAAAACAAAACAACTGCTAGAACATGAAGAGATCGGCGACCGAAGGATCTCCTAGTTCCTACGGCACCTCCAAAACCTAGCAGGGACAGCTGTTCCTGTTGAGCTCAAGTCGTTAGGACTTGACTGCCTTCCACCACCGATGCAAGCGACCCTGGCAACCCAAGTAAATTCAATTCTTGATTCTCTCGCTATTCTCACAGATGCCATGGCGGACACCAATCCGAGGCTGCAAGTGGCAGAATCCACCTCACCTGAGGCCATGTTTGAAAAAAATGTCTATGCTTATGACCTCCAAAATTGGAGAAGTGGCTACAGTATTACAACAGGAGATCACAGTAGTCGCAGCTTTTGGTCGGCATGATGGTCGTCAGGACCGTTCTCCATCATTATCAAGCCACCAGCATTCCTGCAGCAGGAGTTTTCCTGGAGTCTGCTGGTACCATCGACGGTTTGGTGATGAGTCACAGAAATATACAATGCCCTGTACTTAATCCAATGGAAATGACCTGGGGATTCGTTGATGGTGGCCAGCGATCCCTTTCAAACCTCTGGTAGCCGCCTTTTCGCATAATGGCCACAGGGACGAAAATTCAGTTTCTGGTTGGACATTTTGACCACCATTCTCTTGGGAATCAGAGCAATCTGGAGAGAGGACTTGAATGCATCTTCTGCTGACAAGGTGTATGGACAACCACTGTGGCTGCCTGGAGAATTCCTGGTAGCTCACCCCAGTTCTCAACAGATGTATGCCACAGGTCTTATCAAAGAGTTAAGGCACCACTTCAGTGAACTCCGACCTGTTGGTGGCACTCGTCGTGGTGGACGAAAGCTGTTTGTCTTCAAGGACCGAGCAACAACAGAAGTATTCATCCATCGCGAGGTGCCGAAGGGATGTCTTGAAGGTCCCTTCCCAGTGCTGCATCGGACATTTAAGATTGCAACCCTCCAGATGAATGTCCAACAGGTCACAGTCTCTTTTGATCGCCTCAAGCCAGTATACACCACAAATGACGATCTGTCAGATCTTGCCACACCCATCCCAGCCACCAAACTGGGTACACCTACACCTGACCAGGTCGCCGACAGCAAACCACCTGCTACATCGATGGAACCAACGATGTAGCAAGAGGTTTGTGTAGGCAGACGATTATGAAAAGACAATTAATGCTACTGACAGAATAATTGAGTCGATATGAGTGGAATGTATACATGCAAGGCGTACATGCGAAGTCGATGAAGTTCCAAATAAAATGTTATCGGCTCTAATTACTGATGACTGACATACATCTCCTACAAAGAAAATTAAACTTGGCATTGATGAAATGGTAAGACTGTCATAAAGACAGCATTGATGAAAATGGATATGGTGATAGTGTTGATGTTCCTACACATTCCACAGAGTTTCTTTCGATAAGTGATGTGAAGAAGGCAGAAGACTCTGAGAATACCGACATGTTTACTGAACACCTGAACCAACCAGATGATAGAATCAAATATTTGCTTGGCTGTCAAAAACTTGGGGATTTTTCTTGCTTTGTTGAGGTATGTTCAATCATAAGAGAATTTAAAGATTGTGGTTATATCAGATGATGTGATGAACTTTCTTCTGAAATTGTAATGTACAAAATAATAAATTATTAAAAAATGTTTTTTTGTGCTGTATCTTTTTATACCTCCCAACTTAAGTGTTGCTATTAGCATTCGCTTATAAACATTACGATCAGTATATATAGAGTGATAATAAAGACTTTGGTATTTAAAAATGCACAAATGTGATTCCATACACAAACATTAATTCTGTCGATATGTAGACATTTTGGAAACAGTAGGTGAATCGGCGAGGATACTTTTTCTAGCAATGATACATTGATAAACAGGTTGTAGACTAATAAATGAATACATAATTTAAAAAATATAATTATTTTCATAGTGTGGTGCATAACCTTGTTAATTTACTTTGAATGTTATTCACGGGATATTCTGAAACCTCTAGCAAAGTTTCTAGGCATTTTCTCTCCGATGAACGGTAATCATTGACAACAAATGTAATTTTCATGAAACTGTATACATAATATGTGCTTAACTAAAAAAGGTTTATGTTTGTATAAAGAAACTGACTGTGGAACATCAAATGACACTGGGTCACACATTGGAAAGGAAGCAATAAGATACTGCCACACGTTCGGGCTGCCATTTGACAGTGTCTCGTTGAGTGACACTGTATCGTATTGGTTTTGAGGAACTGTAAATTCAATTACCAGGAAATTTGGATGAGGTTTTTATACTGTACCCGAGTGCCAGGCATTGCATGTGGAACAATAACAAGTTGAAGAGGAGAGCTGACTGTTGATTCAGGGTCTTGTGCCAACGACCAAAGGCGGAATCCATCTGACAAGTTGTTCCTCAATTATATTCGAAGTCAAAAATATGTATTGCGCAGTGGATTCTTAAGGCGAACCACACACCTTTAATTACTTGTAAACAATGAACATAAAACACTTGCAAATAATGAAAACACAGTTCACTAATGAAGAAAAGTTGCACACTCTGAGCAGGAATGTGGGGGGCCTGCTCCCTAAGTGCCCGAAGGTTACCCAAATGAAGACTTGCACACATACTTGTGTAAATCAGTGGGTTTTATTAAATGCCCTCTGAAGACATTCTAAATCATATCAGGGCTGAACCTGCCAGTAGAGTTACACTGTTCGAAAGGCGCTAGGCCACAAAGAAATTAATATGATGCTTAAGCCTCCCTGTGCGATGCAAACCTAAGGGATGTGGAGAGCCCTGGACAGCAAACAAAAATTGTTCCAGATTGATTAAGCTAAGCTATTGTTATTACCATGATTGATGCAAAACTTGAGATACGCACGGGAAACGCGACGACGTCGGTCCGCACGCCCACACTCCTGACAAAAAACAGACTATTGGCACTACGTGGCATGTCGGCCGGCGAAGGCAGACATACAAGCCATGGGAACTAATTTCTTACAGTGCACACAACTGACATAATACACTGCTCCTCTTGCATTGCTAACTTTAACATGTGAATAAAGAAACTATGGCAAAACATCTTTAAAAAACATGACAGACACTGCGTGGAATGGAATGGGGATGAAACACGTGAAAATGGGAAACGCAACATAAAATCAAACACCATTGTAAAGGCCAGCAGGCGTGTAAACATACTTCAGGGCATCCCTGCATATCATTGCTTAGCTGTGTGTCCATGAGCATTGCTTAGTTATGCATGTTACTGAAAGTCCTTTTACCTTGGGGTCTACTTTCATATCAGTGCGTGGGAGTACACGGGGTTTCTAATCACATCACACTGGTGCGCAGACACTTTGCTGTGCTTTGCACTATCGCTGCACTTAACCATGTTAAAGGGGATGACCTCTGGGGTAACTATCCATTCTACTGGGGCTGAAACATTTGGCCGCAAGGATCCATTTTATTCCTGGGTTCATTCCATTCTTGTTTGTGTCGTACTCGAGGGTAACATGCCATTAAGTTGAACTGAGGGGCGGGGGAATTAGTTGAACTTATCTATGGAACTTTAACTTATGAAATACAATTACCAAAGCTGTGGTGGGGGGGGGGGGGTAATACTTGCTTTGGGAAAATATTCTATCGCCAACACTGATTATTTATATGAACTGTCACTTCTTTAAAAACAGTGTATAAGAGTTGGACACAGATAATTGACTCTTGCAAAGAAATTAACATTGAACTGTATTAACTTTACATGTGGGAACTAAATTGCAACCGATTAACACACATGTATTGTTACGTAATTTAAGTTATCTTGAAAAAAATAATTAATCTTGTATATAAATTAATCTGTAAAGACTATTGATAATCTGTAAAAACAATGATTTAAATGGAAAGTTACTTATAAGTTAATATGGGAATGTAAATTATTATATCTTGATAAATTAATTTAAGCATAGTGTTGCAGTACTAATAACTTTTTGCTGACATGGTGGTGTTGTTGCGCATGCTTGTTTGTGTGTGCCAGATAGAGGCACGGCTTTTTAACAAGTGTCGCAATAGGGGGAGGTGGTGGTGTGGTGGCCACGGGAATGTGGCGCGTGTGCACCAAAAGGAGGAAGTAGCGACTTGCTGCATCCTTGAGGCCTGAATGCGTTTCGGCGCATGCACTCGTGTGTTGGTTATCTCTTTTTATGTGCGATATGCACTGCGGTAGTGCTTTATTACTGCACAACTAATATTGTTTTCCCTTTTTCTTACAATGACTCAACATCGCCTCCATCACATATCAATGTCTACCATACAAATACAAAAGTTTGGCCATTAAATCCTTACTTATTTAGTTTATTAAAATTTAAAATATATTATGATTCGGTTTTCTCATGTTACACTTCTCTGTTTATGTCGTGCATAAGCTCTATACTTTCTTAGGAATTCTTATAAAATCACCTAGATAGCTTCCTCTATTTGATTGATCTTATCAATATGCTACTTCATTATCCTGGACTTGTTGGCAAAATAAAACAAAATTAATCAATGTCAATAGAGTTTCCAATGTAATACCTTATTCTATCATCTTAATTTACTCACACAACTCGCACTTACTTTGTTATAATTACATTACCTGAGACATACTTCTTACTATTAGATGTATTTTTATAAATAATACCCCATTTTTTTCCTAATCCTCTTAAGTGGTATTTGTAAGTTTCTTTACATTTTTCTAAGTTCATTCATATCATTACATTATTTGCTTAAGTTACTGCCACTGATATGCACTCTGCATTAATGTGCTGAATTCCTCAGTCTACTTAAACATTTATTCGAACAACTTCTACACTAGCTCAATCAAGTTAATGAAATCTTTCTAATAGTTATACAAATAGGCTCCTATGAACTCCTTAAATTAACAATATTTTACGCTAGCATAACATACTCTATTACTATACTGTATTTTAATGCGGGCCAATTGCACCACCACGTTATTGGTACCTTGCATGAGTGTCAATAAAACATTTATGTACCTTACAGTGAAAGTCCCCTGTGTCCATTATGCCCTTAAACTGCCCGAACTTATACTTAGTGACAGTGTTCTGGGGTGTGGACTAGCAATGTCGGTTCGATTCCTCCGACAAGCTTCCCTTGTTTCTGCCCTGGGGTGCGAAACAATTAATGTCGGGATTTACCAGATAAGGGCATAATGTGAGAGAGGAAAATGAGCAGCAATTAAGGGTGATGACTTGAGGTCAGTATGGTAGCTAATAAGTTGCTTACCCGGCAAGGACTCTCCTGCTTTATTGTGTGCTTGCATAGCTGGGCCTTAACATGGCGGCACATGAGCCTACCATATAGGTGTTTAAAGGTAATTACGGTCAACCTACTAATTGCTATAATTGAGATGAATGGCCCTGTGCAATTACTATAGCTACTCGCCCATCGCACAAGGGTTTCAGAATTTAATTTCCGACACCTGGATTTCTTTAGCATGATACTGGACAATTCCCTAACTGGGATGGCAATTATTTTTTATAATTAAATTTATATGTGGGCAGGCAGGGCTCTCTATTATATATGGGGGAAGGTGGTTTACTGGTAGCACTATCACAAGTATGAAAAAAATTTTGAAACACGAAATGAAATGACTATGAAATGACCTGGGAACAGGTGGAGCATGGCTGTAAAGAGGTGGCAATAAAACCCTAGCCACCACCAATGTAAGATTTGCCCTACATCCTGACTCCTATTTTATTCAATCAGCCAACCTTCCTGCTAAACTCTTGTTAATGTTAATTACCTTGACTTGCAAGAGGTGGTAAGGGGTGCTCACGACGGTGGCTAAATAATGATCATTTATAAAAATATATATAATTTTATATAACAACCTCTATGTATAGAGACAATACACTTATGCATACATAAGGGGATATAACTACGTTAATTATACAGAAACAGTAGTACTACAGAGTCCACAATATTATCGCAGTTAATTCCCTAACCTTGCCATAATTATTATCACAAAAGGGGAAAGGGACGATGGCTCATTGTGTGAATGCCTCCCTACTGCATACGCGTTTATGCTCGCCCTAAATCTGTAAAGGCTGGCCTCAGAGCTTCTCTGGGCCTAGGGTTGTCTGCTGCCTTCTGCTTCAGCCTAATATCTCTCACGACCACATGTCATTGAGTCACGGAGCCATCTGAGGAGGTGGGGGCTCCATGGAGGGGCGCTTATATAGCTGGCAGATCTGGGGCATGTTTACTAAATACTTGTGTTCGGCCACCAGCTATACCCCATGCAAACTTATGCGGTGTAGCGATTCCAGGTTATCGCTACAATATGAATAAAAAACTTTAACTAATCTTGCTGGGAGATGAACCAGGAACTAATTTCTCAACCCTATAGTCCCTCCCAACTTCATCAATGTGTATCCACAAATGATGTGCATTTAATTTTCATCTTAATATGCAACTGCAACTTGTGTATGTTTATTCGATATGCCAATATTCTCAAATTTATTTGTTATGCAAATAATCTAAATATACTTGAGAGTATCTCCCTCAAAACGAAATCCTTTACCTTGAAGTCTCTTTAAATGTGTTTCAACTCTATGCAAATACATTCAATTAATAACATTAACTATTGTTGATAAAGTGAAAGGAGGGTGGTTTTAAAACTTGCAATGCTCTATTTTTTTTTATAGAATTTCCATGTTTTTTTATCATCCAATATTCCAATTTTCACTGCAGGATTTTCACTACTTATTTTTTGAGTGTGCTTACACAATATTTCAGAAAATATACCAAAAATGATGAAATCGCAATTCGTATAATGTAAAATTCACATTAAATAAAGTAATTATTTTTTCATAAAAAGAAAATTATGTTAGGTAAAATTGGCAGATATTTTTACTATATGTGTGTTCTCTCGACAAGTCAATGGCTACAGAGGGAGAGATGAATAGTTGAGCGGGGACCGGGGTCGGTTGGCATCTTGCGCATTCCCTGGGGATGCAAGGCAGTTTCAAGGAAAAAATTTATATTGTCTATTTTGAACTCATTCCGACACAACAAGGCTTGCAATGTATTGCATGTTGGTGGTTTTCGCATTATGTGAATGCCTTACATTGGAGGGGGTTTAAATCTAAACTTATATGTAAATCTCGGCACCTGTGAAAATATACATGTGCATACTTATTTTATTCATACAAATAAATTAATGTTTATAATGTTTTGCTAGCCGAAGAGGAAACGTGTGCAATTATTCTCATTATGAAACTATGCCTAAGTGCTCAAATAAAATTTAATTACATGAGTTCGTCACTTGATGTGAAATGCTGTACACATCTCTCTTAGCACATGGACTCGATATAGATGTGGCACGACACATATAATTAATGTATATTTTACTCCAATTTCATTAATTAATAATCCAAAGCTATGAATACAGGATGTGTTGCACTGAGTGGCATACTCAGTGCAACACATCCTGTATTTATAGCTTGCACACAAAATGACCTCGATGACTTCCTAAGTTATACTGAAAATTTGTTAAATTTTCCAGTTTTAATATATTAGACATCCCAATATGATGGAAGCCAGTCTGATTTTTCCCTACACCTAGCCTTAGCAAGGTCTAGGCAGTAGTTGTTGCGGGAGGATATACATAACTTGTAAAAACAGACATCCTAGAGAAAAGAGTGTGTGAGCAAATATTAATGTGTTGGAATTATTTAACAACCAAAAGTCATAACTTCAAACACACGAGAGAAAAGTCAGTCAGTCAAATATACTACCTACCAAAAAGTAATTGAGCACCTGCGAAGACAGGTAATTCAGTTCATTTGACTTGTTTCACGGCCTTCGGTATAGGACCACTGGTGTTTGTCTGTGGTAGTATGAACACAAAGGCCTATTGTAACATTCTGGATAATGAAATGCTCCCAACATTGGGGCGTTTTTACGGAATGGACCCATGTTACTTCCAGGATGACAATGTCAGGTGCCATGTTTCAAGGGCTACTATGCAGTGGTACGCCGACGACAATGTTCGCCAATTGGACTGGTCCGCCCAGAGCCCCGACCTCAACCCTATAGAACATCGTTGGGACGAATTGGATCGCCGGGTGAGGGCTCGTCAGGCGTGGCCAAAATCAATTGCTCAACTGATGGAATGGTTGCAAGAAGAATGGCGACTAATCCCCTTGTATGTCCTACAAACACTCGTAGAGAGCATGTCAGACAGGGTTGCTGCTGTTATATCCGCAAGAGGTGGCCCTACGACATTCTAACGGGGTGACAACTACCGAGCAAAAATTGTTGACAGGTGGCCAATTATTTTTTGGTAGATAGTATATGTATATGATATGAGAGAAATAATGCTGAAACCCTAGTTCTTGCCAATATGGTGCTGGGGTGTAACCCTTTATACTGGTGACTGGAGCTCAGTTGAGTTCGAGCTGCAGTAGGGAATGGACATGCAACTATATCTTGTGATTGCTGGGTACACAAGTACGTGCATACTATCTGGGTATGTGCAAATTTTAAATAATCAAAGCATTATTCATTGTTGGATACACTAGTGTGCGGTTAAATTAATCTAATTATTTATTCCATGTACGAATCAATTTTCGATCCTAGCACTATGAAAACTCTCTCCTCGCCCCTCCCCCAACCAAATGCATTTTCCTTCCATCTCCCGAACAGACAAAACCTCTACAGCAGCCAACCAGTCCCCCCGCCACCTTTTTTCTCCGTGCCAACCTAGTTAGAGATCAGTCTGCCTAAAGCACCCAACCTGACGTGTACTTGCTCTCTACACATGTAATATGTAATTCATTGCTGCATATGCAAATGCATTATGTAATAATTTTTTATTTAATGTGCGATTCAACTGTCTAAACCGTATGAAACTGCATCCCCCTCCCCTAATCCAAATGTTGCCCTTCCATCTGCCTCCAGCTCCCGATCAGTCAACATGTGTACTTGCTCTCATTGCTCAAAATATAATTCCCCTATGCACTGGTTGCTGAAACTCGTACAGTCTGGCATCCATCCATCCACTCCACGACACCCGCCAGAACGCATCTTTGATTCTCTGGCACACAGGGGGGAGTGCAACTTCAAATGTCGATGGCGGGTGTGAGGTGGGGTATGAATCGGGACAAGCACTCAGTCTAAATCTCTCTGGGGGGGGGGGGGGGGGGACTGGTGGAGAATGCATCAAAGAAAACTAATGTAGGTGGAAGGCGGGGTGGAAAAGGGGACGTAACCAATAAACTGGGGCGTCGGGCGGCACAAGTGCTACAATGGAAGTATGTCGGGGGGAATGTAGGGGCGGGGGGACGGATGCACCTTGGTGCCCTCGCCTCCCGACCCCCTCCCCAAGTTAAACAAATGCACCCACCACAATATTGAATCACTTTAATCTACAACTGATAACCCCCCCCCCCCCCCGGGTCAATACTTGTTAAAGCAAGTATATTTTAGTTAGTAATGAGCAATTTATGGTAGGTTAAAATCTGAGATATACTGGTAAAGCTGTATTGAATTGTGATACTTTTATTAAGCTAACAACAAAGTAGTTCACAGTCTGAAATTGTAATCATGCATATTAAAGGAAATGTTTTGCAAGTTAATCTGTTGCGAAAAAAAAATAAGTTTCGTATCACATTCTAAATTAAGTTTTATATGAATATTTAAAAGCGCAGTTTGTACTCGAGGACTCGAACTGATTATACATCTTCGAACCTGATATTTACATAATAATTACATAATTTGTATACGTATATCAAAAACTATTTATGAAAAAACCTATAAATATTTTTTGCAGCTTCAAATTTTATTAGTACTCTACTGTTGCGTACCATCCCGCCAGAAACTGGGCAAATTAAATATGAAGAATAATATATATTTTAATGTAAAATACATAAACAACGTGTTTGCTAAATGTAGGTAGAGCACTGTCAAGTTCTGAATTACTATTAGTAAGTGTTGGTTTCCAAAACTATAGTTACGATTGGCCCAAACCGTATATTTACTATTGCAAGAAGCGACCCACACGACTATTAATAAATGGATAATCACATTCTATAAATCATGTAATATGCATCTCAAGATATTCCCATGCATGTTACAGATGTACATAATATACCTATTCTGGGGAAATTAAAAATTCTGAAGACAAGTGTGACAATCTAATAATATAAATAGTCTTTAATCTTTCTTCAAATCACATGATATGTCTGTAAATTTTTTCAAAACTTGACTACCTGTTGCAAATATGAAATTAGTTCATCAGATAATCTTCTTAAGTGAGCAGGCAGGTGAGAATCACAAAGTTAGCAACTCTGCTTGTGAGTGGATCAGTTTATTGCAGTACATTTAAACATAACGAAGAGTATTTGTGGTGATATAGAAACCATTAGTATATAATTTAACTTAAATGGAATGCATTCTCTGTTGCGAAGAAAGTGCTACCCGAGGATCATAAATTCTACTGATTTTCATTAGGAGTGTTATATTTTGATCGCAGTTGTAGTTATGTATTGTTCTTTTAAACGATGTTAATTTCTGCAAATAATGGGGCAGTGATGCTACATAGCCCGAGAATGTGACTTGATGACATTTCTTAGTGTTGCCGCACTGCAGTGACTGGTTCGAAGTAGGCCTACCGATACCCTGGTATTCGGTCACTACCCGGTATCTTCGGGTAATATCCGGGTACCAGAGTACAAAAATCGGGTACCCGGGTACTTGCCCACATACAGCCTATTACCTGGGTACACGTTCCTTTCAATTGTGTAATATGTATTGTGTGATCGAAGAGCGCGGAGATACTAGTTACTCAGAGATGAACCTAAACATTTCTATTGTAAAGATAAAGGTTGTACCGTATGTAATGGAAAATGTGGTATATACTCTAAATCGAACATGAATACAAATGTACAATAATTGGCTATATTAATTTCCTACATATTTTAAAATCTGGACAAGGGAGATTTTTTCCATACGGGAAACAGACATGTTCTCGTACATGAGTTTATATACTTATATTTTACTCTCTGTATTCGTTTAGGTGTTCATTTACATGAACGTAAATAAAACGTACAAATACACCGTATTGTCTATTCTTAATAAATATAAAGCATCATTCGCGAATAACAATTCAATCCATTTGAGGAGCCTGTTAAAAAGTTTTCTTGACGTTTCCTTGACTATCGCTAAACAAACAAACCATATAGATTTTACACATTTGTTATATAAAATACAACAAAGTAAGGAAATGAATGGGATCCCCACTTTAAGGGTTTATGAAAGCTTGGTTAGAGTGTAAAAATACATGTAAATTAACATTCTCTGGACACAGAGAACTGCGTTCCGTAGTAACTATACTGCCTGCAGTCGAAAACTTTCTCTCTGAACTAGTGGAAGTTGCTGGACATCCTTAATATTATTGTGCTATATTCTACACTACTAACTACTGCAATTTTATTCTCCTCTCCCCACCCCTCCTGCGGTGGAACACGACTTGTTCTTGAATGATAAGTGTTTACTTATTGCAGACCCCACTGTAAGCTGACAAGTCATCACCACACACTGCACATGTGGTTGTTGTGTGCCGATCTGTCTTCTCCGCGAATTTCTACACCCAGCTTGCTTTTGGCATTTTCAGATTTCCTTCCGTTGAACTATACCCTAACGAAGATCGCGAACTGCTGTTGTGAAACTGAACTTAATTCATCACATTAAAACCTTGCCAAAATGAATAATTATCACTGCATCATGTTCTTGGTTTTAAGTCAATATGAAATCATAATATCAATTTTTCTTTAATTTCTTATATTTTTTCCATTGTGAAGTTAAGGCACTGCGGTGCGCCTTTTCTTACACTTGGTGCGACTGCCATCTCGGACATTGACCATCAAATTATGTCATTGAATAAAATAAATATATCTATCAGTTACACTAAACTGTTACACTAGCTGCGCACAATCAATCTCGCAGCCCCAACATTGAACTGTTTTTTTATCAATACGAATATCATAAACGACGTAAATATGACTTGAGGTTAGAACACACTCTAGAAAAAAAAGTGCACTTTGATATCTATGTATACTTCAGCTAACGAACTTGTAATGCAGTTTAAATTCAGATTGGTAGAAGTATTTTACTCGGAAGAGAGACCGTCTTTTGATTGGAAATTAAGATATAAACAAACATGTTAACGACTGTTGACCATGTGACCTTGACATTTGGACTTGACCCATGGTCACGCTAATGGAAATGGTCGAGAGGCATTTAGTTATGTACTCTACCACTACTCTAGTGCTGCTGTACATTTGACAGTTTCTGTACATTTATTTAAACATGTTGATATGGTTATTGTTAGTTTCTCATAGAGGAATATCCTCCTAAAGACAGTCTCTCCGTAGTTGAGCCCCAGGTTGGCTGTGCACGAGCACCTGTGTGTGTTCCCAGCTGCACTCAGCTCCTCAGAGAAGCAGTCTGTTGTGTTGCTGTGCCGGCAATTAGCGAGAAAGCGTTCCCTGACTACAGTAGTTGCAACACTTCGCTCGTACAACCAGACGCCCGCCCGCCTGCCTTCCGTGTCGCGTTGTATCCCTGCACGAGCCTCTTACGTCTGGAAGCATAGCACGCGCTCAGCACTCGCCAGTCTTTTTCATTACCTTGCCTCGCAGCTCCTCTAACATTATACGCTATCATATACAAAAAGCCTGCTTGTATGTACCTATGCTATGTTAAGTAGCTTTTATCGCAACTTCCGTAGGCTTTCCACGGTAAAGTGAGTGCTTGTGAAAGTCCTACCGTTTGGAATTATAGTCATTAAATATATTTTATTTTAACCTGAGGCGTTAGATTCATAGTGTCGTGGAATGCACACACTAAGTTTATTACTTACAAGTGAAATATTTATTTAAAAGTATTGTTAAAGAGTATCGCTGAAATCGCTGAAAGGAAGAAGTCGCTAGGGCCTAAAAGTGCTCACTTTAACATGAAAAGCCTCCTAAACATGTTCGTGAAACACTGTCGCGTATTGACCACCTTTTTTTTTAAAAAATAATGCACGCCAGAGACTGAGACACAAAACAAACAATTCCGAAGTTAAAAATGTATTAAATGCAGTTCATAAGCAGACGTCGCCGCTCAAAAATATCTAACAATTTAGTCATAAGTATTGGATAGTGACTGCACGCCTGGACACAGTGGTTGTAACACGTGGCTCGTATTTCGTATTGCTCCGCGAGCGAGCTGTTAGCAGTGTCTGACAACCTGCTGTCGCAGCGTTAAGCCGTACCTAGTATAAATAAGTGTGGAGGAATGAAGTATCGCTACCTGCGTGTGTGGCAATATTGTGCGCAGTTCGGCGGTTGTGAGGCTACAGTAGCGAGAGAAAGGTAACGGAGCAATCCCGGAAGTGGTGAGAGACTGTACGGTGAAGGGCAGGGCAGCAGTGTTATTTATTAGCTGAGGCTGGCTGTACTCGTCTCGCTTGTCCCACACCAAGCATTGCGACAATAGCAATAACCAACTTCACTCGTGTCTTGTTCGCTAAGAATTTTAACAGCTGACTAGAAGCTTTTTATACAACAATCTGTTAAGAAAAGACACCGCATGGTCGCGATAGTTTAAAACAGTTTTACATAAGGATAATTATCGTACACATATTTTTGCTGACGGGAACTTTTAAAACACTACTTTGTTTCAGTATCTGAATATCTGAATTGTAAACCTTACTACACACTTACATTTCTATCCTGAAATAAAATACTTGAATCGATCCCATAGTTTCAAAAAACTGATAACAGTGAAGAGACATGACGCGCCGACTTCAAAGACAAGGCAGGGTTATCAGACTCCCAAGATGGACATTCACCTGGTAAATAACATTTCGTTAAAGAGGACACTGTAGTTTACTTAGCGTCCCAAATATTATGTATATACTGGAGAAGCATACATTATCTTTTTGCTTATAATTGTAACGGTCTTGGAAAATAATTACCATTTCAAGAAAAGTTTCCAAAAGTTTGATTATAACATAAAATTAGCTGCCATTAGCCGCTGACATAAAATATGGAAGCCCCAAGTAGGCCTACAGGAGAGATAATATTTTTCTTATAGTTATACTCAACACAATATGGTTATAATAACTGCAGTATAAAATACATATCTAAATGAGAACTAAAACATAGCAAACATTATTTTCAGGGATTAATAAACATTCATACGTTAGTATTATGTAGGTAATTAACCAAATGAATGTGGATAGTATAAATATAGTAAACATTTGTTACACAAAAAATAATTAGGAAAATAATTATCATACAAATAAGATATTTAGTAATGTGAAATTTTTTTTATTCTTACAAAAAATCGTTCAGGACGCAGGAAATCGTTAAATGGACGTATTTTTGTCGTATGTCTGGTGAGCGGTTCCGCCAGCCTGCGTTTCAACTTTTCAGTTCTACGTTTACACAGAAATAAAACTATGGCATTAAAACATTTTTTAAGCAACAGTTAGTACGCTACTGCTGTTGTATCATTTATATAATCGCCCTTAAGAAATAACCACTTCATCTCGGATGTATAACCACTTCATCTCGGATGTCGCCTGTTGAAAATTAATAAAGCAATGCAGCTGTGACAATTTGATAAATATTGAGGAGCTTTTACATAGTCTCGTGCAAACTATTTGTTAAACCGTTTGTAATGGAACTTAGTAGAAAAGTTGATAAATTCAAGATGGCGGTCAAGAGTAAAATCATCATTTTTTTTGGCCTTTAAAATTTAATATAAAATAATACCCTGCGGAAAGCATGTCATTGTTGAAACATTATTTTCCAGAAACGAATAAAAGAAACTGTTGTAATTTTATTTCAATTATATTTTTTGAGAATTAACGCGAAGTAATCTCAAAGACGTTAAACACCGCAGGTGTAACAAGTGTCGGATCACAAATAAATTGCAACAAGATATTGCCGTGACCTCGAGAGCTACTGTTGTAAATATCCAATTCTACGTTGAAATGAATTTTTGTAATATGAGCGGATCAAGATTTTAAGTTAATATACTCATTTTACGATGGCAAACGTTATATTTCAAATGACTTGCTATTGACGAGTCGAATTTATCATGCCACGAAACCATGAAATATAATTTAAGTCTATTAAAAAAAGTAGGGATCTGGTGAAGTTGTACATAATATCGACTCTTGTACATAATATCGACACTTCGTACAGGAAGATTGAAAGGCTAACCAACACGGTTTTTATCAATGATTATAATGTAGAAATCATTAGTTCTTCATAATCAGATTATTTTCATTACGAGTGTGAAAAGCTGTTTTAGGCATAACAAGCAACTGTTTATAAAAATTCGGTTTGATATTTATTAAGTGTGGTTGATAAGAATGTTACGCCAGGCCCCCGTGTGAACCTGTCCAAACAGGCCCGGAGGGAAACCACATACCTGTTTCCAGATCATAAGGCATAAATAACATCGGACCAAAATGGAATTCATTCGCGTAAAGAGCGAAAGAAAATGTGGGTCCGGCTTACCTAAGGACATTACAGGGTAATTAAAACAAACACCCAGCAGACTCCGCCTCCCGGTGCATGACGGGAGCCAATCAGATCGAATGACGTCAACTGACACGTGATGGAGCGAGAAGAATGGACGAGGCTTCGAGAGCACAGTCGGCGACTTATCTGGCTGAGCGGCCGAGGGTCCGGGCGCTCCAGCGGCAGCCAGTTCAACTTGCCCTATCTTCCTTTCTATTCCTTTTGACAGCAGTCAATGTAATCAAGTAAATTGTATAAGAGTTGAATGGTCCAGGAAATAAATGCCTTAGTCAATATTTAATTAGACTTATTTTTATCATTGCCTACAACCTAGGCCCATCCTTCATTAACCTATTAGTTTATGTACTACTTAAGTTCATAACAAGGAGCTTTGTTCTAATGTCAGTAGTAGGGTTTGGTATGTTTTGGGGCAACGGCGTCTGGCACCAGAGCCGCCCGGCCGCCATGTTAAGTCACCCGTCCGCCATCTTTGACCCTTGACACCGGTACGTCTGACCTCAAAAACCCAAAAATTCCGAAAAACTAAATTTTTTTACATAATTATTACAAATCATTTAGTTAAAAAGTTATTTTTTTTTAAATTTCGTTTAAATATTTATGAATATTGTTAGTTTTTATTTTAAAAATCATTGAAAAATAATCTAGAAATTCTAGTCCTCCGGTGGCCATTTTCCCTAACATTTTTCCTTTTTGCCTTCAAATTCCCCTTCCCTAAAAATTTCTAAGTAATCCGAAAAAACTTATAAAAACTTGCATAGAAATTGATTTAAAAAATTTATATCTAGAGATCCCCCTAACACCACGTCCAGCAGACGACTTACACCCTCACCCACACTTCCCCACTTATACTAATTCTATTGTATGCCACCGTATTTTGTTTTCTTCGTTAATAATTTGTTTATGTTGCAGAGGCGGCCATACTTGTTTCTTCGTCCATTTTTCATACATTACTGGAGGCTGCCATGTTTTTATTTTTCGTTCATTTGTTTATATATGTTACTGGAGGCAGCCATGCTGGTAGGAACCACCACCATGTTGGATTTTTCGTTCAATTGTTTCGAAGGTGGCCATATTGGTCGGTTGTTTCTCACATGTGTTCGACCTCAACATATTAGTTGCAGACTACTTCAACCTTGGCCTTATGACCTCGAAAACAAAAACTCGAGGAGAAATACTTATAAATCAAGAATAATAAATTACAGACTTCTATCACCATATATGTAGGTAACCTCGACCTTGATCCCATGACCTTGAATGATCTCGAAAACACTCTAGAAAGATCTATGAAAGTTAGCAAGCATTTGTTGTTAGTGACTATTACATTAATTTCTCGATTTCACTGCAAATCGTCTGTGGAAACGTACCCATCAGTGTAGCAGGAGGTATTGCCGGCAACACGTGCTGGCTTCCAGTAGATGAATCCTTGATCTCGGTTTCTTACTTCAATGTGTCACCTTGCATTAACTGCATGTGCTCATTGTCGTAATGCTTCATCGCGCCAAAAGGTCTCTTCGTACAGGCCATTCTCTCGTGCCGACGAACAATGCAACTTTTACTGAAAGACCTGTCACAGTTACAGCAACAAAGCCTTCACGAAGACATCGATTGAAGCACTGCTGTTGGTGACTATTCAAATAAGTCGATGGTGGCATAGGTACCATGCCCATAGAAGATGGCAGCGGTGCTACTGTAGGCAGTTCATCCAAAGAGGTCTATGGTAATTTTACTATAGGAATGACGCTCTAAGAAGTTGATGGCATTGCTGGTAGCACTCCCGAAGACATCAATGGCACAGCCGTAGTTACCATTAGTTATGGAGTACCCGAAGACCTCGCAGATGCAGAATAAAACTTTATACGAAGATGCAGAAGCTAGCAGAGATGAACCTACTTTCATGGGAGCTGCTGTCAAACTAAGCCTTTCGTCTTACCTCCCTATTGCTTATAATATGAAGGCTTCGTTGCTGTTACTTTGACAGGTCCTTCAGTAAATGTTGCAGTGCTCGTCAGCACGAGAGAACTATCTGTACGAAGAGACCTTTTCGCGCGATGAAGCATTACGACAATGAGCACAGTAGTTTATACAAGGCGAGACACAGAGGGAAGGAACTGAGATCTTCAAGGATTCGTATACTGGGAGCCAGCAATTGTTGCCGGCAATACCTCCTACATCGATGGGTACTGTTTCCGCAGACGATTATGACGAGACAGTTAATGCTGAAGATGGAATGATTAAATCGGTTTGTGCGGAATGTGCAATTGCAAGGCGTCCGCTTGAAGTCGACGAACTTTAAATTAAACGATCAACTCCATCTACTCATGAACATGCAACTCCTGCTACAAAGAAAAGCAAACTTGATATTGATGAGTAGGTTAGTGAAGACGATCATGAAGACAGCATAGATAGTGACTATGACGACAGTGTTGGCAGTGAAGATGTTATCCCCGACGTTCCCACGCATTTCACAGTTTCCTTCGACAAGTGGTTTGGAGAAGGCAGAAGACGTCGAGGATACTGACTATGTTTACCGAAGACCCGAAGGAACTTGTACAAACTCGAAATTTTGCTCGATAAACAACGCAGGGATTACTCAAACATGAGGTGGTTTCGATCGTAAGAGAACTTACGAACCGGGGTTATATCAGATGGTG
Source organism: Dryococelus australis (assembly GCA_029891345.1). Classification (NCBI taxonomy): domain Eukaryota; kingdom Metazoa; phylum Arthropoda; class Insecta; order Phasmatodea; family Phasmatidae; genus Dryococelus; species Dryococelus australis. The sequence goes on along the minus strand of CM056993.1, from coordinate 213,292,257 downwards.
TGATGAATTGCTTTCTTCTGAAAATGTAATTACAATATACTAATAAATAATTATTAAAAAATTATTTTTTCTGTATTTTTGTGCATTGTATCAGTCTATCGGCCTTAAAGTTGTCTGACATATATATAATTAAAAATTGAGCAGATAGTCGTGCATCACGCATGTAGCTATCTAATGGTGGGGTCAAGGTCGAGGTTACTTGCATCTAATATGGCGGTAGTAGTTTGTATTATAGTATCCTTGCTGACTTATGTATTTTTCCTCGAGTTTTCATTTTTAAGGACACGGGGTCAAGGCCGAGGTAGTCTGCATCTAATATGGCGGGGTGAAACACATGTGAGAAACAGCCGACCAATATGGCCACCTCGAATTAGTTGACGAACGAAAAATCCAACATGGCCGTGGCACCTATCAATAATATACATAAACAAGTGACTAACGAAAAAACAAATATGGTTCCTTCAAGTAACACAAATGAACGAAAAAAAAAAACAAATATGGTGGCATACAATGGAATGAGTATAAGTGGAGTGGATGGGGTTGAGGGTGTCAGTCGTCTGTTGGACGTGGTGCTGAAGGTATCTCCAGAAATTACGTTCTTTAAAACAAATTTTTCTATTTTTTTAAAACAATTTTTCGGGATTTTTAAAAATGTTTTAGGGAAAAAAGGAAAATGTTTAGGTTAAAAGGGAAATTGTCATAGAAAATGGCCACCGGAAGATTAGAATTTGAAATATTTTTAAATTTATTTTTAAATAAAATTTTGTAATTTTTTTAAAATTTCTTAAACTATTATTTAGTTCAATTTTTCACAAAATCTTTAAAAAATATTTAAAGAATTTTTTGGAATTTCTTTTACGATTTTTGGGTTCAGTATTTCCCAGGGTCATGGTCATATGGGGCAAAGATGACGGACGGGTGACGTAACAATATGGCAACCGGTCGGCTCCGGTGCCGGTGTCTTGCTAGATTCATCGGCCAATGTCGTCGCTGGAATATTCAATATTCATTAGTTCGGCTCTGCACGAGGAGCTACTTGATGCGAGTGGAAGTAAGGAGGGGCTGAGAAGGAGGTAACTGTTGTACATTGCATGTCTGCTACACCTCGTGCAGTCGCTGCTGAACAGAAGTAAATCTCCGGCGTCTTGTAGGGTAGTGTGTTGCATCCTTGCGTGAAAAGCCTCAAAACTGTAGCCATTTACGACCACGTGATCTTCTAGTATTACTTAAACTTCGGACTGGACAAAATCTTGACCGGAGTCAACGTAGTGAAAATTGGCCTAAAGTCGCGTTTAAGGTGAATTTTTCATTCCGGTTTGACATTGAAACGCGAGCGAAGACGAAGTGACTATGGAATGAAAGCCGCTGAGATATAGGCAACTATTTGGGCAACTGGATGCTCTAGAACAAAAGGTATTCGCAAATAAATAGGTGACATTTTTGTTTTGTTTTTGTTCCCGAGATCTTTTTAAATAAGAGTTTTTAATTTATACTCATCAAATCTCTCCCCCTTGATATTTTTTATACCATAATATAATACTTGTTTTCCCATCATTGCACTTAAAACAACTGTGTCCATTTCGATGTAAACGTTTCGCATTTTTTTTTTTTTGGCCATTTCTGCCCTTTTAACTTATAATTTACTTGAAAGAAGTAACACAGCCCTTATTTGCAGAAATGTGAACAATACACTTCCAAAATGACATTTGTTTTGTTCACGCTCACAGTTCAGTCCTACCGGCATTGTTTATAATGAACTTTCAATCCGTATTCTACACTTCAGTCCACCTGGCCGACTAGTCTATTACTTACTCCAGTTCGCCAGTATTTACGGTAAAGTTTCCATCTGGATTCTTCAATTCACTCATGTTCATTCCGGATTGAAATGTTTTTTTCTAAATCCACTACATTGTGTAGTCTGTTCACTATTAATGGAGCGTTTTTGACAATAACATTTGAAAAATGTCATTGCCACCAGCTGAGTTTGAACGGGTACGTCGTTGAGTGGTGTGCAGTACCTAGTCAAGTTCATAACTATGGAGGGGAGAAAGTAGTTCTGTCTCTTGACGTCGAACTAAGTATTAAATATCACACTTGTGAACACTTACATCTATATCTTTTGCTTTCTGTTGTTTCTGCAATGCATATTAAAGTTAGAACTAGGAAATTTCGTACCAATATTACCTTATCTTAATTTACATTTGTAGTACTAAAACTATGCACGTTGTAATAAGACGCTAAACATGGCGGAGTCATTCCGTAAGTATTTGTGTAAAAATATGTGGGTTAGGGGCAGAGATTCTCTTGAAATTTGTCCTTATAACATGGTCAAATACTAACAGCCTAAATAAAAAGCAGGATGTAGGGATGAGCGATTGTTGTAGACAGTGGTAGTAAGTAGAGCGACCTCTGGAGCAACTACAGGAATGCCTGCCTCTGATCATCCTGCTCTGCTTTGAGCGGGATACGTTCTCACTAGTTCTCTTCACAAATACAACTTATCACAGCAGAGGAGCCGGCCTGCATTGCTCTCAACTCTACACTCTCAAGACAGACTTCACTCTTATCATTCTTACACTACTTTCTTTCTTTATTTTAAAGATACTTAATGATTAAATGTTATTTCAATAACTTTACAAATGCACAATAATTATAAAAAAACACACACATATATATATAGCTTAAATATGAACATTTTATCTCAAAGTATTCATTCGCATGCATTTAAAGTTATCCTGCTACGAATTCTGTCTTCACGGAAGTGTTTCTTGAAATCCCAGGTGTGGCTTGTTAAAATTTTCAAATTTTTCAAAATTACAGGGTGGTTGTATTGGTATAGTCTGTTCGGTTAATTCAGAACTTTTAGAAACTAATCTTTATAAAATGTCACTGTTCCAACCTTCACATGAGTTTACAGGCACGATTGTTGGCATGCGCTCAGTACGGTTGGTAACGACGGAGGGCAAGCAGTTCCATATTTTAAAGTTGAATTAAGTGTTCCTTAAAAATTTGTGAATACTGGAGTTATTTCTATTGCTTACTGTTTTTAATGTACACTGTCAGATTGAGCAAATATGTGAAGAAACTTGCATTTCTAATAGTGTGGCGATTTCACTTGACCAACGCATTAATGTATTGACGAGGCGTATGGAACTGTTGACATGACAATGTGCGCACGTTCAGTAGATCTATCATAAGTGCTGAGTTCACAGTGAATAGCTTTAACAAGCTACGCAGAGTCTGTTAAAATCTGCGAGTTTGTAGTTGTCCACGGGAAATGTGTGGAGAAACTACGAAGCCTGCAGAGAAACCTGTCACGTGCTACAGTTGACACTTGACACAGTTTTCTCCGCTTGCCATTCTCCCAGCCAGCAGGATACACTCTCCACCTAGTATACAAAAATACTCACAATTTCATTATTTTAAGAAACTACTATAGAATTTGAAAGTATCACATGTAATGTTATCTCCTCCAGGAAACAATTTGCGTACACACATTTTTATGTAGTTACACGTCAGTTATAGGTTTCATACTTTCGCGTCACAAATAATAAATCACTTCTGTCACACATAAGACATTCATTTAAAGGCTTTTTTGGTTTGTAGAATCACGGATGTTGTTAGGGATTCTTTCTTGATACTCTAAGAAGTATGGTAAAAAAAAATATTATTGGGTTATACAGTGTAGCATATGTACAAAACGGACGTTTTATGTTGCATAAGTGTTTGCTCAGATTTAGTTAATGTTATTCATTTGGAATTGCGTTATCTGTGCGGCACAGTAAAATATTGCAGTTCAAAACATAAAAGGATTTGGGATGCACGTTATCATAGCGACATAATATTATTGAAATGAAAATATACTGTTACTGATATTATGTGTTTAAATGGCCATGGTTGCACGCTCGCACAGTATGTCTCAAGAAGGATAATCGCAGGAGTGCGTGCACGGTGGAGGACGGATGCCCAGGGCTGTGGTAGTGAGGGTGGGCCTGGTTGCCTGCTCGCACAGTGTCCGAAGAAGTCTACTTGTAGGAGTGCATGCGCGGTGGAGGACAAGTGCCCAGGGCTGTGGTAGGGAGGGTGGACCTGGTTGCATGCTCGCGCAGTGTGTTGGAGGAAGGCTACTCGCAGGAGTGGGTGCACGGTGAAGGACAGGTGCCCAGGGATGTGGTAGTGAGGGTGGGCCTGGGTGCATGCTCGCGCAGTGTGTTGGAGGAAGGCTACTCGCAGGAGTGGGTGCACGGTGAAGGACAGGTGCCCAGGGATGTGGTAGTGAGGGTGAGCCTGGTTGCCTCTCGCACAGTGTCCGAAGAAGTTACTTGTAGGAGGTGTGCATGCGCGGTGGAGGACAAAGTGCCCAGGGATGTGGTAGTGAGGGTGGACCTGGTTGCATGCTCGCACAGTGTGTTGGAGGAAGGCTACTCGCAGTGGGTGCACGGTGAAGGACAGGTGCCCAGGGATGTGGTAGTGAGGGTGGGCCTGGGTGCATGCTCGCACAGTGTGTTGGAGGAAGGCTACTCGCAGGAGTGGGTGCACGGTGAAGGACAGGTGCCCAGGGATGTGGTAGTGAGGGTGGGCCTGGGTGCATGCTCGCGCAGTGTGTTGGAGGAAGGCTACTCGCAGGAGTGGGTGCACGGTGAAGGACAGGTGCCCAGGGATGTGGTAGTGAGGGTGGGCCTGGGTGCATGCTCGCACAGTGTGTTGGAGGAAGGCTACTCGCAGAGTGGGTGCACGGTGAAGGACAGGTGCCCAGGGATGTGGTAGTGAGGGTGGGCATGGGTGCATTCTCGCACAATGTGTCCGTGGAAGGCTATTCAGAGTGCGTGCACGGTGAAGGACAGGTGCCCAGGGATGTGGTAGTGAGGGTGGGCCTGGGTGCATGCTCGCGCAGTGTGTTGGAGGAAGGCTACTCGCAGGAGTGGGTGCACGGTGAAGGACAGGTGCCCAGGGATGTGGTAGTGAGGGTGGGCCTGGGTGCATGCTCGCGCAGTGTGTTGGAGGAAGGCTACTCGCAGGAGTGGGTGCACGGTGAAGGACAGGTGCCCAGGGATGTGGTAGTGAGGGTGGGCCTGGGTGCATGCTCGCACAGTGTGTTGGAGGAAGGCTATTCAGAGTGCGTGCACGGTGGAGGAACGGGTGCCCAGGGCTGTGGTAGTGAGGGTGGGCCTGGGTGCATGCTCGCGCAGTGTGTTGGAGGAAGGCTACTCGCAGGAGTGGGTGCACGGTGAAGGACAGGTGCCCAGGGATGTGGTAGTGAGGGTGGGCCTGGGTGCATGCTCGCACAGTGTGTTGGAGGAAGGCTACTCGCAGGAGTGGGTGCACGGTGAAGGACAGGTGCCCAGGGATGTGGTAGTGAGGGTGGGCCTGGGTGCATGCTCGCACAGTGTGTTGAGGAAGGCTACTCGCAGGAGTGGGTGCACGGTGAAGGACAGGTGCCCAGGGATGTGGTAGTGAGGGTGGGCCTGGGTGCATGCTCGCACAGTGTGTTGGAGGAAGGCTACTCGCAGGAGTGGGTGCACGGTGAAGGACAGGTGCCCAGGGATGTGGTAGTGAGGGTGGGCCTGGGTGCATGCTCGCACAGTGTGTTGGAGGAAGGCTACTCGCAGGAGTGGGTGCACGGTGAAGGACAGGTGCCCAGGGATGTGGTAGTGAGGGTGGGCCTGGGTGCATGCTCGCACAGTGTGTTGGAGGAAGGCTATTCAGAGTGCGTGCACGGTGAAGGACAGGTGCCCAGGGCTGTGGTAGTGAGGGTGGGCCTGGGTGCATGCTCGCACAGTGTGTTCGAGGAAGTCTACTTGCAAGAGTGCGTGCATGGTGGTGGACAAGGGCTCGGGGCGATGATCTCCCAAGAGTCGTCGAGCTGAGCAGGTTCTTGTAATTGGCAGCGAGCGTGTTTCGAGACTCGCTGTAATTATCCGCGCTGCTCCTTTCCTGTTCTAGCCTGCTCGATCTTGCTTCCGCTACCTTCACCGCACGCCTCTATCTTTAAGTACAGCTCCAGTCTTGACGATACAGGGGCTAATTAGGATCTGTAATTTATGGACCGGGAGTACGAATGAATTGCTTAAACTGCCTGTGGTTAACTCAGCTGTTTTGGTAACCCTGTTTAAATATACTATTTGTAGATATAACGATCTATTTTTCGTAGACCTGTCAACGATCGACTTTTGGTAACCCTGTCTCAACATCTGATTTGTAGTCTGTTGTGCTTTTTGGTTGCCCTGGTTACGATTTTCTTGTCTTATTGCGAATCATTCCGCTGGCATCAGGTGTGGGCATGGAACCAGTGAAATAGGTTTAGGCTGTTCACGGTTAAGTGAGAAGTTTGGAAATCAACCTGGAAAATAATCACATCCCATATCTATATATATACATTACACGCTCATGTGTAGGCTCCCAGTTAACAGACATTTGGTAAAATAGTTCTTAGGCTTGATGGATCGTTGACAATGTAATAATATTCATGGCTGCTCAAGTCTGTGTATTTTATACATACGATCACATGTTTGCATGCTTTTAGTATAGCACTACTCGAGTCTAACAACTTCCAGGATATTCCGCTGCTCCGTGTACACAAAGCTCAGGAAATTACACCGGATGGCCAATGCACCACATTCGTGCACATTCAGTGGAATAATATTTAGCATAAGCGCTAATTCTTTCTAGTCATTACCAACACTCCTATTAGTAGGGCGTATAGAAGAGTTATGTAACATAATTTATTCAAAATAGTGGCGATGCACTTCCAGCGCAGGGGCACTTCTGGCGCAGGGTCACTTCTGCTGCATGTGAAATTTTAATTGCTTATTTACATAAGCAATTATAATTGCAATTGTTATTGCATTAGAAGTCACAATTGCAATTGTAATTACATAGCAGTTTAATTTCCCCCTCCCCTAACACTCGGACACGGTGTTCTGCAGATGTGAAGAGGTGTTCTGGTGGTCACCGTCGAGTCGTTGGCCGCCAGGCTGTGGTGTTGCAGCGACTGGTACTTGGTTCGATGCTTGTTGGGGGTACTTATGTTTTAGTTTTTCATACTTAGCAATTACGTCAAGTACAGGTGTTGTCGGTTCGGGAACTGGAAGTAACTGAGGTGTGAGGGGTGGAAACTACAGCATATATGTGCCTAGCTTCTCTGTGATTGGTCGATTTGGTGTTGGAGCACGAATTTTACTAGGACTATTATAAATGTTGACAGTTTGGAGTCTGATCATTGAATGAGCTCCCAGGAAGGGCGTCGGCGGAAGGGGGTAAGGGAATACATTTGGTACAGGGAGGGATTGCAGTTGCACAAGATTTTAATTGCACATGTAATAAATAATTAAATTATATAAATGCATTAACCTATATCATGCGGTTGCGTGTACCGATAGGGTACATGTCATAATGAAAGACTTATTACATATCGAAATGAAGAATTGCTATATACAGAACTCCATACATGTCCATTCCCTAGCACAGCTCGGCCTCAACTGAGCTCCAGTATGAAAGGGTTATACCTCACAGCGCTGCACTTCTAATCCTCCTGCACTTCCCCCTCCCCCCCCTTTCCAGGCAGCCCTTGCACTTCTGAATGCACTTTTGCTTCCCCCCTGCACCTCATCACCCCTCCCCCCTTAGATCCTGTGAGTGTGCCGGAGAATGGAATGGTTGATTGATAGATTTCACTGCAGAGGCGTTGACAAGGCGGAAGCTGGAAGGGAAATGCATATAGGAGTAGGGTGCCCCTGCTGGATGCACTTTTCCCCTCCCGTCTCCCAGAGGAGTTGTATTCGCTGGTCGGTACCAGCTACCACCGCAGGAGCTATTGAGTGTTTTCTTTCACCCCACCTCTTACTCAGTACCTAAGCAGAATGGAAGGTCCACATAATTTGCTTAACACCCGCCCCATACCACCTGAAGTAGTTTGTTTCCAACTGCAATGACTTATTTTTTTTTTACATGCACTTGCGTGCACCTGGATTCGGGTCCCTCACACTCCGCGGAGCAGTGTAGCGGGGCCGCTTGCCCCATCACCACCCTACCAGCTACGCCCTTAAACGTCCATGATATATATATTTCTTTGTTATATAAATGCAATAACTTATTACGTGCACTTACATGTGCAGTGGCGTATGTACATCCTAGCATATGCAACAATACATTACTTATTACAAATGCAGTGAATACATATCTCAATGAATAAATACATGAGTCAAAAATATCCCTACCTTTGTGTATGTAACAATGCATTAATGACGTAATCAAAAACTTACAATGTTACATATGGCAATTGCCAAGTCATCAAGTATGGAGACGTTAATTAAACAATCGGTAAGTAATGAGATACTAATAACGCATACTAAGATAGTCTAGGGTTCGAAACCCATCCAAGGTAAATAGATTATCGCCGAATAAATAATCGATTAACTGGCAATTACAAATGAAGTACAATTACCAATAATCACACGCAAAGTATGTGTAACGAGACATTAAATTAAATGATATCAATAAGTACAATTTCAATTAGTACAAAAGCTAATTACACGTCCACACCCTGCCGCTCCTCACTGGAAACTGACATAAATTCGTGTATGTCAAGAACATATACCCCGATCAGCTTGCCTGTCGCATGTCAAATTCTATGCGAACTCGCTAACCGACCGCGCTACCCTATAGCATCAAATGCTGGTTTGAAATATTTTATAATGTCTGTTCTTTAGCGCTTTCATTGCATTCTGGCTAAGCATTATTTTGGAATAAAGGCTGTTCCATCATTTCAGTATTAAATTTACATAGTCTTGCAACATACAAATTTAAAATATAGTTTAATGAATAGTGTTAGACGTGCGCCCATGTTACTTGGCTGGCGCGCCAACTGTCGGTAGACCATTTCAATAAATTATTATTTTCTGTAATTTGATCTTCCTTGTTAAATTATAGTTTAATGAAGTGTGTTAGATATACATTCTTCGTATTATTCAAGGCGCGCGAAGTACATATCCTGCTTCACACACACTTTTTGGACTTAGAATATGCAATTTTTAAGAAAGTATGCCAGAGTTTGAAATACTTGTGAACTGTGCTGATCGAGCAATGTCTCCCCAGCTTGCATGTCCACCGATTAAGTAGTTTAGCTGACAGCCTTGTGTCGTGTCGTATGCCTGGCGTTATACTTTGTTACATCTCTCCTCAATATTCAAGTAAAGTTTAAGTTATGTATTATATTTCCCACACTCTGTGCCCGAGGGTCGTTAATTCTAAGTTTTATTAGTTGACTGTTCAATGATATTGTCACAACATTAGTTTAACTCGAGAGGCTTTGCGAGGAGATATTCAACAATGAAGGTTTGTAAAGTACTTCTCCACATCTAACATTAAAAGTGATGTATGATGCGATGAGCTAACTATGTCTCTGACTGCCTGCTAAAGACCCATTGCAACATTGCTAGCCCATATCTCTTATTATATTTAAAGACTGATTTATTTGTTACTTTGTGTTAACAAGTAAATAGTATGTGTAAAACTATAGTAGTCGTGGTGTAACAGCGTGCAAGCCTGCCGGCCACTTATTTGCGCTAGCAGATGGGCTACGGGCCGCCAACAGCCTTCACAGCGCGCAGCGAGTTCATAAATCCACCACATCACTGAACCACTAGATGGAGAGCTCGGCATACTTAGCCTCAACCCCCCCCCCCCCCCTAATCCAACCACTCTCTCATCCTCCCTTCGGCCATCGCTTGTCTGCCTCACGTCCGCCTATCCATGCTACCCCAGCTCGCTACATCGCCAAGTTTAAATAAGCGCGTATAGATATTTCATATTCTATACGAACACGTCACTTAATTATCATTTATATAATGCAACCTACATGTCCTTTGTTCAATAATAATAAAAAATTTTAATATACGATAACAATAATTAAAACTCCAAATTTTATAAGTATTTATTTGCATATCAATAAGCGAGTAAATTATTTATCACGCGGCTAACTCCATCCGCTCGCATGAAAGCTCGAGCCAATCTACACCTTGTAATATATTATTTATATAATATTTTTATGAAAAAGTGTGCGATGTTCCTTCATATAATCAATGTTTCACACTTTCTCAGCATTAGAAGACTAACTCAGGAGGGTTTGAGAAGTTTGTACTATAGGGTAATTCAACACCTCACGCGCGTACCTTCGTCCAGTTCGCGAACTGACGACACCTGTCACTTGTACTTGACATAATTTCTAATTACACAGAAATAAAATATAAGTACTCCCAACAAGCTTCGAACCAAGTGCCGGTCGCTGCAACACCACAGCCTGGCGGCCAACGACTGGACGGCACCCGCCAGAAAACCCCTTAACATCTCCGGCCCACGGATGCTAGGGGAAAAGGGGGGGGGGACGTTACTGCAATTTAATTGCAATTGCAATTAGATTACAACTACATATGCACCAGCACCACACTTGCACTAGAAACGTAACGTCGTAATTTTGAATAATTTTTGTCGCAGAACTCTTCTATATCCTCTATTTTCTACCTGTATCAATTAATATTAGTTATAAAAGAAATGTTGTAAATAATAGATAATAAATATGTTAAATTTAAATTTAACCAAAAATAAGGTACTTTAATGCAAACGCATGTATAAAATGCGTGTGATACGTGAGCTATTTAACAACCAAACATGTCATACACGGTTTTTTTTCAAAGGTTTGATTTTAAAAAAATATGAATAAACAGCGAATAGACGATACATCTACATTGGGCGTACAACTGGCAATGACTGTTGCAGGACTGCCAACTACAGCTGTAGGAATCCCCCTGCACCTTATGCTGAGGAAACTACTGCAAATGGAAATGCGTTATTTTTTAACATACATCTTTCTGCTTAATTTATTGAAATATTGAAAGTAAATATTTTTGAACGCATCTAAAATTGAATTCCACATCTAAAGTAATATAATGAAATATTTCACGAGATAGTAACAACGTAGACCTTTTTTTTCCATGCGTAGTGCACATTATTCGTCCTGTTGTGTGGATCTCGTTTTAAATAAACCGTATGAAATTCCACAAACAGCATTCGCAAACTATCTTTTCATTAAATTTAATGTGTGTCGTTTGTTTGCAGCGCAGATGCTGCCAAGTCAGCGAGACATTTTCAGCTGCAGTCGCTGTAGAAACGCTGCCTTTCAGCTATGCGGCTGGATGGCGTGAAGCGCTCTGTCCGCTCTCTACTGCTGACACTACAGTAATGCCAACTAGCATAGGCTTTGACTGCACTTTCGGCAGTGATCGGATCTTCTCATTAGTCGCATGCCAGGTTGTCTGCGTTCGGTCGAGACGCTTAGCAGTCTGCTAGGTGGTAGTTTATCAAGACACCCATTCTGCTGAGAGTGATAGTTTAAAAACTAATTCATGTGTGTGGAGAAATGTCATGTTCTTACCTCCAGTCTTTATAGACCTCATTTTGAAAGACTGTCAGTGGTTCCATTGAACAGTCGCGATAAATCACCTAAACTCACGAATGTACACGACGCTTTGCGCGTGTACACTACAGTGGGCACTATCGGTGTTACATCATGTAGTCAAGGAGGTGGAATCGTAAAGTGTTTATCGCGTTTTATGTACGCATTTTATTTCGTGAAGTAAATGTAAAACGTCGGGATTAGCCTGAAACCACTGGCATTGTCAGTCTTTCATCATAGTAACATGTCCCGTGTTTTTGTGGATGGCCTACCTGTTTCGAATGGCTTTCGATGGCTTTCTGTTTCGAATGATGTAGCCACGGATTTCTCGCAAACGGTTCACCTGAGAGTGTTCGGACAAGATAACCTTTTTTTGTTAATTTGGACGTGCTGAATAATAAATTAGTGCACGCTAACAATATTTTAACACGATTTGTACGAATACAGGATTCCAAAACCCCATTTCCCCAATCTAAGGGGATGCTATTACCTACCACGTTTCACGAGGCGAACGGTCTCCATTATACAAAACACTATTCGCCGATTAGTCGCTTCGTCACAAGTAGTGTTTCTAAAATATTCAACTTAAGGTATTTCGAAATCCTACTTTTGGGGGCGCACAGCTCCATTAATAATCAATTTCGGAAAATGTGGTTCTTACATTTTCGTCTTAAATTTTCCTAAAGTATCACCTTCCGGCGTTTGTCGGTGTCTGTGACTCATCCGGTATATGTTATGTTTAAGTGGTATACTCCTTTTAGAAGTCTCAAGTATTTCTCAAAGTATATTCTTTTGTTACAGTGTGAAAAATATTGAAAATCAGTTGACATTCTTCCCGAAATAGTGAAATTAGTACTTTGATATTCACTTATGGTAGCTAAGCATTTTGATGCCAAACAAGTTTGTTAATGTGTTTTACTGTTGTGTTTGGCTACTTAATATGTCAAAGTGAATTCTTGATACTGTACATTGTGGTCGCAAATAACCTATCATAAAATAATTTTTGGGGTAATCCCGACCACGTGTGTGCCAGTATTAATATAGTGTTATTTTTGTGACATAGGAAAATGTCTCGAACATACAAGCGTAAAAAGCCTCGTGTCACATACACTGTGGAGAATGTAATCCAAGCGGTCCAGGATACGAAGGACGGCAAACTATCGCAGAGAAGAGCTGCATTGAAGTACGGGGTCCCGAAAACTGTTATTCAAGAGCGGGTTAGTGGAAAAGTCAGTGTTGACTAGTTAGGAAGTAGGCGACCTAGACGTTGAGTGTGAAGGAAGAGCAAGATATCGAAGATTGCATAATTGCCAGGGCCTATTTTGGATATCCCTGCGATCGCCGTGAACTACTGAACCTAGTTGGCGAATATGTGAAAACAAATATGCCTAGTGTGAAAACTCAATTTGCTGATGGTACTCCTGGTTAGGACTGATACCTCGGGTTCATGAAAAGGCATCCTCGCTTGAGCTCGAAGAAACCAGAATATTTACAAAAACTGCGCAAGGATGCTACAAACCCTGATGTTGTGTATGATTTCTATGACAAATTGGAGAGTAGTAGGGCCAGGGAGGGGGGTTCAGATACAAAGGGATGGCGCCTGTAATGATATAAAAGGGTTAAAATGATCGAAAGGGTTTTTCAAAAATTGAAAGTTAATTAAACCAGAAGGGATACATTTATTGAAAGGGTTAAATTGATTGAAAGGGTTAAATTAATTGAAAACGGTTAATCAAAAAGGGTTAATTAAAATGGGTTAGTTATTAATCAGATTAAATTTTTGTTTTTACTTTTTCTTGATCTTTCTTTCTTTTGGGAGGGGGTAGCAGGAGGTATGTACGAGGTTGTCGATGAAGTGTCCTGGAAGCTACTGACAAGAGTGGTGGGTTGTAATGTGTTATATAGGGGTAGAATTGAGTGCAAGAGTGGGCTAAGGCTAGTTTTTTTTCTAATTTTGAAATGTTTGAAGGGCTGCTGGTTGTAAGTAAGCAATTTTTGCGAATATATCTAACAAATAAGAGATATCCAGTGTGTTTAAACGATTTCGAAGATTGACCTAAATGTAAATTTTATGTTTTTTTTGGGAGGGGGACACTGCTTGTAGATGGTGTTGGGAGATAGTCGACTTTGAAAGATACCATTTGTGTGTTAGTAATGACAATGTTTTTTCGGAATGCGATTAAACATTAGAGAATTTATGAGTGTTCTACGTACGAATAAATTACATGAATCGAATAGCAAATTTCAAACGACTATGTGAATAATAAGTGCAACTACTCCAGTATGGAATTTAATGTAACATAAGTCTCGAGTTTAGAAATATAATTTACACGAGAGAGAATTTTAACATTTGGTGTCGACAAATTCTAAATAATGACAATTACATGAGAGTGGAATCAACGATCTACAAGAAAGTAAATAACGATAGAAAATCTTACCTCAAATGATAATAAGATAAGTCAGTTCGATGTTTGAATGAGTAGCACTTACATGGAGCTGTGAGTAGATACGTCTAGTGCTGCCAATAGACAACTGTGTTTAAATTATGGTAAAAACTCGTAAATATAGGAAAAAATACAAGAATTTTTGTAGACTGAGCTCAGAAACACACTTAATGAAATGGCTCCTCGAAACCGTACCTCTGTCCACCTCAGAGGTCACTTGAATGAGTGGATGCCATGATGTACGTCTGCTTATATATACGTGGAGCTTGAGGGTAAGTAGGAATTTACGACTGACAGAAAATCTACCAAGCTACTATTATTGAGTTATTATCCACGAACAATTTAATCACCTCTTTCTGAAAGTTAAATGTTTCACATAACATTTTTAAAAAATCTTACTCTGCTGGCATGTTTGAAATTCACATTTTCACTTCGCTGGGAAAAATAATAATTGACACACATTATTTAACAATGTACCCAGAGAACTGTATTACCATTTGCGAATAAATGTTCTTATTTTAAGAAGCTGTATTTTAAAATAATTCACTTTTAACAAGCAATTAAACTTTCCATTAAAGATTATCATGATGTTTGTGTCGAAGCCAATGCAATCTCGGTTTAATTATGATGAAGATTAACTTAAAAACTGAAATAGCACATACTTAATGAGAAAATATAATCACAATGTAACCGAACTATTTAATGATATAATCTTCCTCGAAGAAAAAGATGAAATCAATTACTTATCACAAATGCAGTATCTACCTGAAAAGAAAAATAAGTTAACACAAAAAAAAGTTTCCTGATAAAATACTTTTATATTAAAACGTAAATCGCGGCTATCACTAGAGATGGTAGCTGGTCCAAATAAGTTAACACAAAAAAAAGTTTCCTGATAAAATACTTTTATATTAAAACGTAAATCGCGGCTATCACTAGAGATGGTAGCTGGTCCGTGGTTCAGATAACCCGCGATCGTAGCCTCGTCAACCAAGTTATAGAGGTGTGGTGATGATGAGAGAGCAAGCGAGCGAGCTGTACACATCTCTCCTCCAAGTGTTCATGAGAAACTGAAGATGGTGGAAACTAAGTAGCTGAGGTCACTTCGCTCCAGTGTTCCCTACACCCCCTCCCACCCCTTGTCAGAGTGCGACCCCGGACTGCCTGCGATTGTCAATCTTTTCAGCACTAAGGTAAGATGGTGTCAACTGCCAATAGAGCCTCGCATCACCCAGTTCGCCTTTAGCCATCCCCTATCCCACCCCAACCTCCCACCCCTACCCTGCACTACTCACCAGAGCGACGTCTCCTGGTGGTCATTCACCCATATGCCCTCGATTATCAATTTTTCAATTTTGAGTCAAGATAGCGACAACTGATTAGTTACATACGGATAGAGCTGACTGCTCGTAGCCACCCTACCCTGCATCCCTCGCCATAAGAACCAACCCGAGTCTAGGGAAACTTGCACTGAGATCAAGAACCCAGACCATCCTTCCCACCCCTACTCCAGAAGTTGTATTTTTGAGAAAAGCTAGTTCTTCTCCAATGCCACGGCAACACACCCCAAACACCCGCCATTCACAGTCAGCCTAGAAAAACGTATTTTGTCAGACAACTTTGGGAACAATCCACCTGCCAGATACCCCTCAAGATGGCAAATTGGACTCTTCCAAAGTGGTAACCTGTTTGCGCAAAACTGCGCCTATACATGAAAATTGGACTCTCCCAAAATCTGTCCTGTCCAGTTCTGTGACTTATTGCCCCACCTGCCCCTCTACCGACTCTCCATACCTGGAGCTAGTGAACATCCTTTGTGCACAGCGACTGTTTGAAAAAAATTCGCGTAGCGAACACACGTAGACTAGCTTTGGAAAACCATATTTTCGAATCTTAGCCGAATAAGTTGCAGATTATTAAAGGAATAATTGATGAGTGCAGATTTAAAAATAACAAAAGATTTCTTCACTATAAGCTATCGAAATAAAATCTTGGAGACTCCTGTAACTAACAGCAGTAGAGAAACTGAATTCAAATGTCAATGAATGATTATTAAAAAAGAAATAGATTTATTAACATGCATAAAAATATTCTAACTCCTATGGTATTTTATGTTACCAAGGTTAAAAATGCGAAAAAACTGAAATATATCGAAAAATATTGCTACGAAGACTGTGACCGAGGTATGAACTTCGGCTAGATAGATGATGATATCACCTAGCAAGCATTGTGGGTTGTCATTGCAGTCAGGCGAATCACAGGGTGGTTGCGAGTTCGTAAACAGGATGGGTCACCACTGTAGTGTGATGCGATTTTGTCAGTAGTTTTTCTGTCTTGAAACAGGGCGCTAGCAGAGGTTAAATAGCATTTTCAAGTTCTATATCTAAAAAAGGTAACAACCATGAACAAATAAATGTTCTTCACACAATGTATGAAGTTACGACTGATGATTGACTAAGTAATACATTATTTTTATATTTTTGCATAAACATTAACTCGTTCACTTATTTCTCTAAGAAATTTGTTTATAAACTTACAGATCTAAAGTATGAAGATAAATGAAACACACATTCACTTTGAAATACATTTTTTAGCATATCCCATATTTCAAACAAAACACAATATTTATTTACATATACTAAAATCACACTCTTCTTAAAATATTTATTTACATATATCCAAAAACCCTATACTTCTTTTCTGGGAATGAGGTTGTTAACATTATGGTGGCGTTGCAGGAAGACGAACTCATTACTCTCAAATCTGTGAGAAGTTGTTATTCACTGCAGATTCTAGATGCAAATGCTCATTATCTGTCAGTTGATTGGTTCACTATTGATAAGGCTAACAGTTTAATTGACTTGCAGATGCTATTGTGGTATTTAAATACCTCATTAACTGTATTTCAGGGCTGAATTTATTAGGGTATTCAGTGTAGTGTTGAGGGAAAAAATGTTGACAGGAATTCTATATCACACAGGGATACACCAGCTGACTGAATGAAGCCCTGAAATACAAGAAGTGTAAAGTTCGTGGAAAAAATTTGACATATGCATTGTACTGACATGAGGCTTGACTTGCAGTTCAGAAGCTCTACACAGATTCTGGGTTTCGTGGAACAGGAAAAAGTTACTCATTTCCAATTGTATAAAACCTTGTAGCAAAAATATTTATCTGTACATTTGAGCAAGTGAAGAGATTTAAGCGGTTTTGAAACCTGGGACTTGAGAGTTGGTGAGGGTGAAGCGAGGCAAGTAATGAAGTAGTGTCTTATTCCAACCCTTCTTATCGCTAATAACTTGAATTATTTACCACCAGCAGTGAACTGACGATATTGGCTCACATGTACATCCATTTTCGATATCAGTTGTAAAGTCCACCTGCTTGCATGAGAACTAAATTCTTCAAGTCTGGTATCAAGTAAAGGAGTATGTTGTTGTCATAAAGCTCACCATCGGATGAGTGTAGGACAGGGAGGGAATTACTTTGAAAATAAAAGGTTTGTGTGACATATTCCTCCACCATGAGAGATTTCAAGTACTTACCTGCTACATAAATGGATAATCTAATAGGCTGAGGCGATGCCATTATTAGGCTTAATAAAAAATGAGAAGTCTGCATCACTGTCAATCCTATCTTTAACTATCTCTGCATCAGTTAACCTGCCGGTGAACATGCTAGCCAGTATCTCGTATCTGAGATTGGATGATGAATTTCTCACTGAAGCAGAGAGTTGGAAATCAAATTACTTTTAATCCCTGAATTAACATGACTTTTTGGAGGTGATTCAGTGGCTGGAGCTGGAAATGTTAAGTGCAGTGATGTGGAGCTAACTGAGGAGCAGATTGTGGAGCAAAATGTGGAGGTGGAGAACCAGTGTAGCAAGTTTTAGTGTCTATTTAAAATATCACTTGGAGAAATTTTTTTTCTGGCAGAAATCACACTGAAACTGTTTTCTTGAATTTTTCATTCCTTTGCTCATTCTTTCATGTTATAAGTTCTGCAGAACAATAAATTCTTTGTCGCAGAAGCAACACAACAAAGACATAATTTCTTCCATACTATTTAAAGATTAGAATGCAACTGTAAAGCGTACACCTTTCAGAGGTAGTTGTAGGCAAATCCAGGAAGCAATTCTATTACATTATTAGTTTTAAACACAATAGATCTGAATTGCAGAAGGTGTTAAACGTACATTTTTCAAATATAAGATGTTTCAATCCTTGAATGTATTTTGAAATAATTTTACGTATTTAATCACTTTCAAATTACGAAAGATTCATTTAATCATTATCCCGCACACAAACTTTTATCTGCAAACACATTTAGATTTTAGTGTTAAATGCATGCAAACAAAGTTTACGCAATATTTTATTGTCAGAATATTAGAATTCATGCATTTGTAAAGTCAGTAAAAAAGAAAAAATTTTCAAACCATTAATTTCAGTACATTTACTTACAAAATACATTTCCTCAACACTATATGTCCACAAAATACTATTTTTTACACCAATCTATTCCATTCTCTCCTTGGCAATATTTGTAGAATTTTCATCTGTTTGATTGTTATAATTTTATGTGTATTTGGGTGCATGTAATATTGTACATTGTGGTAAATCAGGAAAAGTTTAATGAAAGTGTGTATACACTTCTTTGTTGTTAGCTGGTAGGATTGTATTTGTACTTATGATATACAGGAAGATTTTTTTTTTCAGATCTGGACAAGAGATTAAATCATTACATTTTTCACCCTCTAAGGAACATTAGATATTTTTGAAATTAAATGGACCATCGCATATCTCTCCAAAATGTCTTATTCTGGTAAACAAACAAGAGTAATTCATACTTCAGTTTCCAGGGGTGACAGAGACGTAAATAGCTGTTGGGTGGAAGAAAGAAATATTTACAGTAAGAACTTCACAAAGATACTAAAACTATTTCTTTCCAAAAGAGTCTAAATGGCTTACTCCAACGTGCTAATAACTTGCTAATGTTCACTTACATTTTCTTTTCTGTATGTACCAGACTGTATGTAACTTTTTCTTGTTGATCCATCTTTACGGAGTATTGTATTGCATACAATCAAATACTTTTATATTAAATTTCACTCATCCTAAATAATGCCATATGACTCAAATAACATCCACAGGTGATTTGGGAGGAGAATCATCATACTCAGTTTCACTTTAGTCAGATGACATTGCCCTAGTTTGCATTAATTTTAAGTTTTCCTCAGCAGAGAAAAACATTGAATTAGATTCATATGTTTTATGCAATTGTTTGATCAAGGAGCAACTGTATTATTTTTAATGTATATTTCTTTGCCATTATACACACTTTCGAAAATGCATTTTTGCTCAACTCCACCTACATATACTTTACAATTATTTAGGCAATGTTTGTAAATATCTTCAATATTCTCATACTTTATACAGCCACTGTCCCATTTTAAACCATGGTGATGGTTAGTAAATTATCTATTAGTTTTCTTCTATTTGGGAGATATACATTTCAAGTCAAATGGTGATTTTAAGCTGAATACAGTTGCATGTTCTTCCATATCAGTAATAGCTAATTCTTTAATGAAAAATTTTCTTCTCCATGCTCAAATCAATGCACATTGCAAAATATATCGCCATAGCCATGGTTAGTCATCTACTAACTCAATTCATTATTTTTACGAGCATATCTGTTATGTTGTAACTCACTAATCTATTGTGAATTATAAGAATGTAAGCTTGCACATTTGCTGGAATTGGTGTATTTGCAATAATTTGAATTTGTGAATCAATCCTGCTATTTATAATTGTTTTGTCATGTTTGCTTACATCAAACACAAATAATGCTCCTCTACTTTTCTGTTTTGGGTTCTAGGATTGGTGAACTGTTTTTGTTATAATGTGTTTCCTGAAAGTTTGTATACATATAATACAAAATAGTGAATTCCCCATTGGCGAAGTTCATATTTAAATGCACATAGGAGTAAGCTTGAATATTTAAATAGTTTAATATTTTTTATATCACAACTATCGAATGTTGATCTATCAGCTTTTAAATTGGTTTGTCCATTTGTGTGAAAACAAATGACAACATATCTTGGCTTTTCTGACGAAAAACTAGATTTAACATTCCAAATGACTTTTTCTGATGTTGGCAGTGTTGGGAAAACCTCTAAAGCCCACAATCTGAATGCAATGTCTAGATTATTCCTTTTTTTGGTCAAATTTAACAACTTTAAACTTCACAAGCTTTAATTTCAAAATGCAGCATCAACCATTCCTCACTGCTTAATTCAAATCTTACACCTTTCTCCTTATTAGCTGTATCATATATGGCATTCAAATGAGTATTTCCAAATAGAACAACTAAATTTTTTTAGCATTTAATATTATGCTTGTATTTTTCAGGAGAGCCCAAAACCATACAGTAATAAAACTTTGTTTTTTCCACCTGGGTTTATTTGTAGTGAGCAATCACTAGCATTGTTCCACCCAGCCATAAAAGCCCTATTTAAATATTGAGAAAGTTCTTTATCGTGGAAATAATTCCAACATCTCGTGCTGTGCTTTAACGATTTCCACATCATTTAGAAGATATGCAATTCTGTCGATTAAATTAAGTATTTCATTTCTTTCTGATTTTGCAGTTGCTGGATTACTTGCATCTGCTGTCTTTTTAATTGTTCCTTTAAACCTGAAACTTTATTTCTATGATAACATGTAAATGTCGTGATTTTGTATTGAAATCCTTATTTCTGATGCAAATGTGTACCAACCTGCACGGAATGGTTCACACACATGTATTTCCGTACTGGTGACTGCATTTTCATAGCTGATTGGTTTTTCAACATTAAGTATGCATTCCATTTGTATTAACAGTATGTCCTTATTCTTTTAAATACAATTTGTAGCCATGTGTTAACTTCACAGTTTTAATTTATTTGATGTGAGCATTTTATGTTGATATTAGTCTTTTTATACTTCCTTTCTTCGAAATACGTTCCTTAGTGACATTTCTTAAAATATCGGCCTACTTTACATCCGAATTTACTATTGTATACAATACCCATTAAGATTTTAATGCACACAGAATGCAGCTGTTTATATGCCTTTTTAAAAATCTAAACGAACTGTTATTTCTTTGTTTCTAAAATTAATAAGTTTACAGTCTTGATCGACAATTGTAACAACTATTTGATGAAAAGATTCCCTGTTACTGTAAGATATATCAATGTATAAGGTTTTTCAATTATTTTAGATCCTGAAACTACAGCACATGTGAATTCATGTATTGTTTGTTTGTTTTCCATTCAAATATGAACTGCCTACAGTATTAACATTTATACAACATACATTTACCGATAATACATTAACTTGGTTTGATGATTCATGTAATTGATTAGCTGGATATAATCTCAATTCATAACCCAACATATTTGCAATTGAATTGTCGTCCAAGAAATTGAAATCGCTGTTACTATACATTGCACTAGTTAATGTATTTGGATTTCCACATAATCAGTAATGTACATTTTCACATGATGCCACTTTAATATTTCGAGGTCCTCAAACTCATAAAATCGAACTGGTATCCCAATCTACTAGGTTTTTTACCAATATTAGCTGTAAATAATTGGTTATGCATATCAGTGTTTGGTATACTGTTGTAATAAATTCTATTAGACTTATTTGCCATTCTCCATCTAACTCCAATGCAGGGAAATATACAGCACGGGATTGCGGCGAATTTCCACTTAATATAAACGTATTTGACTTATTACTAATGTGTGTAACAATTATAATTACATATATTGGCTATTTATGGCCAAAAAAACGTAAGCATAACTGTCCACAATTTGCTGTATTTTGTAATTGCCCTGTTTTGTAAATATATCTTAATTGGGTGTTCTTAAAATAATTTCATATTTCAATTGGAGGATGTAAATCGCCGGTCGTAACACGATTGATTGATTTTCGTTTTTAGTTATTGAAACCCATTGTGTTCCTTCATTTTGTTTCGAATCTAAATTATCATACATTCACGAAGATTTGGTTTCTTTGGCAAATGGTCTCTCATATACAGAGCTCAGACATAGGGAATATCCAGTTTCTTTAGAAATAAATTAATATCTTTGATAGTTAATGCACATTTTGGAAGACTATTTAGCTTTCTGCATTTGTTTCTGTGTTTGGAGGTTTTTTTTGTCCTTGCCCGACTGTGAATTGTTTCAAATGCATTCCTTTACCCTTCCGAGGATTGATTCAAGAGCTGTTAATGCTGGAAATAGGAATGGGTTGATTCCTCCTTTCTTTGTTTTTCTTTAGGTTTATGTTTTAGGCCCATGCCTCTCATCACCTTCGCACGCATAACTTTATCAATAACCCAAGCTCCAACATTTTCACCTATAGATGTAGATGGATTCTTCCTTATATTTGCTACTTTATTGGCTTGAATTGTATCTGCATTGTCTTTCTTTCAAATGGTTTGTTTGATCATAAACTATATAGTGTTCTTTACATGCGTTAATTGGAGTTTATTCCTTGATTAATCTGTGCCGAAAGTTTTGCAAGTTTTAACCTGGTCTGCAATAATTGTACTTCGGTAATTGTAATTTGAAGTGGTAATTTATTAATCAATGTATTAATACACAGCATACTTTTTTGATAAGTGTAGTATGAGCCATTGTTTATAGCTGTACATGAACCTATATATACCTACATTTATTGTTTTATGTTATTATGTTAATTTTACATTGTGTTACATTATATTGCAATAATACATTACATTAGTATGTTATTATACATTACAATATGTAATGTTAGTACATTATTTTACATTGCAATACATTGTTAGTATGTTATATTACATTTGCAATATGTTGTTAGTACATTATGATATATTACTAATGTTACATTGATATGTTACTAACATTACATTGATACAATATATGTTACTAACATTATACTGTATATTTTTATAGCAATTAAGGTTATAAAACAAATTGTAAATCTGCCGTAATTGTAAATACAAAATAAAATGTTATTGAACAGAAACATGGAATTTTTTACCATAAAATATACATTGTATAATAAACGGTCCTCTTTGGTGTCGAAAAACTAGTGTTATGTCATTGTTGGAACATCCGAATGGACTTTCATTTGAAAACGTATATGTGTTTTCTAAAACCATACAAGAGTAATATAAAAAAAATTGCAAGCATTTTGCCATTAATCGAAGGATGCGATATTTTCCTTACAAATAAAGCAGATATAGTGCATCGGAATGAAGCATTGCCAAATTCTGGATTTATTTTGGACTATGTTTGGTGTGAACCACAGGGTGAAATACAGCAATATTTCAGTTTTGGTCGACATTCAAATGTTGATTGTTTTTATCTATCACAAAGTTATGCACATATACCGAAACATAATTTACATGATTGTGCAAATATGGTCATTTCGCTTGAAACAGATAATATGAATCTGTAATATATTTACAATGATCATGTTTTGGGCGATATGACATTTACGAAGTTAAAAGATGTGTGTTTTTACTGTTGGAAAGAAAAATATTGTGTTTTTGTAATTATACTGACACTTCCCCTATATAATAGCAGATGTAGGTCTAGTTTCGAGTTTTTTAACTTCCATTCGAAGAACAATGAGTATTTCAAGGTTTGGACATAGAGATATAAAAGGCAATCATTACAATAGCTGTGTAACAAACAATCATGATGGGAATTGTGATTTGAAAGGACATATATTCCATTATATTGATATGGCTGTGAAATATAGAGATGCGGTGAATAAATGTTATGTGGAAGACTTGAACACTATTACACTAAACGTGTTTAAATCACAATCAAACACTATTGAAGAGAAATTAATAAAGTTAGTGGATCTCAATGATAATGTTTATAAAAACATGAGTGTAATTGCAAACATTTTAAGCAATATTATCTCTGATTTGCAGAGTAATAAATTTAGAATAGAAGAACGTTAATATTGATTTAATAAGGATTTTAACGATATGGGAAACAGTTTTAACAACACTACTTACAGAAATGCAAGAAAATTGAAGAGTTGTAATTAATGAAGTGGTAAGCACTATTGCAAAATAATTTGAAAAACAAATGAAACAAATAATGCAGGCCAGCTCTCGAGATATTTAAAAAACATGTTCCGGGCTGGGGATGCATGGCCTTCGAGAAGAAACTGACTTTTCGGGCGAAGACATCTTCTAGAGTAGAGGTGGGAGTCATGGTCTGGGTTCTTGACCTCTGGGCACACCCCTCTCGCGAGGGGTGGAGGGTAGGGGATGCCTACAGGCGAGTGGGAGTGATGTGAAACTCTCTTGCCTGTCGTTGCCATCTTGCCTCAGTGGCAAAAAATTGATAACTGGGGGTGACAGGTGAATGACCCCAGGATACGTTGCTTTGGAGCGGTTGGCCTTGGGCAGAGCGATGTGAATATTTCTCAAGGGCTTCTACCATCTTAGTAGTGCACCAGTTCTCATGCTGCATAGACGTAACACTGGATCTCTGGACTTCACTGAGCTTCGGAGTGTGGTAGACACGATTAATGTTTTATAATATACACATTTAATATAAAACTATTTTATCTGGAAATGTTTTTTTTTTATTTATTGGGAAAAAATAAATTTTTGTCCAATAGTGCGTTTATCATGTAAACCTGTTTCCGTGTTTTTAGACGAAACTTGGTATGATTTTCAACTTGCATTTGTGTTAACAAGTTTGCTATATTTACCAAACTATATTGAAAAAAATTTGGAATAGGTAATTAATTTTTTTAATAATTCACTTTTATACATTCACATACTTGTAGGATGAATCAAATCATTAATAGTAGCTTGGCAGGGAAATAGGTTCTATCTGTAATAAATTTCAATTCGGTTGCCTTTAAGATGCCGGCCATGCTACACATATACAATACTCATTCATTGAGTGACCTCAGAGGTGGATGGATGTCATCTGCCCTCTATGTATGTAAGCATGCGCACCTCATGCGATCCACCCATTCATCAAGTGACCTCCAAGGAGGACAGATCTGGGAGAGGTTCAATTTTAATATGCGTGTTAATAAATTAATTTATTTTTACATTTGTATTATGTTTCTAAATTTCCTACTCGCCATTCTCACAGGCAGACGGATGTGCAAGGTATGTGCAAGATACATCAAATATATCTTGTTTAATTTATAAGGGACATTTTGTTGTAGATCGTAAATTCCACACTCTCATTGTTTTATAGTTCTAGTTTAATTTATATTTCTAAGCTCGGAGTAGTAACATCATATTACATTTAATTCCATACTGGAGAGTCACGTAATTGCACTTATTATTCATATAGTCAAATGACGTTAGTGATTCGATGCATGTAATTTCATACATAGAACACACTGAAAGAAATGTTTCTCTCGTGTGTAACATTTATTTGCATTCGGAAACAGTTGTTTATTTAATTGCTTGTCATTACCAATGTGGAAATTGCATATTTCAAAGTCGCCTATTTCCCACCATCGTCTACGAGCAATATCGCCCAAAAATATAAAATTCGCACTTAGGCCAGTCTTCGAAATTGTTTAAACACTCTGAAATTCTCTCGTGTGTTAAATGTATTCTTAAAAATCGCCTATCAACCTCAAATATCTCTACAAACACATCAAAATTATATTTAAAAAAAATGACCCTTAGAAAACTCAATGCCTATATAAAATCATTATGACCCACCACTCTGGTCAGTCGCCTCTAGACCACCACAGTGTCAGCATCGTACAGAGCTCCTGCTACCCCCTCCAAAAAAGAAAAATAAGTTCATCAACAAGGCAAAAAACTAACCCTTTCATTAAATTTAACCCTCTCAATCTGATTAACCCCTTGCATTAACCCTTTTTCATTGACCATTTTCAATCAATGAAATTAACCCTTTGATATCAATTAATTTGGTCAATAAAAAGGCAGCATCCCTTTGTTTCAGAACCGGCACGCCGCTACTACTTATACAAAACTGAAGACAATCTAGTTGTTTAGGTAACCACGATATTTTTACTTAACTAGAATGGCTCACAATCATTTTTTTTCTCATTGTGACAGACTAAGGCAAACCTTCCTCCTTGAAATCTACATATATTTCTTTCATAAAACATATTCAAGTAAGTGCCTCTGTTTTGATGACTAAGGGTAGGTTGAGTACAGTTGCATTATCAAGTTAATTTCAACTTAATTCTGTAATTGTGTTTGTTGACTTCACGCATCCTCTCTTCACGGTCAGAAACTCTTGCACCGACACTATTTCCACGACTGGGATTTGTCCAATACCCCATATCCCCACAGTTGTAACATTGTACATGCTCGCAAGTACCCAGCTTCTTTACAGCGTGTATTTACGTCCCTTATCTTAGTCGAAGATCCCCTCTTCGAACTCTTGTCTTGGTCTGCTGGTTGCCCAGTGGACACTTGTGATAACAGCTCGCGCTGGTTGCAGTGTCTGCTAGCTTGTCTCCCGCTTCTGGTCTTTCTCGGTTCTCATCAGTCGGCAATATCTACCTAATCAACTTGAAATAGGTTTGTTTCGCACTTCAAGGAGAAAATAACCTCGAACTTGTTAATTATCAATCCAATTAGTGTTATATTAAGTACATGGCGTTCCTCAAAACTCCATCCTTTCTTAATATTATGATTACAGATTGAATTTTGCTGTATACTCCAGGACACGAAGTTTTCGGTCCATTTTAAGTCACCATAAAAAAGAGTACATGAGGTATGAAACTCCACAACAGTGAATCAAGCTTCTTGGGCCGTCTCTCAGTTAAAATTGTTTTCCACATAAAATTTGGATACTGTAATATATATATATATATATATATATATATATATATATACTGTAATTAGACGCTGTAATATTTTGTCTCTGTTATAGATCATCTCGTGTTGAAGGTGAACACTTTTAGGTATTTGTCTCTTATAATTGCCTTGGCACAGGGCGGCAAAATGTACAAATTAGCTTTCATTAGTCTCTGTTGGGGCATACATTGTCGTCCTTTATCACTGTCAATTATATAACCGTCCTTATAATGTTGCCACACTGTATTTCTGACCTCACTTCGTGGCTTTGTTACAAGCTCAATCTGTCGAAGTTTACGTGCTCTGGATATTATGATAAATGAATTATAATTACAAATAACATTTTGATATTTCATTCACGCTTATTAGTTCAGGATAAAACCATAGGTCACTAAAAAAAAAAAAAAAAAGTCTTTGTGACAACTACAGTAGAGGAAAGCTTATACGAATTCATGAAATTATATTGATATTTGTATTTAGTCTCATCAAAGTGTAACATTAAATGATGCTAACTGTTTTAACTAACCTAAATTCAAACCATTCACAAAAGTCTTAACTGTCAGTATACCATAAAATGTTCAGAAGTTATTTAAAATGCCATACTCTAATACAAATAAACTATGCAAATGTTACAGTATAGTCGAGGGAATATGCAGCATTGCGCATAAAATCTATGCAGTAAATGTTAAACTGTGGTGTCGAAACATTTGACGGCGGCTTTTCACTTAGAATTGCCAAAACCACTTATTTTCGAATAATTTTAGAACGGAATTTTGATAAATTAGTGCATTAGAATCATTTGGGATAATATTATATAATATAATCGGTAGCTTGTTCCACCTACCTTATTTAATTCCAAATAAAGGTTCGACGGATCTTCACATATTACAATGTTCTTTACAAATACAGCTCTTATCTTACCTATGATGTAGAGGGAGGATGTGGAGGGGGGGGGGTGGTATAAATTCTTCGTTTAGACGGAAATGTATGATATCGTTAGCCTACTCGTCGGTATATGACTTTAGATGTTGTTGTACTACTTCTGACAGTTGTAATGAAACTACATCGTAAAGTTATGGAATTCTGTATTTTAAACGCCATCTGTATTCTATGCATAGTGTAAGTAATGATGTCCTAGACATGTTGCCATGGAGGTAGGAAGGACGTTTTGCATCGTAAACTAAATATAATGTACGCTGGTGTTAGTCGTTTACGCATGCCCTCAACATTGTCACGAGGACTGCTATCACATTTTTAAAATGACGTACCGTTTACGTTTTACAACAAACCTGTCCTTTCACAAAAATTGTTTATATTGTTTACATAGTAGTTGGCGAGAATTTTACTATCACCACAAATAAATTATTAATGTAAACATAGTTAAAACCTTGGTTCAAAGCATGTGGCCTTGACAGTAGCAAAGGCAAAACACCAGGCCAGTGTTGTGACGCTGTTGACCTTCATTCTCTACTCCAATAGCCTTTGTGGTTTTATCATCTCGCTTACTTGCAGAATTAGCGGAAGAGGAATACCTTGCTAGTATAGTGTGAACGAACACAAGCACTTGTAGACGTAGCGCTGGTAGTAAGAGACGGGCTCCAGATGGAGGATGCATGTGTGGTAGCAGTTCCATGCTGCTGTAGAAAGCTGGAGAGCGCACATGTGTGCTAGTTAAGGTAGAGTTGCGAGCTCGATTAGGGAGAGAACTTTGGACGAGACGATGTGACTGGCCTGGCAGCTGTCCCCGCGGTGACTCTGCACTATCGTCCCAACTGTAACGACGGACAGTTAGACTGTCATACCCGCTGCGCAACATGGCAACGGCAGGCTGTATGGTCGCGTACCAGCTGCACAGTGCACGCTTAATGTTCCAATACTCGACCGAGTTTCTGCCAGTAGCGCGTTGAAAACACTGTGTGTAGGATTTGAGGTTATAACTCCGCTTAATTGCTTTGTCATTTTGGCACACTTCGCTTGCCTTACTTTAATTCAGCTGGAATATATTGAAATTTTTAAAACTATTTTATTCGTGAAAATAGGCGGGCCTCGAACACGTTCATCACTATTGACCACGTGTCTTTGACACTGATTGTCTATTGGACAGTGTGTGTATGTATGGTAGGAGCAGGACAGTGTGGTGCGGGGCCGCGTGTATGCGGTCAGCTTTCAACTAAGCAACTACGGGCACTCGAGCTGTCCGCCATTTTGGTATTCGGCTGGCTGCATGTTCTCTTCCAGGGGATGGCAACAATTACATGTTTTGCAAAAATCTATGTTTCTAACAAAAAGCATCGGTAATTACACATCTATGTTTTGAGACAAATTATTTACTTTTACAGATGTTTAATTCGCGATGTATGAATTTATTTTCTAAAATGTTATTTGCACACATTTAACAGATTCATTAACTAAAGTTAATTTTACTGGATTACCACCATTTCTCTTCGCCAGTGGTCAAATTCGGTAAATTTGAAAACTTCATAGCACAGTAAATTTGCGTCAAGTTGTAAAGCCCGAGAACGTTCAGCTCTTGGCTGTATTCACTCTCTGTGGACCCTAGATTTAACAAAATGAACTTTAACATCCAGTATTAGCAAGTAACTCTTTCACAATTTAAAAACTTTCTGCGTCGTTCCACTTCGAGGTGCCTGATTCTCCATGTTCTTCAGACTCTGAAAATGAACAAATATGTAGTCCGTTCATGATAAAGTGAGCAGTTTTGACGTTCTAGTCAATTTTAGTCAATTTTTTCCTTTCAACACACACACACACACACGAGCACACACATATTCCCCCCCCCCCCTCCCTTTTTTCACGCTTTCTGCCTCTCGTAATTCAGTGGGCTAAACCAAGTTCGTTAAGGGATAGAGGTCTTAATTAAATAAAATATATTATAATTTCTTAATTTTATTTACATTAACTACAAGCAAAATTCTCTAGACTAACGACATCTCATAATAAATTGATATCTCTTACTGTATACAATAATTATTAATTATTTCAGTCAGTGCAATTTATAAAAACCTCAAGGCAATCAGTTATATAATTAAAAATCCGTCCCAATAGAGTGTGTATTAAAATTGTGTCCATATTTGACAGTTTCAATATTACAATAAAATCCGTATTGCATCTCAATTCAGTCCCACCTCAGTTTAGTTCATGTCCCGCCAGTCGGCAATGTTCTAGACTTCTCCGAGCGCCCCACGCACAGTAGCCTTCATTCGTAGGTTTTCACGCCCCGTCCATTCCACCGCAAACTCCTTGTCCGCCGCCGCCGCCTCGTAGTCTCCCGGCGGCCATCCTCTTCTTCGCCGTCCTGGTTTCCGCACTCAGCAATAATAGCCCAGTCAAAATAGCTTTCTCAAGTTAACTTAATGCGACAGTTTTGAAACTTGGCACACTTATTTATGGGTATCTAGCGTTGATTGTATCAAAAGTACCGATGAATCAGAGGTGAGCTCTATCCGCCATCTTGAAAAATAGATATGGTTTTTTGGGTTTTCGTAAATATTTCTAAAACTGTTGGTCTCAGCTCAAAATTGTCTTGTAAATAATTGAAGCTTACAAAATTCTACACAAGGAAGGTTATATTCATTTACTTCATATCTCTAATAGTTTAAGATAATTTGATGCGAATGATGTACATTTTCGCTGCTTGCTACAATAAATCTACGTGTAGCATTACAAATAAGCTCATAATTTTTTTAATGTCAGTTTTTTTTTTAAGAGTACACAAGAAACATAACATTGTGGGCGAATATGGTAAATATGATGAAATAACCAATTTAAAAATAATTATCAATATATTATAACATTTATTTAAATTATTGATTTATTGTATACATGACTTTTAAAGTTAAAATTGAACTTAATGACAGAATTAAGATTTACAGTACATTTGTTTTACAGTATTGTTTGATTTTTTCCTCTGGTGAGAGGGTGTTGAGACTGGTTTATCAACTGCAGACGTAGATGGTTCTGGATTACATCCTCATCGGTGGCCTCCAGAAGTGGTTCTAAGTCGTCGACTTCCTCGTTGACTTCATACAGAGTTATACTGATGCCATTTAGGCACTCGCCATGACAGTTGTGGCAAATGGTGATGCAATTCATTGCATGTTTTCTACAGCCGGTGGTACACTTGCAGAATGAGAATGACATTTAGAATAGAACCGGGTGCGGTGGGGTCTTCTGTGGTCACTGGCATGAGCAGATACTGTTTCTGCCCCCATCCCCAGAGTTCGGGTGGTAGTTTATTCCCTAGCCACAGCTGCACCTGGCAGTATACTCGGAAGGAGTGCTGTTAGGCTGCTCCTTACTTTGGTAGCAGCACAGAAATATCTGGTTTGGCATTGTATACGGAGTGTGTGAATGAATGATAGCGGTGCAAGTTGAGGGAGGTTTCTTTAGTATGTGCTCTGTACAATTTCAGGGAACATCTGTTCCCCGCTTCTGCAACAGCATTGTGGGGAGCTGTAGAACTGTTGAAGACATTAGCAACATCCTGCAGATCAGTATGCTTCGTAAAGAGTTTAAAACAGCTAAGTTTTCCTTTACAGAATGCTGCCGATGTTGTATAGCACCCAGCAAAAGCATGCATGAAAAGTATACTGTGATTCAGTCCCAATCGGCTTCACAAATAATATTTCCCATTCAGATGGGGTTAATGCATTGAGCAGAACCACCAGGTCAACGTCATCGCCAATAACTGCTACATTGTCACTGACAATGGATTTGTCAATGGCATTTGTAACAATTTGTGTCAACATCGTCGGATGTGGTTCGACATTGTCCCACTGTCACGAAGTCTGATTGATAGAATGGCAATCACTCTTGATTTTTGTTTCCATTGCAAAGGAAGTGGTCTTGCTTGAGTGTGATCTCTGTTTCTTCACCAAAGTGTATGTCCACAGACTTCTTAAGTCGATATCTTCAGGTCTGCTCAACATCTTTGGTACTTTTTGCTGTGCTGGAGTAGCTATCAAAAACAACAGTACAACTCTTACCAGAGTAATATTTGAGGATGTAATCGAGGTAGCTTTGGTAAATAGTCAAACATGTAGGGCCTCTTCGCCATCCAACTTTGTGTAAGAGGTATTCACCATCCATAACTATGTCAAAGTTGTGGAGATCGACATTCTTTTCTCTTTCTTCGAATATGTCATATATGGCACATTTCTTTGTTTTCCGCATTCCAGCTTTATCGAAGAGGTCTAACGGAAATGAAGCCGACTCATGCTGCAAGTATGTCTTCAAGTAGTCATTGGTTTTTTTACTGATGGATATCCTCTGGAAAATCAAGAAATGGTCAACTGCTACTTTAGCATCATACATTTTAACAGAACAAGTCATGTTGGCCAGAGGGAGTGCTCGATCTTTTCGTGACAGCTTCACATCTGTAAAATGTTTACAAACCACATTGGCTATTGCTTGCTTGTCAACTGCTAGAGCATCATAGCATGTGATTTCGTTGTTTCCCACGGCTCCAGTAGCTATTTCGTCTGTAACAGGGAATGGGGAACGACTTGCAAACCAAAGTGAAACCTTAGCAATGTCTGTGGCGTCCCTAGCTTTTCGTTATTCCCTGAAATCTTTGCAGCTCCCTGGAGGATAAATTAACTTCACAAAATTCTAAGGACATCCAAATGTCATGAGTAGCAGTCAGGTCCAGGACCCACTTACTTACAACACACTCTGTGACAACCCGTCCTCATGTTAGGCCACTCACACTTTTCATACTCTGCATCCAAGTCTGTTCAATGGTCAAGTATGATGAAACTTCCGTCCAAAATCGATACGTCCTTCGCATCGTGAAGTACCCTTTATTCACAAATTTCTCATATTATTCGGGTGCCATTATGAATGGTGGCTTTTGCAAAACCTGTATGTAAAGACGTCAAGATTTAGCATATGAAAAAGGCCACAGGCATGGAAGAATGGCATAATTTGCTGTACACATCTGAGGTGGCAACCCCAGTCACCTGATCCCTCAGCATGAATATATTACTTTATCAAGATGACTTGATTGAAAAATAGAACCCAGAGCATTGCAGTCAGTCCATTTTTCTTAAGCTGAGTCAGCTTGTTTTTCCATTTTCTTTGCTAGATATACTAGGTGGGGATTTTGATTTAGTGAGATTAGTGAAGGAGACTCATCTTGAAAATCTGTCATGACCTCATCGATAGCCTTACGTTCCTCAACACTGATGTCAAGTTGCTCAAGTATTATGTTTGACAAAGCTGTTTGAATTAGTAAATGAGCTCGCACTACTCTAGCAAAAGCATGATGTTGCAACATCTTGTCGAATGATACTGGGGCATAGATGGTACACATCAGTTCATTGAGACCACTTCTATCCATGAGATATCGAATGCACCCAAAAAAAACATCAAAAGATGAAATCCTTCTAGTTGTACTACACATTTAGATAGAGGTGAGTCAGGTGGAGCTGCTGCAACTATTTTTTTACTTTTAATGTGATGTGGTTTGTCAAACGTATCAATCGGGGACTTCGGATTGCTTTTGACACTTATTTCAACAGCAAATCGTAATGCTGTGTAGATTGTGTCATAAACAGATGGTGGTGAGTTGATGAAAGGAAGGGGAACAACATTTTTCTTTTCACTGTACATGTCTTTTGTTATGGAATGTATAAATGCCTTCCATTCTGTAACCCCAGGAATACTGAGCCATTTTGCAGATATCCATAGGATGTCGTAAGGAAACCACCTTCAATTTTTCCTTATACTTCCAGTGGAAGAACTCGAAGCTCTCCAGAAGATTTGGAGCTGGATATCTTGGTTAATCTTGGTATTTCTGTTCTTCTTATGGCTGAACTTTCTGGTGTAGTGCATCTAATTCCTCCCATAGCATGAAACGTGTTTAATCCATCGATCGTGCAGACATTGAAGTCGGTATTGTCGAACACGAACTGACTAAATGACCCATTCATGTCAGGGTGAGTGTGAAGAATGGTCGACATTTCCAGCAATTGAACTTCGTGGTATGAAGAACAAAATCCCAAACTGTGTAAACTGTTTACTAAGTTTTTGGAGGCATATTTCCTGTATAGCAATAGACCTAGGTTAATTAATATGGGGGACATGCAGGACTGTGGTCCCACAGAAGTGATGGAGTGCGCAATGAAAATGCATTTCCTTTTTCTCTTCAAGGACTTTTGTTTTATTCACTGCCACCTTCTCCAGAAAAGTAAGTAGGATTGTGGGAACACAGGTACTCTCGTCTTTCAAGAAGTAATCACCAGGAGGGTAGGTGGTTTTATCATACACATGAGACTGGATATCCTGCCTTATTGCTGCTGCAGTTTCAACAATTCTGAATCGGTTCTCCGTTGTGTTTTTCTTTTTGTTCTCGTACCACACATTCAATATATTAATACATGTATCTATAAAACAGATTGTCGTAACCTTTCTTCCATCTTTTGCTATAATGACACGGTCTCCATTTTTTTCGACGAGTTTAGACTTTATTGTGCGGTCATCAGGGACACGCCCTGTCGTAGCTGAGCGCAATCCTGAGAGGGTATGTTGGCAGTCATCATTATTTTGTAAGAATAAATAAATTTCTGCCATAACTGCTGAAACATAATCGGTTGCAGGATGCCTGAGTTTATCTCCTTTTTGGAGCAGCATGCAGATAAAATTTAGCGAAACACTCTTTGTGGTACACTCCTTCTACAACTACTAAATCACTAACAGTGGACAGGCGGATTTCCACTTGTTCTGCCCTTGCATTCTTCCTTTTAGAGGCTGCATCCAAACCCTTATCTTTCTATGACAAGCTTCGAACATCGTATACTACTCTACGCCTCTCTTTGGGTTTATTCCTCTCTCTTTCCTTGAATTGTTCATCAATCACTTATGTACAGAAAAAAAAAACACTTTGTTTTGAAGTCAAATGTCTGCAGTGAAGACCTCAGTCACAGGCTGATCGTCATAGTCAGGTTGTGGCATAGAGACGACATGCTACCCGGTATCGTGTAATTTTTCCGGCACAAAGTATGCACTTTGAAAGATGTTAGGCCACTCACCTGAGACACCTTGTTGTTATTTCTTGCAGTGCTATCTCGTAATAACGATGCTATTCCTATTTCACTCACTGTCGAAACACCAGTGCCTAATTAGTTTGTCTTGGTCACAAATAAAACACTTTGCTGCCATAGTGCAAGCATAACACTCGTCTGCGAGAACATCACGCCCCCCCCCCCCCCCCCCCCCCGCAAGTTATCAAAGTTGTTTACACACTGAAGCTATCTGGCAGCTGATGCCTACTCACCAACCCTAATGTGGAGTCGTCTAATCTGAACAGAGGATGGCGGGAGAACCTAGCTACCTGACTGCTGACATCATCCTCTTTGTTATCTGCAAGTTCCAAGTCTTGATGCAGATGACAGCGCAGGTTGGCTGTACAATAATATGTATATACGCTTATTCAAAGAAAAGTTCGGATGATACGAGCTGATTTGTATGAAAACACATGTGCCATATAGCAGCGATACTGTTATCAGCAACAATGTTAAACATTCACACTCGATTATCTCGGAAACTATGAGAGATACGAAACTAAAAAATAGGACCTTTTTTTTTTTTTTATAACTTTTGTGATCGATTTGCTTCAGCGCAGTTTTAGAGCTGCGACAAACAGTTTTCAGTCTTCGTAATAATTATGAAAAACCAAAAAACAGTACCTAGTTTTCAAGATGACGGCTAGAGCTCACCTTGGATTTATCGGGACTTTTGATATAATCAACACTTGATACCTATAAACAAGTGTGCCAAGTTTCAAAACAGTCATATTTATTGCACCCAACTGGCCACTTTGAGCATTCGTTGACTGGACTGGACTTTTTATCAAGTCTGCTGGTCGCTGGACCGCTGCAGCAATAAAATAGTGTCGCATGTCGTTATCCAGAAGTTTCGCTGATTCCCTGGTTGCGCCGAGTGCCCTAATTCCCAGTACGTTCTTGTGCCTTTTGTATGTTAGTCTGCTCCTCAGCATTGTGACGATGAGGGCCTGTGACGTATGTCAAGCCTCACCAGTGTCAATCATTCCCGGTATTCCCCAGGAAGGGAAGAGCCACGTCGGCATGAGAGGAGGATGGTCATAAGGGGAATTGGTGGCCCGTGCCAGCTGCAGCCCGTAACAGTACCTATCCTCCTCAGTGGTAGCCAACTAAGCCAACCCTCTGCAACTGTGGCAGGATATGAAACTTCAGTACCCAACATTTTTATTGTCTCGAATAAATATAATAATAATTAGATTTTAAAGACGTGTTGCACAAACGTTCGTATGTAATAGGTACTTGGGAAATGGCCTATTTTGAAACACTTCCATAACCAGGGTTGCCACAGGGTTGGAAAACAGGGAAATGTCGGGAATTTCAAATAAGTTAGTTAAATGTCGGGGAATTTTGTGATATGCATGCTACATTCGGCAGCTCTGTCATCGATCGTGCACCGCTGCCAGAATCATATAGAATTATTTCGATTGTCGCAAACGAAATGCCTAGGCACTTTTCGTTGCAAATTTATGCAGGGATTAATTCTGTAAGATCTGAGAATATTTTGGTGGAAAAGAGTGTTATAATGGAAAGGCATCTATCCTTACACGAAAAAAGTTAGAAAAATGGTCGGGGGGGAAAAGATTATTTTTGTCTGGAAACCAGGGAAGTGTCAGGGAATTTCCCAATGGAAAAACATGTGGCAACCCTGGTAGAGAGAACGGCCGTCTGCAACTGTAGCTTCTCTTATCGTCGGGTAGCACTGCCATAGGCCTTATCACTTTATGCATGTGTCGGTTAAGTGAAACAGTGAAAGAAATTATAAGAGAAGTAAATATTTAACAAATCTGCTAATTTTTACACTTCGATGCATTAATAAAAACTGAAATCGAAAGAAATAATTTAAGTTATCATGAATGGTTACCTAACACTTTTTTATTCGCTGTTAAGATATGGAACTACTTCTCATCAATTATTACCAACTTTACTGGGCGCATGCCACTCAGTGTGCCCGTTAAAGTATACGCAGATAGGGGCAGTGACTTGTTCCAAGGTTGATTTCAATAAGTGCTCGCTTTATCGTGAACAGCCTATAAACATTCTTCAGTACGAGTAGATAGGTGAAACACACAAGGCATTTTACATTTTATAAAATTGAAATTGTAATCAAAATTTATATCAAAAATCGAAAAACCAACTTTTTTAAAAATAAATATGTACAGTTTTTAATTTTGGATTAGAAAATATAACTGTGAATGTACAATTTATAAACTTAAACATTTATAAATTCCTGAATTTAGTTAAAATTTATTTTTGTTTGCGAATTTTAGGAAAAAGTCTTCATACACAGTGCTTGTAAATTCCCCTTAACAAACGTCTCGGATGTGCCTGTGTTGGTATGCAACCAGGTAGGCAGTACATTACTTCAGACAATCACCTGATAGCACGCGACGTCTACTCTGCCTCGAGCTCCATGCATGCGCCTTTGTGTCTGCGATAAACATGGTTGTGTACACGTCTGCGGAATACACAGATATGATCCTTGTGTATGGCACAGCTGACGGTAATGGAAGACCAGCTCGTCGACTGTATCGAGAGTGTTATCCACAATGTGCGACACCATCACACTCCCTTGTTGCCACAGTTACACAACGGCTCCGAGAACAAAGTACCTTCACCGCTTCACAGTGCTCCAAAGAGACGCCGCACTCCCGAATTGAAAGAGGCTGTACTGCATCACGTTGGACAGAGCCCGTCAGCGAGTACGCGAACAATTGAAACAATGGCCCCACTTGGAATCGCTCTCTCCACTAAGCCATTGTGGCCCCACTTGGAAATTAACTCAAGGTTGAAATTAGATACTTAAAGTAAACAAAAATGATATTGCATTACCTTCATATCTCTATGC
Source organism: Dryococelus australis (assembly GCA_029891345.1). Classification (NCBI taxonomy): domain Eukaryota; kingdom Metazoa; phylum Arthropoda; class Insecta; order Phasmatodea; family Phasmatidae; genus Dryococelus; species Dryococelus australis. Next base: position 213,254,574 of record CM056993.1, on the reverse strand, counting down.
AATAATCTTTATGCATTAATACGAAACTTTCATGTAGGAAAAAAGTAATTTAATAATGAGTTTTAGGGTAAACGGTAATGATTGCGTAATATGATCTTCGAACTTAAGCTGTATTTTACCCCGAGGATTCACTCTGCAAAATTTGAAGAACTTTTGTTGAGTTTCAAGGGACTTAGACGTATTAAAGATGTACAGACAGCTAGAGATCGTCTTCAAGTTGTGTGTGTAGCGCAGTGGGTTAGTGCGCGGGGTTGTACCACAACTTTCGGTTTTACAGTTCAAATCTCCTTCATGTAACGAAATTTGTCGTTATTTTATGTGATTGTCGTTTATAATTTGTTATTGTCAGAAAACATGAGCTACGGACACAACTTCCTAACCACGCCGTGTAAAAGTTTATAAACATGATAAAAGTTAATAATTATAACGAATTTTTTAAGTTGTGTTTATTCTTTTATTATGATCGTGTGAGTTAATTGAAACATTTCCCGTTACTTACCTAAGCGTATGTTAAGTTTCATTTTGTATGTAAACACGTTTTACAGAACCCGTATTTTTTTTCGTAAACGGATATATATACCTCGAGGTTGTTATATGAGAGTCCGCCATCTTGTCTGTCGCTGCTCCGTGGGTATTATAGCAGAAACTTAGAACACGTTCTATTATAGTTGCAGGCATGGCCATGAGTACAATAACTGTTATACCCGGAGCCAGAGCCCTCCGGAGGGGCTGGATTGTAACCTACACAGGAGCAGAAACGCTACCAGAGAATGGGTTAGAAAACTGCTAAGGTAAAGTGTATCGTGTAGGACCGGCTTAAGGGGAATTTGCTAGCACTGTGTATAATGACGTGCACATGTCGTGAATGAAGTTAGCGTGCTGTCGGAGGCATAGAGCGACACAGTGAGCGTGCCAGCTATTCGACAATCAGTCACGTGACCTCTGTGATTGGCGTCCATCCTCGCAGAAGGGGCCACGGTGGATGAGCGGTTAGACTGCTCGCCTCCCACCCAGGCAGACCAGGTTCAGTCCCCGGTCGGTTCACTCTGAATCTTCACAAGTGGGAATTATGCCGGACGATGTCGCTGGTCGGCGGATTTTCTCGGTGATCTTCCGTTTGCCCCGCCGCATCATTATGGCTCTGCTCCATACTCGCCTCGTTTCATCTTCATCTGCTGTCAAGACGTGGATGTTAAGAGCCGCCCCAATATCATTATTCACTCGCAGGATACTAGATATGCTTGCTTATTACTGTCTTCATTGCCGCAATCTTGCCCGGACACTAATAACGTTGCTGATGTCGATCGCTTGCAGCACACTAGGTAGAATGCGCCTGCTCTATGCGGTGTTCATTCTCCATTCTCCACTTGATAGGTGATTGCCAATAGCACAATATAAAAATAACGTTGGTAGGTTTCGATGTTGAAAGCAATTCCTATGAACTAGTCATATAAAGTGTTGTCATTTCTTCCAGCCTAGTTTTAGTGCAACGAAATGATTTTATTCGTGTAAAAGTTTGTGTGTTGATATTCCAAAGGTAAACGAGCTGATCGCTTTCGAACAATAAACTTGACAATTTGTACAGTTACATGTAAAGCTATAGCTATACTGGCGACGGCTGAAGGCATTATTATTATTGGCTGCATGCGCAGAATGTTGACTTCCTTCGCGAAGGCGAGACGCTGCATGGCTACAGTAGGTCGCAACCTCTGGTGGTCAAACATGCCGCTCCGCTCTACTTTTTTCTCCTTGCATTCAGCTGAACTCCGGTCTTTCTGAGGCGAACAACTTCATAATGTTACTTTTGTCTATGGTACGTACGCCGTATGTGGTAACCACGACCGTGCAAGAATGGTCTGGACACGGACTAACGACCAACGAAGAGTGGCGGGAGCGTTTACAGACTGAGGCCACTTGAACATCCGTCCGCCATCTTCATTCCAGTCAAAACAAAGGTCCATGGTAGGGTGTAGCAGTAAGGAATACCACGCATGCGCACCCAAAGAATCGACTAATAAAATATAATTGGACATTTTCACGCACTTGCTGGCTGTAAATAGTGTCATTCGCGGATTTTGCTTTGCAAGGTTAAAGATGGCATAAAACAAACCGCTGGGAAGTTGTATAGTGTAATATTATGAATGTTATTTTTGTCAAGAACTGTGTTAATATCGAACCAGCCTGCATGTTTGAGTTTGCAGTATATGTCTATGCATGGGAACATGTAAGCGATTAACGTATCCATTTAAGTACTCGGAAATATTAAAGGTGCAATGGGCTGTGGTGTTCCGGCTTGAAACTGCAATGCAAATAATTTATACACTACAGCAGTCTGGCATCGAACCACAAAGTTGGTGAATCGACCTCGTAATCAAAATCATTTTTTTCGTGTATTGAGATAGACGTGGAAATTATATTTTGTGGGTCCTCACGGAAAGCAGGTTCCTGCAAATGCTTGAATTGACGATAGATCTTACGGTTATTTTTAATTAACATATTACACCATATGCACGTCAATATTTTGCCGCGACTGAGTTTAACACTGTTACAACTGCGAGGTAAAGAACTGTAGTATTTATTATTTTGTTATTGATATATGTTAGGTTATTTCTTTGAAAGGACGGCCTCAGTTGGAATAAATATTAGAACGAAGGAACAACCAGTCAATCGATAAAGGCACACAAATTCAAGCACGCAACTCGTGTTGCTTATTTGTTGTCATACAAACTTTAAAAGATAGTGGTAACTTTTATGCCGCTCATATTTATGTCTTGCTACTAATTGTTAATTCGGTTTATTGAAATTTATCGGGCTGGGCTTAGTATTTCGTCGGGATTGTGGCAAATCACGTTACAAGACTGTTTTTCAAACACCTAGGGCAAAGGTACACTGTTGTGATAAATAAACAGACGTGGATGTAAATAGTTCATTTCGTCATGAAAACAGTTCATAGTTAATACGTATAAATAATGCACATCAACAATTTGAAATCACACACACAGCAACGCCACTTTACACTCATCTGTTAACGACACACACGTAACAGTAAATCAATATTCAAAAACTTATCACGTCTCATTCACGGTAACATGGCAATAAGCATCAGCTGACAATGTTTTGACTCAAATGAAAATGGTGAGACAGTTTGCTGATGGCTTCCGCTATAAACGCTGTAATCATTCATCACCCTCTCTATGTTTACTATATAGCTCGTTAACACGGGCCTATCTAATATTGTTAGCGAAATGACCCCCTTATTGACTGATTTAGTTCATGTAGTATCCGCAAAGCGCTATAAGCAAACTAGTGTTGTTAACTTTACAGGTATAGGGATAACGCCATAGAGAAATGAACGTTATTTACCCATTTTAAGAAAAAAAACTGCTATTCCCCTCCCTATGCTGGCCATGTCAACGCACTACTTCGGCAGCAGCGCTCTGCGGCTGAGTTCGTGAACTAAATGGGTCAATAAGGGCGTCAACTTTTCAAGTTAGTGTCCAGACCTGTCTTCTAAGACCGTGTTCGTAACGATAACAGATGATGCAGACTGATTTGTCGGCGTTTGTACGTGTCTTAAACACTGGCTCATTCATTGCGATCACAACAGCCTGAATCGTGTCTAGGAGACGCATAGTTTATGTTTAGATTCTCATTGAACCCGCGTTTTTACAAAATAAATTGCGCGTCAACCTGATTATATGGCACTAGTTGTATTTCCACTTGAGCCTATAAACATTATTGCGAACATCAGTCTAATAGCCTATGTTTATACCCACACCTTAAACCAGTGTATCAGTAACCTGGCTTTCGGAAAGCTGAATTTGTGTACGGTATAAACGTTGCCAAAGTGAGGTTTCGCCGTATCTTGAAACCGAAGTTTGTAATAAGTTTCGCGTAGAAACTTTGGTTTCGTGCTTCGTATAAACAACGAAACTTCAGTTGCATTTGTAAATATAAAATGAAATGTACAATTTGGATATGTAGAAGTGTAAAACAAGATGTTTAATGGGTTGACATTAATGTGTGTAAATGCAGAGGGGTTATATAAATTTGCTGTAGGTACAAAAATAGCTAATACACAGTAAATATGTTGCATTAAAAAAACAAATACCATTTGTTATATTTTGTCAAGCAATGTATGCAACTTCAAAAAAATTGTTATACTAAAGATTTTCTGTAAAATATATTTTCTTTTCGTATCACTATAACCAAAAGATTAGTTTTTTTTTTGCATTGTTTTATACTAGTGATTCCCGGCATAAAACAGCACAAGAAACATAAGTATCCAAAACGGAGTTTCATATGACACTATAATCACACAACTAAAACCTTAGTTTGTAAAGTAGGGTTTTCCGAAACTCAGTTTTCGGCTTACGGTATGCACGTACTCGAAGACACGTAGTTTGGCTGGCCGTAGTGGGGAAACAAGCTTTCACTCTCGCGACACGGAAATAGTTTCTGCGCTTCCGCCATCTGCACTCTACTTTGTGTCTACTACTGTGCTGTCTTGCGGAAAAATCTTACTTTAAGGCTGAAAACGTGATACGAAAATGGAAAAGGAAGGGGGGGGGGGGGGTGCAGAGAATTTACGAGAGCTAACAATTCGGTGAAATGTAGCAGGCCTAGTGTGCGTGTTTTGTATTAAAAATAAATAGCCAGGTCGTATTGTTGTGGTATCTTTCGCGTGTACTTGCATTCTTAACGTCGTTGTTTGTTTCCATTTTGTCTTGTAAGTATATTATATTAAGTCCTGAGGAGAATAACCAATAAAAGTATTTCATATTTAATGTGATTGAGCAGTGTCTGAAGTGAGGGAAAATCGCTGCGGAGTTCGTAAGCTTGTTTTGCTTCTCTATCGACGTTTCACAAGTGATTCATGATGGAAGCTGTAATCGTAAGAGTAAGCCAATAAGCAGGAGATTTAGACTTGAACCATGATCTTGGTACAGGTTTGCTGGATGTGAGCGAGCATGCATGGACGCTCTCTAGCACGTCGTTGTTATCCTGACTCGACAATTCTTAGCCACTAACTTACTGGCTACAACAGAGCCGCGATTCGTCTTACTATTTCGCCAATATCTCTAATCCTTCTTAGCAACAATTTCAGTAAAGCAAGAAACGCAGCCATTTCATTGTTGCTCAATGTTGTGGTTCCTAACCCAACATAATTTGCGCAGTGAAAAGTATTTCTGACCATAATTTGCAACGTGCCGGCGTTTTCTTTCCGGTTGCATTATATTTGGAAATATTAAAGTACAAATACAAAATAACGTGAAAGTAGTTGCTGCATAGCCAATTGTTTTCAAAAATATTTCGTAACTCTGGTAGTGCAGCTTTCGTGGTAACATGGTCACATGCGAGCTGCGTGGCAAGCTCTCAGGGTTTCCACTCCTTTGCCAGCAGCACTGTCAGAAACGTAGACAGAATTTGAGGTTAGACCATCTGTCGTGTGATCAACCGGCTTCTGTATCCTACTCTTCCTGTGATATAGTTTTAGGAATGTGAAGTTAGCCCAGACAGTTAATTACTACAAAAGAGTGGACATGATGAAAAACCAAGCACGATGAACGTAAATGTTTATCACAGAGCAACATAAGATGTTGACAGTTGTGTTGGCAGTGGTTGCTCAATGTTGTAGGCCGCAGAAGACGAAACTCTGCTCTACCTCGTGTTTAGTCTCTTGGTGCAACCATCACTGACCATAATGAAGTTGTTCGTCTTTTGCGCGCATTTCCCAAAATTGGTTCGGCCACCAACAGCACTGCCAGTCACGTGGTCTAAATGGATGAAAATGTTTATTTATATTAAAACTTCCAACAGATAAAATACTGTGGTTTATTAGAATATATTCTAGTATTATTAAAACCAAGTTACATTAGCTCATTGTTCCCGATAGTGTTTTTGGCAGCAGAAGTGTACCTCGCGTGCGTACTCGTAGCGTATTGATTCGCCTATCAATACGGCGGCATGTATGTATCTCGTAGCAGTGGTTCGGAGCGTTGTTGCGATCTCGCTGGCCGCCATGTTGTGTTGTCATTCCTGGACGTGATGGCATCGCGTGGATATCAGGCGTTTGTCTCTCGACCTGTTTGCATCATCTGCAAGGAGAGGTCAGGTGAGCAAGTTCTTCCTAGGCCCCGTCACACGGGACAACACACACTACACTTCTACACGCTGTTCACGGTAAAGTGAGCACTTTTTGAAGCAGTCCCTGTGCAATAATAGCCAATAAATACATTTCATTGTGTCCTCGGAATTTGTTTTAATTATGATGAAATGTATAAACTGTGTTTATTATTCACATGTCAGTGTTCACATTAACAAGTAGCGGAAATATATAAATTACTGAAATAAAAATGTAACAAGGGTTTCAAAATTGCTCACTACCGTGAACAGCCTGCATCTACAATGCAATATATGCGGCGGAGTCGTACAATGAAAGTAAGGAAGGGTTGACTATAGCCAGTCTCGTCCGTCCGTTTCCCAGCCGAGCCATTTACAATCAGACGTCGTACGTACCTCCGTTGTTAATTTTGTTCATGCAAACTAATACAGACCAAACTATTTAGAAATTGGGAAACAATCCCCATTATAAGTGAAAATTATTGGAATAGTTTGTGCGTATAAATACACAAAACACAAGTACAAGTAAATAACGAAATTTTATGGGATTTAAATTTTTTAAATCTAGGAATAATTTTATCAAGTTTACTATTTCGCAGAAGGAACTCTGTGGCCATCGTAACTAACATTCATCTATTCAGGAAAATGCAACATCATTGCATTTTACAGCTGCATAATCATTCGAAAAATAAACAAGGAAAACAAAACACTGCATTACACTAATGAACTTCCTCCTAATGAACTCTAAATGTAAGAGCTGGAAAAAAAATGTTTAGAAGGCCCGTCAAAAGTGTAAGCTTGCCAAGGTTTTGACGGACGGATAATGAACACCTCTGATTGGCTGTTGGTCACGTGATTGACGGACGAATAACGGGCGGACGCGACATGTTGTAAATCTTGCCAGAAATGTGCGAAAATATTAATGCTGGAGTTTTAATTCGTATACGAACTGTCCGCCATACCATGTAAGGTACAGTTTTGGTATGCTTCAATACTAACTTCGCTTTCGATTACTCAAGACATTAATTTACGAGCCTTCTTCGTGTGGTCGAGAACGAACTAACTTTTCCACACACAACACAACCCAACCCAATACACTGATTGGCTAATCCCTGCGAAGATAAAATCGCACGAGAAGTACAACACTGAATAGCGAATTGGTCTACAAACGAAAGGCAGTGGAGCAAAACATTTTCTGTACAGGGATGTTCGTGTACGAAACTGACCACAAGTATGAACTTGAGTGGTTTGTTTTTAAATCATAGGCACCTGGTCAACGTCCGACTCTTAGTTTGCGTCTCGCTAGTAGAAATCATAGGCACCTGGCCAACGTCCAACTGTTTAGTTTGCGTCTCGCCAGTAGAAATCATAGGCACCTGGCCAACGTCCAACTGTTTAGTTTGCGTCTCGCTAGTAGAAATCATAGGCACCTGGTCAACGTCCGACGCTTAGTTTGCGTCTCGCTAGTAGAAACGGAGCACTTGCGTCATGCTGTTCGTACGTCTACATTGCAGTTGACCGCAGTTTTTTTCCGGTACTCGGTTACAGCTCACGCCTACATCTACTAATTCTGTTGCAGGGTGTGTGTACACCCACAGGTAAAACCGGGAACAGTCGGGGAATCCCAAAATGGAATTGCAGTAGACATCTTGTATTACAGATTGTAGGAACCCGCGATGAATTACAGATGTTCACAATTGATAGGTATAACATTTCTGTACAGTAAGAGAAAACTTAAATTAAATGCAAAAGGAATGGTTAACATTTTTTAACCTCATCATAAACACGTGGCCACACTTGGAAAGCATCAACATGTTAGCCAGTGTACGGTTAATTTGACATGCGTCATCAACTTGGTTGTGTTGTTGGGTGACGTGTCAGCAGCCTTTAGTGTTATTGCTCGAAATGTGAAGTTTCCGTGGTTCGTGTGAAGAATTGTTGCCCTTAAGTGTTGTAGAACGGGCCTCTCTGCTACGATCCGTACACTAAAATGAGGTACAAATTTTCGTATTTTGTGTACCTGCCGTATGTCGAAGAGCATCTATATTATACGTATAGATGTATGTACATATAAGAACATATAAGTTATGCGTGAGAATATCATACGACCAGGTTTTGAAAGAGGATGCAGTAACATATTATTACAGGCTGGAGCTTAACGATATATTTAACGAAATATTGGATATTAATGAAAAAAATCCTAATTGTCAAAATCAAGTTGGCACCGCAATTTAGTGACACACCACATGCATGAATATACCACCATTAATCTAACTGGTTCTCGGCCAGCTGTGGTCGAACTATCATAAGTATGGGCTCCTAAGTGGTAGCTAGGTGCAAAATGTCACGGGATGAGAGTTCGTATTTATTCACAACCAACACATATTCTCTTGTACTTGGTATGTCACATGATAAATTATAAGTGAAACGTTCACCATCAATAAACTATTTATTTGAATTTACCAGTATAGCAGTCCTTGGTGGCTCGTCAGGATTTTACAATTTTTTGGAATATTATATTCCAAATTAAAACTGGATAGGAGGACAACTTTTCTCCCGTCCTGGTTCATCAGTAGGAATCACATCTTCTACACACAAAACCAATCCAAAAACATGAAGATGCTGGGCAGATATCTTTTAATTGCCACTTTACACTTAAATGTAATGCCATACATTTTGGAGAACAAAACCAAATATAAATACATTCCTTTTTCACTAACAAATACCGACCCTGAACAATAAACGTACATCCTACTAAACAATTTCGCCAGAGATAAAAATAAACATTTCATATACAAAGCGAGACCTCAATTATTAAAATGCATTAAAGTGACCTTTCCAACACAACATCCAAACATATTAACGAAGTTAAACACTAATAAGATAGGTAATTTAACATAATGATCAAAATTATATAAATACAAATCGGGAATGAATAATCTGATAAACATTCTGCATATATACACAAATCAAATAAGGGTTTTCTTTTTTGTACTATTGTCACATGAATACACAACCAAGTAAACTAAGAACACAAAAATTGTGTCAATGTACCAAATATTGATCCACCTCACCAATAAACCTGTATAATGGGCAACACTGTTAAACGGGTTTATAAATATTGTTACAATTTCTCTCTAGAAATGTAGTGGGCTATACCAAGTTCGTTTAGGGATGGAGGTCTTAATCAAATGAAATAAGTAATTATAATTTCCATATTTTATTTACAATAACTACAGCAACATTTTGTGAACTAAAAATCTCACAAAAAAAATTTAAATCACTTACTGTTCACAATTGACACCAATTAATGAATTTTTTAATTACGACAAAGAAATCGATGAAATTAAATAATTAAAGAGCAATCCCAATAGACAGTGTATCAATATATTTAATAATTTTACAATATATGTGTCCATATTTGACAGTTCGAATATGTACAGTAAAATCAGTTTTGCACTTCCATTCAGTCCCACCTCAGTTCAGTCCATGTCCCGCCAGTCGCAATGTTCTAGAGTCCTTCAAGCGCCCTCACGCACAGTAGGCTTCACTCGTCGGTTTCACACCCTCTCATCCATCCAAACCACTAACACCTCGTCGGAGTTGCATCGCACCTAGCTTCGCGCCCGTTCTCAGCTAGATAGCATTCGCCAAAGACCGTGACAGTTTATATAGTGTCGTAGGCCGTCATCCAGAATTTTCTCTAACTCGGGCGCTGCGGCGAGCGTCCTAATCCCCAGAATATTACAGTGCCTCCTGTCGGCTTCTTCAGCGGCGAGGGGAGGGGCTGTGACGCAAGCAAGTCTCGCTGCTCTAATTTATTCAAGAGCTTGCCAGAAGGCCAGCGAGTGGCTCGTTACTTGGAGAGGGGAGGATCGAGGTGGTCACCCCCTACAGCGCCGAACAGCCTCCCGGCTCCAGCTGCAGCGCGTGTCCAAGATAGTCAGCGCTTTTTGAACTCAACCGTAGAAAAAAGTCACTGCTCTTGCCTGCATATATTTTAATGGGCGCATTGAGTTACATTCGCCCAGTAAAGTTGGTAACGATGGATGGAAAATAGTTCCATATCTTAACTTCAGATCAAAAGTGTTACGTAACAATTCGCAATATCTTAAAATATTTCTTTCGCTTTGTAAATTTTTTAATATATCTAACTGTAAAAAAGAGAATATTTCCGAAATATTTACTTTTAGAATAATTTTAAAGTTTCACTTGACCGACGCAAAAAATAAAGTAGTAAGGCCCATGACAATGTTAATTTTACTGAAGGCAGAAGATCACACAACGTGCATACACGTATACCTTAATGCAGGGCGTCCAAAAGAGCTTATTTTACCGTGAACAGTCTATAGCATACGATAACACGCAGCATGGACAAAAGCAAACCTGTTAAACAAGTTTTAAAGATTATTATTCAAGAAAGAGAATTTATAATGTAATAATTTGAATAAGTCTATAACATTTGTGTACAAGCTATTTTTGATTGCACGTATTAATTATGAACGAAAGTTTGGTAAATTATGAAGTAGACTTCATACTCTGTCGTTATAGTCGTTATATAAGTGGGCCAAAATCGGGCCTGCTATGAAGACTCGGAAGTGCAGTTAGTGCATGCACGCGATACATCGGAAGTAGAAGGGCGTAGGTGGTCCACTGATGCCAGGGTTCACATCCAAGTAAGTTATCTGTCGTTACCACGCGCCCGTTAGTGTATGTTCGCATCCCCTCCTCTTCAATTTCATTAAGAGTGACACATTATTTGAAATAACACGCGCGCACGAAACTAATTAAAAATTTTTTTTTACTAATAGGATTACTACTTTATTGTATGTGAAAAACACTATTAAAGAGAGCTGGTGTTTTGCAATATTCTTTAAGTCGTTTTCACTGTCAAATATAGCAAAAAAGGAAAGCATGTGAGTATTAGGAAGGGTGTTGAGAGTGGGATAGGCCTGCACGTCCAAGGTTAGCGATATGTGCGACGCTGAAAGCCGCGTCCAGACACGCGTGCGCGAGAATGTGCGCATGATCGCGGAGAGAATCACGAGCCCACGCATGCGCACAAACAAAATCCTCGATCGCTGCGCCGAGCTAAAGTCGGCGTGGACGGGTTTCAGTTGAAGCTGGTGTATGGTTGCAGTTTCAGGTGTCTCCTGTTCATCTTCGAATTGCCCAGTAAAAATGGAGTGGACTGAAGAACGTTGTTTTGAACTAATACAATTGTATTCGCAGAGGGCTGTGTTGTGGAATACAACGCACACTACATATAAAAATTAAGTGGAGTGAGATAGCTAGTGAAATGAACATCGAAGTTAAAGGTTCGAAGAGAATGATGTCTTCACTCTTAGCAACTTACCGCAAATTGAGGCAGTAAGTTGAAACTGGTAAAGTATCAGGCGCGGGAGCAGACAGTGTTCGAGGTGATGTGCTTTGTTTTTAAAAGTTTCACAATTATAAATGATAGGTATCAACCAAAATCTTAGACAAGCAGGAGTGCCAGACTCCAACAACGTAATTATGTGTGTTAAATCTGATGTGTTTCCTTGCTGTACTGCTTGGTTCTCAACAATGTCACAAATTGATACAGGTTCTAATAAAGTGAAACTTTTGTTATTGAATGTGGTATCTTTCTCAGGACGTTGCCATACTTCTCGACGCTGTGTGGCCCATTGTTAAATATTTTAGAATGAGGGAAATTAAATAACAACGTAACTTTTTATAGCTGTTTTGGGAGCTTTCTTATTAAATATATAATTCGGTAAAAATTAAAAAAATAGTAATTTTTTTAAATTGCCCATTGTTTTTGTTGGGTTTTACGTCGCACGGTTATGCACAGAAATGCTGCTAAATGCGACGGGACCACCTAATTATAGGGGGCTCGAATCACTTGAGATCCGACTCGATGCTCGTAAATATACTTAAGCCATGGGGTGTGGGATCGAACCTTGGCCATTGTTGAAAGAAAAAAAGAAATATTTCGGGAAATCGTGCAATGAAGACATATTTCCCTGGTGACTAATTTTCAGATATTATCGAGTTAGTATTTTGTATACAAAGAGTAACAATATGTTTTGATGAATTGAATTGTATAGGGCATCATTGAATAAATATAGATCGGTCGAAGTAAAGGTATTTAATCGGTACGAAAATTATCAGAAATATTTTGCTGATGAGGCACACACTAACAGTTATCTTAACATGGTAGACGGTTGTAAGTTGAAAAGTATACAGCAAAATCATCCCTTTCTTGCTTACTGCTGCTCTTAGCTTTAGGATCTCTTTGTGTCAGTGGCAGAAGTGCAGTGTTTGGAGAGTCCTCTGGTCTCCATGAGCCTGGACAGAACTGTCTCATTTTCTTCGTGGTCGAATGTGCCATTTGATGTGTAGAGGTTATGTGAGGTTTTACTTTTCCTCAAGAAATTGTGTAAATGAAGATATATGAGAACAACAGTTGTGGCCCTGTCTGGTGGCAAACGCATTGGCTTCCTTAAACAACGAAACACACCTTACACAATCCCAAATAAATATTTGATAACTCGTCTTGCCTGCAGTATCCTCTCTCGCGATTGTTGTTCATGATCTCCAGGGTATGGCTTCATCAAGATGTCTGCGAGTGGAAACGAGTCGTCGCCAACGAAGACATATGGCTCTACTACATCACTACTTGGAAGATTTTGAGTCTGCGGCAACTCAAGCTCATTTCTTATCATCCTCTTACAAAGTAGTGAATTCCTGAAAACACCTCTATCGGAGATTCTTCGTTGGCAGCCCACGTCTGCAGACAGTACTGTGTAAGCAGCAGCAGCAGCTACAGTCATCAGGACGATGCTGAACGTTGACTTGTCATTGTAGAAGTTGCTGTCACTGTGTGTGGGTGCTTCAAGGACCACATGCTTTCCATTACAGCCCCTAAGCAATGCGGAAAATTCCAAAGTTCTGCATAGTCTTGGACTATGTGCTTACATTCTTTTACTTGGATCGGGCATCTGAAATAATAATTGCAATAATTTCCAGTTTTCTTGACACTTAACAAAATTCAGAAATTACTTCGCATTTATCTTTAATAAAACATATTCAAAATAGTAACAAAATGTATCGTTTCTTTCGAAATGAAAGGTAATGACAAAAAAAACTTAAAGCTTATCTCCATATATCAGGGAGAAAAAAATTATAATGCCTACAACGAACCAAAAGAAAAATTTTGTCCTCAAAATAAGATACGAATGGTACACCTGTAAACTAAGTAGTGAGGTTTGGCTGACTCTTTGACATATTAAGTCTTTACAGCCGTTGAGGATGAAATGAGGGGAATATGGGGCAGCATCAGAATGCAGAGGCGTGGGAAAATGAGAGAGCTGCGAGAAAACCTTTCACCTTACACTTTACTTCGTTCACTCCGTTTTACGCAAAGATTATGGTAATATTTTTTTAAAGATAAAATACATAAAGGCAGGCTTTATATTTTAATTATAGCGACAGATAGGTGGATGTATGTCACTACAGCATATACAGCATTTCTCTTCGTCCTAGTATTAATGTTTTTATTTACAGAACGAAATTGATGTGCTATTTGACGAAGACGTCCAAGTTTGATACAGGAAGCTGATGTAAAAGGTATACCAAGCCCTGGTAATTCTGCTACTTCAACGTCTGCGTTATTTCCTGCTCCAGTAGATGTGCCAGCTGCTGTGACTGTATTTCCTTCAACTACAGTACCGCAGTCTGTGGTAAATAGTACGCAAAGTGGAAGGAACACTAGTGGGACAAGGGCAAAATTTAACGTACCGAAAGCAGCTTGCAGTGGAAGGAAGACGGTTAAGTAATTTGTCAGACGACACGAGAGTAACTGAAGAGTACCACATACTTAAAAATATTGGAGAAAGGAAAAGGGATGAATTTGATTGTTTTGGTGAGCACATAGTGGGGCTATTGCGAAAACGGGATAGTATGTCGTATATTTTTGCCAAAAAGGAAATAAATGACATATTGTTCACTGCTGAGCTAGGGAAATACAAAGCAGTCCCTGGCCGATACTAACGAACCCTCGCAGTTAAGCACTAACGCAATCCTCACAAATTCGCGTAACTCCCCAGGTCTCACCGTACATAGCACACCAGTCACCTTTGCACGAGAATGATCAACAAATGTTGTATAGTGTAAATGCATCTGCAATACAGCAGAACTCGCAAACATCACTATGTAGTCCACATTCATTACATGTGCCAGATAATGCTCAAGTTTCGTTATCTAGTGCATCTTCAACGTCAACAGGAAGAATTCCGCAAGCCTCACCAAACTCTCATTTGACTGGCATTCTCGAGAGCCCCAGCAATGTAGATGTGATGTTCAGTTCTGAAGGGCCAAACTTACCAAATGTGTCTAGTGTTATGCACAGTCCCAGCCAGGATAACACTGTAGTGACAGTAAGGAGCGGACAGACAGCTGAGATGTATGGATCAGTTGGGTAAGAGGAAGGCGTGTGGAAAGGGGAAAGAAGCGGTTTGTGCGCCTCTTACGGCCTCTGGCTGGGAAACTCTGAACTACACATTTATCCATGCTTGCTTGTGTGGAGAGGATAGTGAGTTAAGGAATGGTAGTGGTGTAGGTCTGTTTTGGTTGTGCGGTAGGGAGGGGAAGACCAGATAGTTGTGTTAATTTAAATATAATTTGCATGCAGTTTAAATATAGAGAGTTTTAATATAATACACTGGGTTTGCAATTTGGTGTTATGATTAATTTGTTAGTGTAACCAATCAGTTCGCCTGGTTTAACCTGTATTTCGTTGTGTATTTAGAATATTGGTTTTGAGAGCCAATAAGGGCGAAGTGAAGTACATGTTTATATTCGTGTTTATGTACTTGTGTTGGGAGGGGATCTTTATCATGGAGGGTCTGGAATGATGGTAACTTGTAATTAGTTTTATTGTGTTAGCTAGGTGTTTCACTTGTTTGATTAATTAACTTTGTTTAATGACTTCAGTTATGTTTGAAATAGTAATGTGTAATAAATTCCGTAATCACATGATTAAAGTTGGTGTAATGAATTTGTGGTAATAGCACGATTAAAGTCTTTTGGTCAATCGGGTTTTAAGTAATTCGCTTGGTACCCTTTTTGAACAGCTTTTCGTTTAAAAAATGTCTTCTTCGCCGAAAAAATTTATTTAAATCCTCAGTATGTCTCCAGAGAGCAACCTGCATGGACGTGTAGCCTGCCCTCACTACTCGCGTGCCAGTTACAAATGCTCCAAACAAAACAAATAAATAAAAAATGTCCCTTATACCACTCTAACACCTATATAAGCAATTATAACCCACTCCTCTGTTCAGTCGGCTTCAGAATGTCAGAGGAGACATCGATGCTGCTCTGTCACCTTAACCTTTTCAACGCCAATAAACGGTTAATAAAATTTAGTATCAAACAGTAGGTTTTTTGATAAAATAAATGTGATTAAATAATTCTATTAATAGAATTTAATCAATTAATGAAATTAATTAATCGATTAATTAAACAACTCTTTATTCTAGTTTGCATATCAATATGCTAATTATAATTAAGCAATGGCACTTGTGCCACTCTTGCATATGCCTGTGACTTAGGTCACTCTTGCGCTCTGTGAATTGGGAGTCCGCCGCTGTCTCTACTAAGGGCATAGATAATTGTTATTTTTTTTTTTTTGAAAAAGAGTCGTATTTGCAGAACATTTCTTTACCGAGATACGCGTATTGTATTGGCACAAACAACTATCTTACAAAAAAACGCGCTGGTCTATCCCACTCTAAGGGCGACGTTAAATAGCACAGTTGTTGGAGGAAATGAAGCTTGTAGATACATAATGTGCAGGGCGTGGAGGCGACGTGTGGCTTGCCGCACGTGTTAATGTCGGCCGTACAACTCGCCTTGTAGGGGGGAGGGTAGGGCATTACCTCAAGTCCCGTGACACACGTGTCGGTAACTCAGCAACATCTGTCTTTCCTTCACTCGCCGCTACACTGCGCTAGTCTCAGCTTCACAGGACGCCTTCCCTTACTGCACTGATGCTCCATCCGAGTGTTCGTCACTCGTCAGCATTAAGGGGACAGCCAGCAGTAGCGAATGTTCTGTTCGCCAGTAACTTCCAATCGGAACGGTCGGCAGTGGTTTCATTAAAATCAAAGAAAATAAATGAAATTTTGAACTTGAGAAATATCTTTATCTTTTAAGTTACAAGGAATGCTTATGCATAAAAATAGCAATTGTGCATAGATGTTGGACTACAGAAATGCCATTTTTCTAACAACGTATAACTATGTTTTGAGTTTATGTTATACAGCTCTGAATTTCAGTAAGGTAAGGACTATTTTCTATTTAATGATCCTGCCGTATGTACATTTTTAATACCTCTGAGAACTGCAACTTGAATCGCGCGCCAAAACAGTGTATCACTGACACTGCGTAACCTCTGCGAGCGTCAGTATACTCAGAGCTTTCAATATTGAAGAGCCTCGCGCAGAATGCCGTCCGGCGACACGCGGAAACCAGTTCGTGATCATTGTGCTCGTCACCAGTATCGGAACAATAGCTGGCGTTGCTGGCCAGTGAAGTCGGTGAGTAACGGAACCCGGCAATAGTCATCTTCTTATACAGTTATTGTTCCAGATCGCACCATTTGTTAACAAAATGGCCAAGTTACCCGTTTCGTCTACACAATCTGACATATTTGTGTAATTTAAGTTTTGCGTTTTGACAGCTTAGAGGCTGATGAAGTACATAATACAAATAAGTGTACCAAACCACCACCATATTAGTTTTGCCTGTTTGAAACTTTTAAATAGACAAATTTCGAGGTTATTGAAACAAAAGAATTGGTATTCTACTCACAATTTCACACACCTATGGGAAATAATTATTGTTTAGTTTAAGACTTGGTGGACTTTTAATGGAATCAAAATAATAGCATGGCGGCGTGCTAGATAGTTCAGTTATGTTGTGTTGCACATTTTGTCATTTTTGTGAGGTTCAGTCGCAACAAATTACGAAAAACGAAACTGGAAATGTATTGGAATACGGCCTCAGCCTGCTCCTTCCCTACGGAGTCTTTCACCAACGACTGATTAAGAACATGGTTTATCCTCTACCTCTTTCTGTTGTTGCATCTAAGTATTTTTTATTCTTTCCTGCCCAAATGATTTATATTATACCTCCCACTTCTTAATTATAGCTTAATAATAGGCACAGTAGTAATAGCCCCAAGCGCGGCCATGGCTGGCTAATTCGTCTCTGCCGCGATGCATGCCCGTTGTATGAATTCCTAGCCCTGAGACTCACTAAAGTCCCATCGAAAATATTTGGTATTTTGTGCAAACACAACCCAAATAACATACAAATTAATATTCAGACGCATAGTTTCCCAAGCGTAAATAATAACATTCTAAAGTATGAAAATACACTGAAACTGTATAAACAATAATATGTACGCGAACAAAATAAATATGCTGAAAACTGGGCAATTAAAAAAAAATGGAGGCTTTCAAAAAGAATTTTTCAGAAAATGGTACAATTCCACTGTACTAATTACACAGAACACGAATTTACTAGGTCATCAACGTTTGACCAATTTAAACCCAAAAAAATGATAGATTAGGGAAATTGTGGGGTAAAATAGGTGAAAAATATGTAAAAAATATGTAAAAAATTTAATATTTATTTATGAGAATACATTAAATTGCAAAAAAAGAACTGAACCATACATTAACTAAATAGACAATATTACCAATACAAGCTACAAATACGATAGTGGGGAGGGCTATGAAGATCAGGGAAATTTTCATTATAAACTCTTACCTCTCAATTTCCCTCAAGTTCATAGCCCTCCCCAATATCGTATTTCTAAATTGTATTGGTATCATTGTCAATCTAGGTACGGTGCCTAGTGTTCAGTTCAATCTCTTTGCAATTAAACTAGTTTTCATGAGACAATATTACAGTAATATTACAAATAGGCCTAGTACAGAAATATGTTGAATTGCAAAACACATACATTATTTCTCAGTGCAAATAGGCTATATATGACAATCATTTATGGGGAAACTCCCAGTTTCACTGATGCATTAAGCTTTGCGTTACCACCTAAAATAAATTGCAGGCATGCCTTGAATCATTGTTTTGGGTATTTATTAACCTGCTGATGCTGGGACTCTGGCTCGTTGCATAATGTTTGGCTAATATGTAAACATTGTACGAGCAATCACCCACACAAATATGAAAAACACTATTTTGACGCAATCAATTTTATCCCTAGCTCAACTTGCTGAACTAAAGACACACTTTAACAAGAGACTTCAGCCAGTTTAATAGACGAATGTGGAATTTGTAAATATTGTTCACTTTTATTTTTTGAAGGTGTCGGTCCAATAAAAACAAACCTGGACCTTTCAGGTTAAGGGCTATCAAACTTTGCAAGGGTCTTCAGTGTACAAGATTAGAAATAGCAGCTACGACAATCAAGTGATTTCGTTCTTGGTCTTGTGGAAGCAAATTCGGGTTGCGAAAATCCTCTTTTCTGAAAAGGTTGGAACACACTATTTCATGTAGGTATAAACCACCAGTCCCTTTTTTCTTCATTACATCCAGGTCTGCTCTTATATTTCTGCACCCACTGCTTGCACCTAGGAAACAAAAAAACAGTATTTAAGTAAATTAAGGTTTGTGAGAATGGAATTTGCAATAACAACATGAATGGAAAATGTTATCCACTACAGCTCGTGTACTTACCGACTTGCATCCTTTGAAAATCTTAAAAAGGACTTGTAGTTCGCAACGTTGTAATTATTGCAGCCAAAAACTACACAAATCTTCCCTGCTGTAATAAATAATCACACAAGCGAAAAAAAATTAATTAAAACTCATCCAAAGTACTCAAAACTACCCATTCAATGCGCAGTATATTATCGTACGAACAGCACAAACCGCTAGGAGCGTTGGCATCGCTGTCTCGCGTTTTTTTCGGCTACTTTCCCATATTGTCTTTCTGCCATATTTGGTTGTACACTGTGCCAATAATTTTTTTGCAGTGAGAAAGTGGATGTTTTGTGTAACTACTTATTTTCTGTTGGTGTGATTTCAGTGAAACATATTTTTGCTGTAAGTTATATAAATTAATAAACGTGTTATTTTCTATGACGTTTCCTTTATACAAATATTATGGGGAAAACATTGGGAGTACCAATACTTTTTGGAGCAAGTGTACGTGGACACGAGAAAAACGACAGGTGTGTGTGTTGAACTTTGCTGCACACTTTATGGCAATAAGTAACTTCAAGTGCCATTGAGGGTACGCAGAACACTGCACGCCAGTTCAAAACCGTTAGCATAAACGCGATGATGTACTTAATGCGCGTGTCAATGTAGGACTTATCGCTACCGTGCCTCTCGACTTCAGACACGTAGATACACTGCCGCCGTCTATGTCAATGTCGGTGCAGTGCAGCGACTAAACTGTTTCAACAACATGATACAAATTATGCAGTTTCGTCCCGAGTTGTGGACTAACGTAGATTAATGGCCAAGATAATAGTAGCAAGTTTAATCTATATTGGATAGTTGGGTGAAGTATACCCCCTATGATACCCAACTTTGGGTCGGTACTATATATATCAGGTGGTGGCGAGGCCTGGATATAGTCAGTGTCAAAGTTCACCGAGACACTAGTTTCAAGGCTGAAAGCCATGCGTTCGAATGCGGGACGAGGTTGGCTACGACAGTTCGTTATATGTTGAAACTTACGTGAACATATCTGGAGAGCCAGCTGACCAGCCAAACAGCATACAGAGAGGGCTAAGTAAACGAAGTTTAAAATTGGCGCCGACCTGCTCTGACGCGGCTTCGTACACGAAAGGCTTCTGGATTTGTTCGTAGTATGTTTCCACAGCCCCTTTTTGTGCGAAAATACACCATACCAGCCATTGTCACCAGGAATGTAAAATTTGCAACACATCCTACATATTGCAAACATTATTTAAAGATATTTAACATGGCTTAAATCTATGGTTTCACACTGCTTGCATGAATAGAGTAAAGCATTGTTTATGACCAATCCAGACTCGGAATGAGTGAGATCTTAATAAAATAAAAATAAGTTTATTATATATTTATAGCATAGTAATTAAATTAGAAAATTTAAGTTCCAATTTACAAAATAAAACTGTATCTATACTATATCACTTAATACTTTTTTCCTGCAAATACTGTATGTGCTACACTCACTGTAAATAGTCATAATTAATCACTATCGCGATATGAACCCACAGCCAATTAATATTCACTCATTAATTAAAAATAAACATTGAAATGTATGTAAGGAGATGTTTCATGTGTGATAGACCCTTGTATTATGCAAATAGGAAGTCCCATGGTTCAGCTAGCCAGTCTGTTTGTGCTCTGTTTATATAGGCTGTTCACAGTACGTGAGCACTTTCGAAGCCCTAGTTTTTTTTTACTCCCAGCCGTATTTAATCCTTTAAACACTTTTTAAAATAAGCATTGCCATGTAAGTAATAAACAACGTGTATATTCCACGGCACTCTTAAGTTGCCTATAGCTGAAATAAAATACATGTATTGACTGTTATTCCAAACGAGATGGCTTTCAAAAGTACTCACTTTACTGTGAATAGCCTATAGTCGCACTCCTCCCGCTATGGAGATTAAGACTGCCTATGAGACAGAGGCAAGCCTCGACTTTTATAGGACAGGTGTCCTGTTCCAGAACATACTTTGCACCGTGAGTCGTGTAGACGGAGGTAATCCCAGAACATTCAGGCAATAGCTCCCATGTCAACAATTGCACTGAGGTTGGAGTGACGTCACTCTCCGGCACAGTATAGACGACGTCTTGGTGGGAGGAGGGGGGCGGATCTGCCTGTGGAAGGTGCAGGGGCTGAGATCGCGCGCAGTGATGGGGTAGCGCAAAACTGTATACAAGGAACTGATATAAGTAACGACGTCTAACTCTGCTACAAACATTACATCAGTCTACATTGTACGGTCACCGCTTAGTCGTGTAGTTGCAAGTGGAGGAGCTGCGCTACAAGACTGCGTGTCAGTTCGTTGCTGAGCGTTTAGTGGCAGTGTCACATTTCGTTATTGTATTCCACCTTCCCTGACACGAACAGGCCCTGACAGGCAGGCTGGAAACAGTGCTCACTCGTCGGCATAATGCATGCGTACCCTTGCGCATGCGTGACTTTATAATCGACGAATTCATGACACGTGCACAGCCAGCGTGGCAGCCTCAGAACAATGCAACACACCGCCTGCACGTGACATCAAGCCAGCAGGATGTGCATAGAGCTATAGTCGATTTCCGACTGGAAGAGACTTTTGAAAACGAACCTTTGAAAAATCACCCTATGCGTGACATGTCAACCTGTTTTTTCAATAACCTGTATTCCACAAGTGTATAGCGCTGTAGTTTGCTTTAGAGTACTGTATTATTGAATAAATGAAACTTTAACTTAGTATCTTCTTTAACTTATTATATTTATTTCGTATTAAATATGAATTAGCAGCGAGAGCAGCGACGTGTTGGCAACGGCCAGTAAGAAATAGTTAAGTTAAAATGTTTTTTTAACAATTTTTTTAGTATGCCATTTGTTTTGTATGCCTATTGTAATATATAACTATTTAGGTAGCCCCGATGGAACATATTTCATTTTTAAAGTTTAAAATAACAACGCAAAAAAATCGTGCGTAGGCCCTAGTGACACGGTGTTTATACTATCGACTGAGGAAGCAACTGTTGGCTGGACGGAGCTTGTCGAACTCTCTTTGTCTCTCTTACACTCGGAAAGTTTCGCATCGCTAGTAAGTATAAATTATACATGTTTGCAATTGTAGCATATTTCATACTTATTACAGCAATATAATTCTTTTATTTGTAATTTACTATTGAAAAGAAAAGTTCATGTTTGAATACTTATTTAGATATGATGGGACGTATACCATCTGATGTTGGCAGACGTGGCGAGCCATGACATGGCGCATTGCTTTTCGCCAAACGAAGCGGAAATTATTCTCGCTCCGAATAATACTTCAAATTGCCACATCACGTTTGTTGACGTTACCTAAGCAAGTTACAATGTTGTGATAAATCTGCCTTTCCACAGCAGTAATAAATATGCTGTTATGTGTGTTTCGTTATCCATTGCGCGTGAAAGGGTGTGGTATTGCTGCGTGGTGGTCGCTACGCTGGCCGTGTGTGTGTGTGTGTGTGTGTGTGTGTGTGTGTGTGTGTGTGTGTGTGTGTGTGTGTGTGTGTGCGCGCGCGTGCGTGCGATTTTAATTTTTTTGTTGTGCACTGTTTATAAGTTTTAATTGTGAACTGTTTTTCTGACGAAGTTATTTACATCCACGTCTGTTTATTCATCACAACGTTACCTTTTCCTTAGGTGTTTGAAACACTGTCGTGTGATGTGATTTGCTACAAACGCAACAAAATACTAAGTCTAACCTGTTAAATTTCTACAAACCTGATGAACATTAAGTAGCAATACATAGGAATATGAGCGGAATAAAAATTACGATAGGCTTATTTGTGAGCATGTTCATCGCTATCTTTTAAGTTTGTGTCACAAAAATAAGCGACACTAGTTGCGTGCTTGAATTTAATGTGTCTTTTTTGTTGGACTGGTTGTTTCTTCGTTTTAACAATTATTCCAACTGAGGCCATCCTTTTAAAGTAATAACCCAACACACATCAATAACAAAAGGTTATAAAGCTGACCTAAACGATGTTATAGGCGTAAACTGTGAATATTCGTACGGAATGATTTTTGGTATATGACAGAATTCTTTGAAAAGCTGTAAACACACACATTTGACAGGAATAAAAGTAGAAGACACATTTAAATGTTTATGTTTAGGTGTAGTAAAAGTATACGAACACATGTACACGTAATGGAATGTAAACATTGATTTTGACAGATGCTACATTACTGTTACATGGCAAAGTTTGTTTACATTTGACGAAAGGATACGAAACAGGCCTGCAAGTAGATATTTAGCAGGGCTCAGAGAAAATCTCTTCCAGTGGTGAATGGACTATAGTTATTTGAGCTGATGAATTGTCACGCTTGTACGTAACGACGCAACATTAGTAACAGTTATTTTATATTTCGTTTGAGTAGTAGGTCTACACAGTCCAATGAGGTGCTCTAAACAGGATGTCGACGTTCGTGTGAGGAGTGAAGCGGTTTTAAGTTCAGGTGATTGGTTCATCGGTAAGTACTGCACATGTAGTCAAAATTATCTTGTCTATAAAACAAATGTATTGGATTAGTTTCGACTGCTTTGTTTTAAGGTTGTATTTCGCGAGTCACTTGTCACAAATGTAATGTCGACCTGTAGTCGAGTAGCGCAAGGCTTAAATCTGAGTCGTGTCACCTCAACTACCTTAAGGCTGTTGGGCCAAAATAGGTAATGTATACATTCTAGCTTTTGAGCCAAAATTATAATTGCTACAACTTATAGGTTGAGCTGTAGGTTCTTGAAATTGTTTTTTTGACATTTGCTGCAGCAGCTTTCTGGAGAACCAGAAGAGGAAACTGGCTATTTTTTTGGAATAACATGAGAACTTTATCTAAACTATTGACTGATGTGATTTTAAATTCTCAAATTTGTCAGTTTGTAACGTTCACGATGTAAAACAGGGTTGTTTTTGCATCCGTGAAAAACAAAAAGTAATTTCAAGAGAAAAAAAATACTCATTAAGTAGCTACATCAATAACTTTGAAAACAAAATGCAACAATTTCGTTTTTTTATTATTATAGCGAAAAGGTGCTACAAAAGGGTTGCATGTTTTATTTACGTCTGGAATTCCGTAATATCTCGAATGCAACCCGTCACACCGGGCGCCAGGGAGTCTGAAGGTGTCTGGTAGGATATTACCTCCTGTGTGCATAGCTGGACAGACCAGGTCTTTCTCTCAGGGTTGCCAAACCTTCACTTCCCTCACGACTGGAATTTCTTACCTGTCTAGTCTCGCCCACACCTGTTCCTACCATCAACTGAGGTGCTCTTTGAAACTGTGACGTACGGTTGTCAGTGGTCGATCGTGAATGCTAGTTAATACTTTAGCACTTTTTGAGTCTATAATTTTACCATTGTACTTAGTGAAACGTATAACGTAACGCAAAAATCCATTAATGGCATGCGTTACATAAAAACTAAAAGGAACAAACTTTCCCAAGCGATGAAGAGATTTAATGCTACTCAACGATCATCGCGTCAAAATGGCTGCGGTTCCGAAAAAATGGAAGCGGTTACACCATCCACGTTGATGGAAAACGTACAGGAAGTTCATGAAGAGTCAAAATAATTGGTTTATTTTATTAAAGTGACAAAAAAATGAGGGTGGTAAAATGTGAGAGTTTTTGCCGGCGCTGATTATCTGAGATGAAGATTGAGCAATGTGGGATTCAATGGGTGTGGGTGAAGTTGGAGTACTCCAAGAAAACCGTAGACCGATGCTAATGTTCTCCGTGTTTTCTGAATGTAGAAATACGGGGTGACCCACCGGGATCGAACCCGCGTACCTTTGTCAAAGGTAATCGCTCTAGCCGTTACACAACCGCGGTTTCATTGGTCAAACGTGAAACAATTCCCGTTGGCTATATCTCTATAGTATAGTCATAACTTAATTTACTATCAATTTAGTTTCTTCGTAAATGTGGTAAGCGTACATGAATCACGTTCGCTAGCCTGAGCGTACGCTTGTTAACATATCCAAATGTTTTGCTGTGTACTCTCTCACATACGTGCATCATAATACGTGCATCATTATAATACGTGCATTGAAAACTACACTTGGTAAGCAAACTTGGTACTCATAAAGTCAACATGAGCCCTGATTTTTTTTAAAAATCTGCTTACTTATAATAACCAAGAAATTAGTACTCAAGAAAATTGTCAGACAAATGTCAAAATATTCATGAACTGCGGTTTTGCATATAAAATATCGGAGCTTTCGAAGATTATTTGCCACTCTTAACTGAAGAATGAATGAGTGTTCCCTAATTCGGTATATTGGCAATTATTGAAGAATCCACGATCTATCAATTTCCTTGGAAGGGTGCCATTTTGGACGTTTCAATAAGCACATGTTTAGTACATATGACGTTAACTTCAAACATGACATTTTTTGTTATTATTGGTTATGTCCTTAAGTCACTAGTCATTGTATTACATAGAATATGTATAGGGAAGAGTGCACAGGCTATTTGCGCATCATTCACTAACTTTTTGGTAACAGAAAATTCACACATTTGTTGTCAAAATCAAGTGGCTTGAAGTCTTGTAACATCAATATTTTTTTAGTTAAAAACAATTTTGAACGAGTTTTAATGCAACTTCAATCTTATCACATGAAGTAATCTTTCACAAAAGCGTAGATGTGTTACTAAACTAATAACCTAAACATGGTTTGCATGGCATTTCTGTGCAGTTTTGATGGCAAATTGTAAACTAGTGTTTTGTAGCTTACATGCTCGGAAGACGCACTGTAATTTTGCCTAACATAATGAATCATACATTGTATATATTAAAATAAATTTATTTCGAGATCGATTTGTGAGATTTGAGAGGAAATTATGCACATGTCACACAACGTATACAAAAATAATTTTAACGTTAAAAAAAGACACACAAGTCGGAATTGATCCCAAATTATATTTTGGATCTTAAACTGTCAACATCTATCTATAAGAAGGCACGTATCGAGTAAATATTGTGCATTGATTCTTATACATTAATGCAAGAAAATGTTACCCCTCGTGTTATGAGGAATATGGATGCCAGCGGTAGGTAATGACTTTATATTCTTATCTCGTATAATGGGAGTTGCGACGCAGTACAAGCGATTCAGTTCAGATTGATATACATCTGGATAATTTTAATGGTGAAAATATTATGTGGCATACCAAATCAATCGGGACGTAGATTGAGTATGGGTAAGTAGGAGTGAGAATTTTGATGTCTTAAATTATACTTATTTCAGTAATATATTTTAAAATGTTTAATATCGTGGTACGCAAATACGCAGACACCTACATGTTCCGTGTTGGGATTCGTTTCTAATCTCTTTGTCACTGAGAACTACATTCACATCATTTTGTTAAATTACGTGTCCCTTTAAATGGCCCCATCGATTAAGTGGACACAATTTTCATAAACGGATCTATCTTTGCGTTTTTACATTATCGATGCTTATTCAGTATGGCAATATCGGAAATGTGCTAATTGAGAACATGATTCATATCACTGAATAACACAACATTGTGTTCAATCAATCATAAAACATTAAACGTAGTGAAAGAACGACAAACTGCTTTTTTCCCTCTGTACACATTAAGCAGCTATATTTTTGTCATGTTATTACATACTGCTAAACGTTTTGGTAATATGTAATTCTTGCTTTGTGGGTCCTAGGTAGTGCGT
This sequence comes from Dryococelus australis, assembly GCA_029891345.1. Classification (NCBI taxonomy): domain Eukaryota; kingdom Metazoa; phylum Arthropoda; class Insecta; order Phasmatodea; family Phasmatidae; genus Dryococelus; species Dryococelus australis. The sequence continues at coordinate 213,227,982 of CM056993.1, read as the reverse complement.
GTTGTTAAAGAACTATGGCCATTCCGAACCACTGTATGTATACACATCGAGAATAATAATGTCGCTTGTCTGCTCTTCTTTCCGGCACCTATGATGTAACAGGTTTTTCTAAGGCAAGTTTTCATAGATCCCTAGGTTTTTTGACTTTGGAATCAACATTTAAGTGAAGATCCTCCGTGGATAGGTTATTTGTTTTATCTCCGAACCACCAACCTAGACATACGAATAATGGATACATTTACGGAGGCAAGTGCCATTTTTAAAAGAAAACCAGTTTTATATTAATTATTTTGTATAAGCCGTCCCTTACAGTCTTTACATATCCATTTAGTATATTAGTATTAAATTGATGCCAGTAATACACAATAAAATACAAATAAATACGTACCCGTATGCCATGTCACCTCCAGAAATCTTTACTCTGAGAGGGAATGTCCTATCTGTTAGATTATGGCAACCAGCATTTCATAGTACAGAGTCTTCTCATTTAATTCACATTAACCTTGCCACAGTTATGAAACAATTAGTAAAATAGACGACTCCTTCAATTTTCGGTTTCAAATGGGGGGCCGCGGTTGGTGTAGCGGTTAGGACGCTCGCCTACTACCATGGCGAACTGTGTTCGGGGGTGTCACCACCGAATTTTCGCAACGTGGGGTTTCGTGCCGAACGATGCCATTGGCAGATAGGTTTTCTCTGAGATCTCCCGTTCCCCCCTGCCCTTGCATTTCGCCACTGCTCCAGATCACCTTTATCGGCTCTCAAGACCTCATTAAGAGCCACCCAAATCTCTCCACTCGTTTTTAAATGAATTACTACATCAGCCACTGCAACTACAGTACACATTACCTTAGTTTATTGAGTTTATTAGTTTGTAGAGTATCGTTAATAGCATTCAGACTAGTGAGTTACTCTATTATGGGAATTTGTGGTGCAGCTGAAGTTATATTTCAAGAGATACCCTCATCTCCTGTCACACGAAACGCCGAAACCGAAGATAAGATATTCATGACGATAAGAATGAAGAATGGGTGTGGGGTGGATTGGAAATAGCCAAGACGGCTTTATCCACCTTTCATTGTCGAGGAACATCCAAATAATTTGCCACTCTGTGTTCCCACCAATTATGTCTACAGTTTTCATACAAAATACCTAATAGGGTACAGTTTCTTAAAATAACCTTTATGTATGTGCTCCATCGTACAGTTTTGTTAGGTGTGGGAGAAGGCATTTTAGCCTAGTTTCGCCAAAGAGGCACGAAATAAAATGAAGTAAATAAATACCCCTAACATAAGAGGCATAATAAGTATAAGTAATATTATTCGAAAAAATTTCTATCAATTTATGGAGTATAATAAACCGTTTTGTCGAAGCTCAACATACTGCCGAGTAGGCTACACAGCTGTTCCAAATTATCATTGACGGATTTATTAGTATGGGGATACTTTTGTAATGGAGTATATAGATAGTGGTCACCTTTGAAATTTTTTCCGAAATTATGCCCCTATACACCCGTCCGTGACGAAAGTGCGACTTCTCATTGTCATGTAACGTTAGCATTGTGACCCGTTTTTTTTACAGCTCGGCTTACTTATTAAAAGAATTTAAATGTTTTTACCCGAAGAAAAATAGTTATTTTTTTTTTACCTAAATTCCGTTATGTCCTATAAAATTGATAGATTTTTTTTAGTAAATACTTGTTAGACGATTTATTGCTAAACATGTAATTGCATTGCAAACAAATGTACGTTCAAAAGCTGCAAATATTACTTATTTTTGGCGTTTTAACCCATATTTCACTGCGAAGATGATTTCGTCATTTCGCCTGTATTCATTGAAAGTATTCTATACTGTTTCTCAGTAAATTGTTTTATTTTGTTCAGACTGGTCTTTGTATTACAAATAACTGCCACAATATAGCTTGTAATTTACCTTACACGCAGCTTCATTTAGCGTGTAAGGCAGGAATGGGTCTACATGAATAGGTCTACTAACATCAATTAACACCTACAAGGAATTTGAAGAAACTGCTGTCCAGTTTAGTGCATTGTAGTTGCGATATTGTATTACAATCCTGTACAAGTCATTGTAAGCTTTTCTTACTGTATAGACGAAGTATCAGTACAGGAGCGATTTCTCCCCATGATTTACTGTAATTATTTTGGCCTGGAGTGGCAATAGTTCCGTGCTTGTTTGTCCAGCCATTGTTTGTACGTTAAACTAAATTGGTAGCTAAATTCCCCCCTCCCCCCTTGTAATGCAGATACAAGGAGTTTGAGAAAAAACAATTTAAAAACTTCATTAAATTACATAACTTTTATTATTGGTATTACATTGTTTTTAGACTAGACGAATTAAGTTTGTTTTGGTGTTCCAATATTTTAAGCAAAAATTTTTTATGAGACGTAAAAAAACATTTGTTATAGAATGTTGGACTCTATTCTTTGGAAAAATATGGAACCAAATTTCAAGCGACCCAGTAGAGCTTGTGTTTAGCAGCAAAATATTATACATATTGAAGAATACTCCTATGACAGTTGCAGGGGCCATTTTTTGCTGCTCGTCAAATAATCCCAAACATACTTAATGAATCAAGCAGTTGCAAAACTGCAAGTACGGTATACATTCAGAAACTAACATCGATTAAATCTGAGTATTACTGGTGTTGGCTAAGGTAAACAAATTATTCACCAAATGTTTGAAAATATATTTTCAGCATAATTTGCGCAAAATCAGCTAATGCTACAAAATATTTCGGAGTTCTGTTTTATTTAATGACACAAAAATTATCAGTTATGAACACCCGTTTCCTTGGTATTTTGCTGGACAACTCTCATTCATGAAGTAATGATACAAAGTGTCGATTAAAAAATCGAACTCTACTTGTTACATGTTTCAAGTACTTTCATGCATAACCATTAAACAGTGGTGATCTAGCTGCTAGAGTACAAAGGCGATCCAGATTCCATCCTCTGCGAGGTCACGTCCGGAATTTTCACGTGAGGGAATCGTGCCTGGAGAATGCTGTTAGTCGACGGTTTTCTCGAGGATCTCCCGTTTCCCCCACCCTTACGTTCTGGATGCTGCACCAAATACAACCTCATTACATCCCTCATCGATTCTCAAGACCTTAGATGTAAGCCACCCGAACCTCTCAACTGCCCCCCCCCCCCCCGCTCTCAACTAAACAATGTCTGTGAACAGTTAACTTTGCATATATTTTTTCTTATCAGCTACACACAAGTAACTTAATACAAAATATTGTAAATATGTATTTTTGTCTTTGTCTAAAGTACTGAAATTTGTAATTTTATGGATTATTATTGTTTCCTTGTGTACTTAAATATGTAGAGAAAACTGAATCTTATAATTTTCAGAATGTGAATTATTTTTTTATGTATTATAAAATATGTTTCAATATATTTTTCCCCTTGAGTTTCACTGACAAGTTCTTTACTATGTAAAGAATGCACTCTGAAACATCAATAAATACAATGACATTCTGTACTCAAATTCCGAAACTTCGAAACTACTGCCACCACGAGACTAGCTCGTCTAAAATAGATCAGAACGAAACATATGGTGAACCTATTAAGCTTTGGTGCTGTCAACAAGCAGTAGTGAAAGGGCGGGAATGACCTCCCTTCGTAGCACTGGCTTATACGCTAGCAGTTTACTTGGCAACGCCGTGGTTTCCAGGTAGTTGTTTGGGTACAGTCTTGTGTTGGAGATCTTTAGCGCACGTTGGGAAATCCTCAAGTTCCAAAGCGAGAGCTGAAACACGGGAGTGAGAATAGATATTGGCATCAGTTTGCTACATGCACGTTACCCGTGGTGCAGACGGGCGGAATTTCTTGTAGGTCGAAGGTATCCTTTGCCGTTAAAGACCAACATTCAGTGAGACGTAAATGGCGCTCTATCTCTGATGCTCGAGGAATAATTAAGAACCCACTCTCACAGCCAGAGTTGCAAGTCAACATACAGTAATTGCAATGTCAGTTCGACACACAGTGTTGTTTACTAAGTTGTAATGAGCTGTGCGTTGTCAGTACAGTGCTTCTTTGGCACCGTAACAGCTTACATTCGCAACATTTTGTTCAGTTAATTGAGTTATCTATTTCTTTTTCATCCGGTGTGCGACTTGGTGTGAGATGCAATTTACTGAAGTACAGTGTGTGTAGGCCGGTTATTGGAGCGATTTTCTACTTATCTCCTCACTTTGTTTTCTTCCGCTTTGTGCCATCTGTGAAGCTAGCGTTGCCACCGGTGTGATCACCGTATTCATGCGCCATACAAGTGCAACGGTGGTATTTCTAGGAGTGTATGTATTTACTAACATTCATAAACAAAGCTGTTAGAATTGCCTGCTTGCAGAACATGTCCGGGAACTCTGTTCTAATACATTAGCATGTTAGAATATACTGAGTATCTATATGATAACTACAGCTGAAAGGAGAAATATTCGTAATTGTCTTTGTGGTATTCTCTAGGGCGTCTGTTCATGGCTCTTGTGATGTCGCATAGATTTAGCAACGCTTCGGGCCCTGTTCTGAAATTAACTAAACAGCTTGCTGAATTACATTTTTTCAGCTATTACAGTGTATCTTGTCGCATATTACGTTAATATAGATTTTTTTACAATAATGTGTTTGTTAGAACATTTTCGAACATAGCTGCTTTTATTTTAAGCGATACGATGTGGAAACAGTAACCCCATAGCAGAATCTGTCTTCTATCGTGGTTATGTTTATGTGTGTCACTAGTGGAAAATATATACTTTTTAAATGTATCTGACACTGTATTCTTGTGTGGAGATATACTAGTCTAATATCTTTGCTCTTCGGCGTATCTTAATGTGTATTTTACGTCTTTGGAGCGTTTTAAGTAAACCTCGATACATCAGCCACTTCCCCTCCCCCCAGAGTGTATTTCCTAAACATATTATCTGTATAGAGAATCGCGAGACTTTGTTAGGGTGGCATTTACACCTACAGAACACAGTTTCGACTTATAGGCTGTTCACTGTAAGTGAGCACTTTTGAGACCCTAGTTATATTCTTCTAATTAGTCATTTTTTTTATCCTTCCATCACTTTTGTAAATAAATATTGCCAGGCAAGTAATAAACAAAGTGTACATATTTCACCGGACTCTAGTTAACGACAGAGACTACAATAAAGTATATTTATTGACTATTAATAAAAATGTGAATGCTTCGAAAAGTGCTCGCTCACCATGAATAGCCTTTAAAGAAGAGATTTGCGTAGTAAAAAGTGTGATAATAATGCTCCTTGTGAGGGTATAGCAGGCAGACAACTGTTAATAGGCGGTTCTGCAGTGCTTTGTCCGGCACACCTATACTTACTACTCCAATTACAGTATTGGACTTCTTTATATGAATTTAAAACTAAGAGTTCTAATAAGCTTCATGTCGCTACGGAAGTGGTAGTGTTTTGCCCACGGTCATACAGCAAGATCCGACACTTCTCACTTACTCACAAAGCTCAGAGTTTCCATATAAACTGCAACTGTGTTGCACTTCAGCATGCACCAGCCAACACCAGGCAGTCAGGAAGACAATCGCATGTTCCTTCGGTTCCGAGTGGAACTCTTGCGATTCCGTATCAACACTTGATTCAATTTTCACGAGACTTGCATAGTTTTACTTAGATGTTATAATGCTTACCAGATGAAATGACATGCTCCTAGCATTGCGATTAGCGAAGTTGAGAACACCCTAAAGGCGTGGCTAAGCTTGTTCCTTGAATCTTGATATGTGGAATTTATCCCAGCTCCTACTGTGACACAGGGTTTGCCACCCCCACCTCCCCCTAGTCCGGCGTGAAAACATTCCATTAGCCATTGTTAATCTCTTTTGACTATTCCGTAATTGAAATTACCTCATCAAAATATATTTACGCTTGATCCATGAAATTACCTGATATGTCTTAACATTGTGTGGAGTGCATACCAATTCGAAGGACATCCCTACATGTTGCCACTGACATAATATTGCAATGTGTGCGTCCATGTGAGAGTGCGTTTTGAGGCTCTATCTAGTTCTTACGCCGGTCGTCACATTGTAAGCTGTCGGTTCTATCCTAATTTTATAAAAGTTTTGGAATTTTTCAATGTATATATTTTTTCAGGGCTAAAATGAAAGTATGTTTTGTTTATTACATATATATTTTTTCATTAACACACAGATGGGGTCGTTAAAAAGTCAGTCGGCGCAAATCACTGTATGTAACCCTATTTTAACGATAGGGGAACTCGGCCTATAATGATACACTAGGATGAAATTACATACTGGCTGTTTAACATTAAATAGCTCTCATTTTATTTAAGGGCACGTATTTTCTTCGTAGTTGGTAATACTTTTGCTACGTATATGGCGGCGAGATGTGCATCGTAGTTTCCCTGTCCCAACTGGGGGCTGGAGCGGTTGGCTCGGGTGGATATGTCGGCGGTTTTGCGACTGCAGTGTAGTTATATCCCGGTCGCGATGAGCCTTGAATAATGTGAGTTAGTGCGAGTCGCCGTAACGCAACAGGGAGTGAATAAACTGGCTGTGAAAAGAATATTATGTGGAAATGCCAGAAATGAAAGCCGACGAGATATTGTAACGTTCGCCCGCAGTGTGCAGCTCAAGCTGTCAAAAGTCTGGGGCAGGTATCGCAAGGTCGCGGACAGTTTAAGAGCTTGTCGTGTGAAACCGCTGCACGAACCAACAATATTCCTTTCAATATGAGCGCGCCGAAAGTAGCTGAAATCACTGTGAAATTGCTATTCATTAAGATGGCTCGTGAAACTAAAATTTGCCAAGCTGGGTAAACTGTGCATTTTGCGTGGTCTGTGGACGAGCACGTCATGAATACGCTTGGTATTAGTGACGTACATGAGCTGCTCGCGTTTTCTTTTTTTGGGATATTTTGGGAGCCCAGAAACGTGAACTTAAATATTTTTCAATAAAATATTAAAGCTGGTTTTCTTCCTAACGCACGTCCGTACGGTTAGTGCTGGGTGGATGTCCGTATTTTTTTTTACAACGGTGTAACATGCGGTATATAACAGTGCGTCATTATGGATATTCACGTGATGGAGTGCAAGTAAACCGCGCATGTTTGCGTGGGGCCACGAGGTCGATGACCAGTCAGCCGTTTCATTTCACGGCGCCGAGCTACGCGGAGTCTTCAATGGGTTGCCACTGCCTGGCAAGGGTGCTGACCCTCTGGCCTCCGAGGTGGCCGGAGGGTCAGCATCGTGGTATTCTGTATGAATGCCATTCCAAGGCACGAGTTAGCAATAAATGTCGTCGTCGTTGCCGCCGCGTCGTCCCTGCAGTGTCCGTCATTTATTGGAGACATTTTAAAATCCACACTAAAATACAATGAATTTGTATTTTAGTGTGGATTTTTAAAGAAAATTGTTGCATGGGATAAAAAACGTTGCACATTAAGGGGTGTGCCTATGCAGTCATAATCTTGAGTGCTAAATGTTTTAGAATATTTTATAGTGTGCGCTAATTTTTTTTATGGAAATGTATTTTTTATAATGTTAGTGCCTGTAAATATTCATTCTTGTGCGGAATAAATAGAAAACCAAAATACCCTGGAACTAACGTGTCGAGAGAGAGTATTTTGAATGACCCCTTCGAGTTAATAACAACCTGCTTTGCTGAACTTAAGTAGTGATAATAATACTGTAGATAGTTATATGGGATTGTGTATAGGCCGCGGTACTTGGGTTATTAAGTTGAGTGTTTTTTCTGCCCCATAGGGGTAGTTTAGGTTACGTTAGTGTGTTGTGCGATTGAGGCAGAAATTGACATACCTGAAACCCCTGCAGGGTAGAGGGCGTCTCAATAAAATTTACAAAATAATGCATTTACCTATAGAGCTTTTTCTATGAGGCTCTAATGTATCCGACCTTTCTGTAGCAATATAAATTTTATTCTGAAACCATACTTATATAATCACGCTACTGTAGTCTGTTATACAAAAATGGTGGCAGAATAACATTTTTATTTCTGCGGAACTTTCGGAGATACTTTTGCGAAAAACTGTATGAGCTCAGATGATTAAAATTGTATTAAGCCTAAAACAAAAATTATTGTGAAAAAAAAATAAAACTAAAACCATGTGCAATAGTAACGCCCCCTTTTTTCACATCACCACCCTGTTATATCCGAGCCACATATGATGTTGGTAAGTGACCATTGTCGTATTTTTGTTTTAGGCCACTATAGTGGTAAATACTAGCGCAAAACAGATTGTCAGTCATTTGTTGAAATTCAAATGCAGCATGCCATCCATGCTGTTAACAAGAAAGAGATGGGGTGGCTCAAAACAGCCAAAAACTTAGGTGTTCAATAAGCTACCTTGCGACGAAGAGCAGTGGACAAGGATAAACAAATTTTAGGGACTCGGAAGTTGTTGGAGATTATACTTTTTGGTTTGACCTGCAATTAAGTGGAAAATAGGTTTTCCAACTAGCTGAGATAAACAGCGGCATCATGCTCAGATTCAGTTCAGAGGATGGGATAGCAGGGTGAGACTGGCTAAGAGGCTTCAGGAATCGACATCCAGATATAGCATTAAGACGTCCTGAAGCCACATCAGCAGCTGGTGCTCAATCTTTCAACAAACCACAAATAGACCATTATTTTAAAACTCTTGATCACATCATTACTCAACACATTGAATCAACAAGATGTTGATGAATCGGGATTGTCAACAGTGCAAAAACTTAAAAAAATAGTTGCTACTAAAAAAGAAAAGTTAAAGCAGTCACAAGTACTGAACGAGGACAGCATGTGACGTGTGTAGTTTGTACGAGTTCTGCTGGCAGTTAATTCATCCATCTTTGATATTTGCCCCGAATAATTGGAAATAACTGCTTGATAGTGCACCCACCGGCTCTTTAGGAATATCCCATGAATCTGTTAGAATGACTGGAGTATTTCTTAAGTGGATGCAACAATTCAGTGTTTAAAAATCTCAGCCCTGAAAACAGTCCTGTCTTTGGTGGATGGACATCCAAGCCATAAGAACATCGAAGTTTTACAGTTTACAAAGGATCATGGAATAGTTATGTTTTGCTCTCCTCCGCATTGCACTCGCTGTCTTCAACATACTACGAACAGGCATTTACAAAGTGGTTGAAATGCCAACAAGGATGGATGGTTTCGCGATATCAGGTAACGTGTTTGTTCGCTGTAGGATATTGAAAAACTGCAACGAACCACACTGCTCTTTCAGGATTTGCAAACACAGGAATTTGGCCGATGAATCCCGATATATTTACAGATTTTGTGTTTAGCCCTGCTGCAACCACAGATGAGCTAGAAAGCACTGATGGAGATAAAGACGTTTGTGAAATGTATTCTGAAAATTCACTGGACCATGCTTCACAAAAACCCACAGATAAACACCACATTATCCGTGCAACAGATACCGGAGAACATCGCCTGGTTTTTCCTTCAGTATCAGTCGAGTCATATGAGGAAATAATGGCAGATTGGCCTATCTATAAAGTGTAGTGATATTTCCCCAGTCCCCTCACGAACCCGATCCAAGTCGAAGAGAAGACGCCATGATGGGACTCGTGCTAACAAGTGCCGTAACATTCACGAAATCAAGACTAAGTTGGCAGTTAAAAAAGCCGTTGAACTGCGACGCTCTGCAAAAAGTGCCAATAAGTAGATTTCTTTTCAAGCAACTCAACAACTATGACTACGATGAAGATACTCCATGCTTGTATTGTAACGATTTGTATAGCCACTCGAAGCCAGATTAAACATGGTTAGTGTTCACTGTGTAATATGTGGGCTCATAACGAATGTGCAGGACTTCTGAAAAGTACAAAGCAATTAATTTGTGATGTGTGTATACCTTGAAATAGTGTCATTTTAGCAATTTCATACTAGGGCAAAATTACGTAGGATGTTTTTTTTTTCAAATGAGTTTAATTTGATGAGAATTGAAATATATTTTTTACAAATGTTAGAGGTGTGTAATGTTTCTCTGCCTTAACACATGGTCAGAATTAATCGAAGTGATTTATATTTTAAATTACAAAACATATTAAAAGTGGTATGTCGTTAAAAGCAAGGTCCTCCTATTCGTCTGTAAAGCAGTGTTTTAAACTATGGCGACAACGCTGTATCGTTTCAGACCAGATTTCTGTACTAATACGCTACAGTCGCCGTTAAAATTCAGAGGAAACAGAATGAACACGAAGCTTGTTTATAGTATCTCCCATCGCCAGGCTTCCTTACCACCGGATGTGAGCTTGAGGCGTTTAACATTTGTTATTAGGAACGTAGTTAAACAAGGGGTGTAGAGGGGCCTTAAACTGCGCGGAGCGTGGTACAAGAGCAGGTGAGCGCATAGCGGAGCGATAACCCGGCGCTGGCTGGAGCATCGACCCAGACCAACACCAGGCGGTGAGGCAAGATGTGACCACGTGCCGCCAGCCTCCGGAAGTCAAGGTCAGCGTCTACCTCGCTCCTTGCTTCACACGCCTGCCATATTCCACGATCCCAGCTTGTACAAGGTCCGCCATAGCGGTCAGTATACGGGCTAGTGGCAACCGTCGTGGCATTTCCCGTCCTCTTTTTCGTAGCAGGTTCTACACCGGCTTTCGTATCTAGCCAATCACATCGCTGTTTCAGAGCGCAGGGCGCTCCCAGTCACTGCTACTTGATGAAGAAACTGAAAAAGACGCCTCCATCTGGATTAACCACAGTGAGGTTGAAACTCCTTCAGATAGATTTAAAATACGACAACGATGAATAATATTGGCTATGACAACTTTTAATTAATTTTTAAAACCGTTCTAAATACTTAAAACATTACCTACTGTACGAAAAAAAATTAAATTAAGTCAATACGTTTCTGATATTTCCAGTATATGAACTTAACACCACGTGTGTGAGATTGTGTTATAGTGGTAAAGTCGCGGGGCCCGCGAGTGACATGTAACTCTTTCGGCGTGAGTTCGAAACTTCGCCGGGCCCAAATTTTTTTGTCATAAAATTTTCCATGCGGATAATATCCCGGCACGTAAAAAAAAAAAATTGCAACTGGTCAGTAATTTTCGTCAAAATTATAAAATGTAACACTATTGTATAATCCTTTCACGGTAAAGTGAGCACTTTTTAAGGCCCTTACAAAATTTTCCTTTCATCCAATTTCGGTCTTCCTGCTGGTTTCTAATATAAACATTGCAATGTGACCAATAAACACAGTGTATACATTTCATCGCTCTAAAAATTAAATGTCTTAGTCTGCAATTTTATATATATATATATATATATATATATATATATATATATATATATATATATAAAGCCATTAATGCCTGTTGAGTGGCCTTAAGTGCTCACTTTATCGTGAACGACCTATACTCTTAGTGACTTCACATCATGTTCAAGAGAATGAATGAAGCGAACAGTAATAAAACAATATTAAGATATGCTAGCTAGTTGTTATAGGCTTACGAAAGTTACTGACTGGTAGCAGTTAGCCTCTAGGAATGATTCAGATTTCCTAGTGCCAGTCCCAAGCCCGGATAAAGTAGGAGGGTAAATGTCTGGTTGTGGAGCCTTGAGGGATGCACTGATGTCGAGTAAGTGCATCCGTTAAAACTCAAGAAATGATTTTGTTGACAGTTCATCTGTCAATGTAACCAGAAAATACTATACCGTGTGGGAATTGGGGGGGGGGGGGGGGGAGTACCTGGCGCCTTAAAACTGGGTCGCCTCAACTAAGATAGGGTAATCCCGACAGAAGAGTCCCTAGGCCTCCAGGTTGGGGGTTTGCGAAGGACTGGTGACCCTTCCAAGGAAAAACATTTATTACTCATAAACCTCAGAAGAAGAAAACTCTGATGGATTTTATGATGTAAGAAATAGTCTGAAATCTGAGGTCTCAACAGACTAATAGCCTATCCATGAAGAGGAAATAAGTAAGGTTCATATTTACTACGAACCACTCACTGCGCACCCATCGAGGGTGTCAAATGCTAGTACTCGAACTGCTGTCGTGTAATACATATCTTCCAAGGCGGCTCATATAGCGGCTGATATACCGGTTCGTGCACCAGGGCTTGTAGAAGCTTGTACAAGAACCAAGTACGGCTGCAGGTATCGTGTAATATCGGCTTTAGCGACTTTCGCTCTTTCTCGCTCTATGGTTGAGAATAACCAACTTTTCATTTGTCTCTAACCAGGGGCACAATAATGCGGTCCCACATCATAACATTTAGAACCACCGCCGTAGTCATATTTGGCTGATGTGAAGTTATGTTTGTGCATTTTAATTGTATCTGTCAGCAGATGGTTTCAATTGGCTGAGGACGATAATGACAAATGTATCGATTGCATCAATCGGCCACAATTAGACACACGCAATTTATTTTCAAAATAATTGTATACACGCGGAAATAAATTTCGGGATTTATGGACGACGTTTGGTACCTACATACTCGTGGATGTGGAAATCGATAAAAATAGGTTAGAAATATTTCTTTAGTAATTAAATGTGATATTGTATACATAAATGTAATTAAATATGATTCTAAAATAACTTGTTTCAGGAGATAAAACAATGTCTTAAGTTAAGAAAATGCCTATCTTAATCCGGCAGTCAACCTGTGTGTTTTGGACTGATTTTAACGTAGTGGATTAAGTTAATTTCCCCTTTTAAATTTATTATATATATTTTCGTAAAGATCTACTTACATAATTACGTGTTTTGTAGCTTATACTAATTTAATAATCAAATATGTGAAGAGTTTGTGACAACCGCTATCATCACATGCTATTTTTGAACATATAGGCCTACTAAGTTTCGTTGAATTCAATTTGGGCTTAGTATTCAATATATCATTTAATGGTACATTATGTTGTATTGAAGATATTAAAGTCGGAGGAAGTTGGCTATCTGGGGGCAGCACTTTTTTTTTAAATTAAATTTTATAAAACTCGTTAAAATGTCATGATATTCCTGTTGGTAGTGTCAATTTAATGTGAGGTAAATTTAGACATTTCTAGCAATGTAGCTCGGTCACAATGTATCCTTCCTCCACAGCTGTTTGTCACTGAAGAAAAAGACTTTCGTAAACAAATGTTCGAGTCGAATGCACACTTGTATTTTTCCTTTTCTTCGTGTCTCCCGTCATAGCAGTCACTGAAAGACTGGCGTTAGCTAACTTGCGTCCAGTAACTAATGTAGCTTATTATAGCCAGGTTTCATTTGTGTCATTGCCAAGTTAACTTTGTTGGATTATATGCTTTATTTCGAAGGAAAATATAAATCGGTTAGTGATGGGGGGGGGGGGGGGGGACGCCTTTCCTGAGACGGCATTGTTTGGATGCTCTTACCAAGTGTGTGGCATTTCGAGTTGCATATTGTTTTGATGGAGCAGTGGAACATTTTTCTTGTATGGAAATATCATTCAGATTATTATAACTTAGAAAATTTTTACTTCTATGAAAAAATAAAAGCGATACATATGTCGTTCGTATTCGTACAAGTGCAGCAATGCACACACACATTTTGACTGAAGTTAACCTTGCACTCGTTAAATTTACGATGTAGACAAAAAAAAATATTATTCACACACTTCTAAAAGTGCGGCTTTTTCAGGCCACGTGTATTTCAATAAATTGTAGTAACAATTTATAAATACAGTATTTACAAAACATGTAAACTTACTGTTTGGAAAATTCGCAACCTCTTGAAAACGTGTTTTTCTATGCTAATCTGCAAGTTTACGTCACTAAAATCACGTTTGTTCGTCACTCGCTTTAAAAAATTTATTTGCAGCATCATTCAGTAAAATCAGCACTGCGCACGTTTCATAAAACAGATTAATTGGTACGTAAATAATATTAGCGCCGCTTCATTGCGGGCGGCAGGGTAAGGAAAATGGCGCAACAAGCAGTTTGACGAAGCCGTTAAACTCGTGTCGATTAATATAACATTTCACTCAAGAAAATGCGCTGCAATGTTCCTACAACCAACTATGCGTAAAGAAAGCAAATAAAAAATAATTAACTACCGATTAAATATTCCGACAAAACCAAGAAGATATTCGTATAAACACAATGAGAAAAAAGCACACATACATTTGCGTTCACCGGGCTGGAAACTAGAAACCTAAACATGGCTAGCCATTGGATGGAAACGTTTACTTTTCGTATGTTTTGACATCCTCTGCTATAATTGCTAAGCATGCTTTTAATATCAATTTAATAAATGCCAACAAAATGTAATATTACTTTAAAGGTATAAGTTAAACCATACATGCAAGAATTATTAAAATTTTAATTTACAACTTTTAGTTTTGAGTACTATTTTCTTCCAAAGTCACCACCGAAATCGCCAACTTAACATGCATTCCGTAGCAATTCATAAGCTGATACAATACTTTACAAACAAGAGCATTTACTGTTTCCATAGTTCGAAGGTTGCTCACATTGTCTTACCCCACTTAGGCCTATATGAAATGGACAGTATTGAAGCCATATGGTGCAATCTTTTTTTTTTTTTTGTCGTGTGAGCGTATGTTTAAATAGCCTACCTAACCATTGTACTTTGGGGCGTGATTCGGCTAGGAAATGCATAATGTACTATTAAAGAAGAACTAAAGTTTGCTGCGTCAAATGCTTTACGCCTAAACGGCGAGGGGGAGGACTTAGGGGGGATCGATCCAGGTATGGTCCCCCCCACTCCCCCGTTTTGGGGGGTTAGCCCCCCTGAGGCTATGGAAGCCGCATTTTTGACAGATTTTCTTGAAATTTGGCTGGAGGTTGTATTTGCCCCCCCCCCCCAGAAATGGTTTTCGCCCCCCCCCCCTTTTGGGGGTTTATGCCCCCAGGCTCTGAAAAGCGCACTTTTCGACCGATTTTCTTGCAATTTGTTTTATATAGTGCCATTCGTGAAGGAAGTTACACTGTAAAAAAATTTTACCGTAAATTTATGGAAAGCACCGGTTAAAAAAGAATCCAGAGGTCTTCGTAAAAATACAAATTCTTCGTATAATTTACGTAAATATTAAAATTATTAAAAAATACACGGGGTATTAGTACTGTTAATTTTTTTATTACCTATATCCTCTGATGAATAGTAACCGAAATCTTCTCTCTATAATCCGCGATACTGTCCGGAGGATGGGCGCGAACTACGGACTTCTATCACAGTGGGCCGATGCACTACCCCTTACACCACGACTATATGATCTTAGAAGTGAATATTCGTGTGTTAAAGGATTGTTTCTTCTGCCCGTCCTCCCACATAGCTGTTACTCCTACTTGTTTCTGGGCGCTGTTGTTTCGGAACACACCGCGGAAACGTAATAGAAGTAATTTTATTACTTTAAATCTAGTTTATGTTTATAACAAGGGCAGTATAGCAGGAACGTTTTGAAACACTATGAAATGTCACTGAAATTAATCCATATTGGCAGTAGGAACGCAAAATATAGACAAAATTTCGACATACCTTCAAAAACAGGTAAAAACTGTAAACATTTATCCAGAAGTGTCCGTAAACGCTCCGTAAAATTACGGACACATTGATATTCAAAAACGGATTTTCCGTATGTTCCACGGAACCTCTCCGTTAATTTCCAAGGTGGTTATCTGTACTGTCCGTTTAAAATAAAAAGAGATAATGTAAACGTCTTTCATTTTCGTTATGTGGGTGTTCTACCTCCTAAAGAAATTATATTAAAAAAGTTAAAATAACTTGTACTTAAGCGAAGTTTGAACCCGAGTGAACAAATTCCCAATCCACGCCTCTAACTACTCACCTTCAACTCTCACTTGGAAATTGTGGTATAACTTTTATATTTGATCACAGACGCCTGATGCTTCTATTTTTTAATGTTTGAAAAAATAGGTCATAGTCGGGTGAATAACCTTAACTGCCACAGAAACGATCATTTTCTTGTTACAGTGTCGAAGAAAGCTTCGTGTAGAATCGGCATTGTTCGTCCCCCGTTACTCGAAGCCAAAGGGAATACGGAGACTTCTTTTTTTTGTATTTACGGACTTAACTCAGTTTGTCGTCATTGCGGATTGCCTTTCTGTATGCGCACTGTACATTTCCGTAAAACATTCCGTAAATATACGGAAATTTTTAACAGTGTAGTTATGGTTGCCGTCTCCCCCCCCCCCCCCATTTCCGGGGGGGGGGGGTGGGATTTTTATGTTCCAGCCTTAAAAGGTTCGTGTATACCATGCGACGCCATAAACTTTATATGCCCAAACTGCAGGGAGGGGGGTAGAGGTCATAGATAGCGCCCTAAAAGGGAAGGGGCCGAGTTATGTTAGCCGACCCCCGGCACCCACTTCGGGGGGGGGGGGGGGAGGGAGGTTCCGATAATTAAGGTTTATGAACGACACATTTTCGACTTATTTTCATGGGATTGGGGGAGGGGTTGTCTTTCTATACCCCACTCTCCGCCAATGGTAAGTTAGGCCCTTCAAAGCTACACAGTCTCCCCCTCAAGTTTTAAGTCTTATATCTTAGGTCTTAAGTCCGCCCACAATTATTAAATGTACCGCACTAGTGCCATACATGTTTTGCAACTGCACGATGGGATGTGCGAGCGAGCACGTGCCGGAGTTTAAAGACAAACTTTTTTAGAATACTTTTCTTAATACAATGTCATAGGTGGAATCCAGTTAGTGCCAGTAGCGTTAGTGCAAGCCACAACAGTTAGTTTCGCCTTTTTCTCCACGAGTTACTTACTGCATGTACACGTTTACAACGTTTTCCAGCTAGAACTTGCAGCGAACTATTGTAGGTCAACTGTAATCCACTCTCATCGACATTGTAAAGAAGGTGGGGCTGATTGTGTATATTCATTTTGTCTAGAGTTCTTGCTAACAATTCAAAGTGTGCACTAACAATTTCCCTACTGAACCTCATAAGCCTGCAATAGCAAAGATTCTCAGACATTCTTAGCACAATATCATTATTTCTACTCACGAAGTCATAAAACCAGTCTTTTCCCACTTTGTTAGAGAGGATGGGGAATTCCTTTCTCGCTGCATGTCTGGACAGCAAATGAGCAAATCTCATTCCTGGTCAATCGAAAACCTACCTAATGCAATCTAATCACCCTTATTTTATTTCTTCCTCTATATCAGCACTTAAGACCGCATTACGCCCAATTTTACGTTTCGTTATTCTGCCCCCTCTTTTCAATCAATCCCTCAGTGTTCTTCTAGAAATTTTATATCGCCTCGAAACTGTTGCCACAGACAATCTTAATTTTTCCACTTTTATTGCGTTCTGTAGATATTCTGTTTTCCATTTTGCCCTTATATTTTGGCACTTTTTGCCAATTGCAGAAATAGTTGCATCTTTAATACGAAGGAAAAAATGTTACCCTCTTTGCAAACTCATTAACGGCACAATGCCAAATTTAAATTAAAACTACTACCAATACACCGGTGTGCTAAACATTCACCACATCGTGCATTGTTTCATTCCATATCAATTTAGTAATTATTATTTTATTTTTACAACACCAAAAGTGAAGTTACAAATAATTAATCCCATAATACCTTTAACCTTAGACCATAAATACAATTGGTTTTAGTCCTCGTTATGAGAGAAACGAAACGTGGCGTTATTGCCCGAGTCTCTATAAGAGAATTTAAACATGGCGTTATTGCCCGACCCGAAACGACATTTTCTTTTCTAACCTCAACTGAATATCCTAACATGCCACAAAAACATTGTTTTACGACATGAAAATATACGCTTTTAAATACAGAATACGCTGACATATAACACTTGGTGTGGAAGTTACTCTGTAGAAATAAATGGGCTTACCTAAAATAGTACTGGAAATGTTTGTTTTATTAGCTCCCTCACGCACTGAAACACACTCGCGAAGTCCTTGTGAAACGAAATTGCCGACCGAAAGCGGATGACAATAATGGTGAGTGTCGAGGGGATAATGAGCTTCGTTTCAGGAAAGATACATTTCACACCATTTATTCGTCTTGCTGGAATCTACGTATAATATTGGAAATGGCTTTATTGTCCGCCTGGCGTTATTCAACGAAGTTACCCTATTTAACCGAGAATGTCATTGAAAGTGTCCCAAAGTGTCTTGTGTTTGAGATGCACAGACCTACTAGCATATAGCTAGGACTGCAGTTGTAAAAACTGTTTTCTCCTGGGTTATGTATGCTGCCTTCGTGCCATCCGCCACGTGGGCAACTAAACAAATCTACATGTAGTCGATTTGCCCATTAGCCTTCGTGTTGAAATGCTCTTCAACTGTGGAAGTTGCAGTTTGTGAAGTAACAGAATTTGTTTTTAATGAGAACAGCTTTTTCTGCGACAGTTAAAATGGACTAACGATAACAGGACATTACAAACATATAACCACAGAACAAGACCGCGAGCAACTAGGAATAAACGGACAACTAGCGGTCATTAAAACATCGACAACAGAGAGTAGAAGATCTAACAAAAATGTAAAACAATGGATAGAGAACGAAGGAATACGATGAAAACCAATCAACAAAAATATTTACTTAAATAACGTAACATTAAAGAAAACGATTTAGTGCAAATAAAGGGAAACCAAGCTTACAGGAAACAAATCCAGCAGAATGATTCAGTGATGTCCGCCATTTGAAACAAAATTTTAGACTAAGATTGGATATTGTGTCGTCATTTACTAAAAGTGTATAAATTTTCGTTAATTAAGTCATATATATTTTATATTCCTGATTGGTTTTTATTGCAGTTACTTTCTACATTTCTATTCAGTTTTTGGTTAATTTGTTGTCAAAGCTTTTATAACTACTAGGATCCCAGTTGCTTCGTAGTTGTTTTGTTTGTTTTGTTTGTTGTCCTGTTTTCGATCAACTTGTGACGTGTTTAGCATTGGACCCAATAAATTGAAACAGTCGTAGTAATTATAACTGCACTGTACTATTTCAAATCAAAGTTAACTTAGACAACAAACCTGCATTATGTATTAGCAGTAGTTCCTTGTACGTTTATAAAGAAATTGTGTATACTCAGCGCGTCATAATTAGAGTACAAACTAATAGCCAGCCCCAAACCAAAAAGACACTGCATTATCGTTTACCTTAACCAGATCTTTAACTGCATTTGTTATAACCGGAAGATACAGTAGACTGACGAAATCAGGATATGTAGTAGAAATTATTCAAAGTTTTGAAACTTGGTAGATATACTCGTGAAGGCTGTTTGGAAAATATGTATATCAAACGTCGTTGAGTTTGGAGTTGCGCATCGTCTGTCATATTGGAAAATGGCCGCTGGAGTGTGTGGTTGATCATGTTTTTAACGAATAGCGGCCAAACGGCTAGTCCAAACGCAAAAATTGTCACAACTAAAATTGGATCTATATACGTACTACTATATTTCCTGCAGAAACTAATATATATATTGTCGATATTACAATGATTGTGAGGATATTGAACTCTAACTCACACACTGTGCTCGTACTCACGCTTGTTTATCTGATATAACTGTATAGTTTCTCTGTTATCTTGATTTTCTTCGGTGTTTTATTATCTGTAACAAATAACAAAAATATAGGCTTTTAAAATTATTCCATGAGACATAACGTGAATTTTGGCAAAAAAAATAAATAAGTACAGTCATACAGACGTGTAGTTGAATGTGTACTCTTTCAGTGTGTGCATTAGTGTGGCACAATAGTTACAGATCTACACAATAGTTGCATAGTAGAGCGTACAGACTGCACATCTTGTGTAAAGGGGCGATGAGGCGCTAGGCATGTGTGTTAGTGTCGCCCGTATTGCTTCCTCGCTTCTGTGCCTTCAGCACGTAAAATTGCTCCCGTGCTCATCACGGCTGTCTGCCACAGTGTATAGTTGACTGTTCTTTGTGTCGTCTTTGTATAGTGGAAAACACTATATGTTGTACAACTCATCCATTTTAATCCATTTACTAGTACGAAATGTGTACGGAAAGTGCGTTAAAATCAGTTCGATGGGTAACTAGTGGAGTGTGTGAAACGTTATGTGCAGGCTGCCTTACCTCAGATTTTTGCGCCGTGCTTATTTGAGTTGAGAGATTTGGGCGTCTATTAACGAGGTCTTGAGAAACGATGAAAGTGAAATGAGGTGACAATGTAGCGGCGCAGGAATGCAAGGGTGGGGTAAACGGGAGATCTCCGAGGAAACCTGCCGACCACTGGCACGAGTAGTCTAACTACTCTACCGCGCTTAGAGTATTTGTTCGTTTGTTGCGAGTACAATTTAAATGTCATTGATTGTTCTTAAACTGCGGCGTTAGCTGTTTGTATTTGCAAGTTGCGACTTGGCGTAGCGTTGTTTGTTGTTTCGTTGTACATAATATCGTAAGTTGTGAAAAATTTATAGTTCTATTTTACTTAACTATGTTCCTTTTGTTTCGTTGTTCTACATATGACGAGATGATGTATACGTAGTTTCAGGAATGTACGTTAGTGAGGCGTGGTAGGGTGAGGTTAAGCCGGTGTTGTGTAGTGTGTGTTGCGATGCCGGCTTACTGCCTTGCAAGTGGGAGTTTTGTGAGGGGACAGGAGGGTTGCCAACAAGGGAGTATCTGTCCCGGGCTACAGTCACCATAGAGACGCCCTCGCAGCCTCCCCCAGCTACAGTCGCCAGTGTCTTAACCTTACACGCACACCCTAGCTCTCAGTCTTCCTTCCTGCTTTCCAAAACTTTTCTTACAGTACTTCTCTCTTCTTCTCACCTTCACTCGTATTGCTATCTTTATTCTGTCATGTGTTGTCAGAGGCGAATTCAGAGCCCACGTAACCCCTGTCCCTCAACATTCCAAGGAAGATTTTTTCCCGCATTTGAGGCCGAGAAGCGCAGGAGCAATAAGTGCGCCTCCGTCGCAAAGCGCAAGGCCCTCAACTGACGGGCAGAATTCCCGTCGCTTTGGGTCCACCTATGGGACTCTCAGTGGTGATCATATTTTCTTATTGGTGGAAAGGCTGTAAAGAAGGCTCAATGCAGGATCGTAAAGTACTTATGTGTGTTTCTGATCCGAGTATTTTGAATTCACACAGCGCTTTGGATAAACTCGTTGCTAACCAGTTTGGAGTAGGCTACTGAGATATCGCCTCTGACGTGCGCGACGCGAGGTCAGAGCACTCGAAGTCTCTTCTCTGATGTGAAGTCTCTGTTCTTTTCGTTCTTTTCGCACATAGGTATATTTAAGACACGTTTGTTTGGTGCAAAAACGTATATTTCAGACACCTGCAGTATATGGCAGCCTTAACAATACACTTTCAAATTACGTGAAAGTAAGCATTATATACGTTATTAATGCCTCTTGTCATAATTCAGATAGCTGATTAGGGAGTGGTTTATACATTAAATATCGTCAATATTTTCTATGTAGCACCTTCCTCTGACTGATATGTGATTAGAACACACTATATTTATCACTAGCACTCTAAAGGCGGCCTCCGTGGATATCGACACTTGATAAATGTAAAATAAATAAAGGAACACACTCCTTAATTTGTACCACATCGCGCTTTAGTTCATAATTTCAGTTACGTTGCAGGTAATTTATCCAGCTGTAAAATACAAGCGTATCTAAGAAAGAAGAATCTACGCAGAACAATATTCGAAGCGCTTCATGCTAACAGTGCATGAAAGTCTACAAATTGAGTTATTGTGAAGGCTCCCATTTGAGTAGGTCACACATGCGTTGTGTACGCCAGCATGCTTCACAAAAGGACTGCAAATCAAACCAATGCAAAATCCATTACTATACGATAAAACGATTCAGAATGGTGCGAAACACAACTACTTACCATGTTTGTTGCATGACTGGCGATGACCGCTTCCGGCAGGAGAAGTTGCACTAACTCTTGAAAATAGCAGCTTCAATGATGCCAACCCATGTTGTCTTGTGGCTGGGAAATTTAAATTGTCCACGGTGTCGAATATTTTGTTAAGTATTTAATGTTATTTGCATTATGCCCACTAACTATTGTGCAAACACATACACAAGGTCTGTGAAAGACGAGCGCCTCCGCCGTAGCAGACGGCAAGATTCATCCGTGTGTGTCGGTAAGTAGACTTTGTATAGGTTGAAGGTGACGTTGGCTGAGAGTGGTAATGTTTTCGCCTTGTGGGTGTGGTTTTTCCATCAGTGGTTCAGTTAGTGAGGCATGGAAGGTGGGGTGGAGGAGTGCACGATGCTCTTCACACTAACAATGTACTCCTTTTCTCGTCGTCACAGAAATCATCAGTGTCGGATGTTGCTGAGCAACTTCCGTGTTGTCAAGTTTCTGGTTAGCATACCGGGTAAGCCTGTCACATTGTTAAATTGAATTGTAGGTTGGTTTGACATGTTAGTTGTCTCCAGATTATTAAGCAGTAATTAACATGAATGCCATGTTTTAGCGCGTTAAGCACATTAAGATTAGTTTTCCCCAATTGTTTCTAAGCTGACAGTAAAAAAATTGGGATGGGTTGTGTAGACGACAATGCCATGGTTTTTACGTAACACATCTGTTTTATCGGTAATATGGTTTTCGGGATATTGGAAGGAAATTATAATAACTAGATTGATATAATGTTTGTTGAAATATGAAAAATACAGCATTAGAATGAACTATAAATACAGGAGACAGTGTACCGCTTCAGTATGCCAACGTTAAAATTGCTTTCCTGTTGATGTGGAGATGGCAGAATAAACACACAGAAACGTTACTGAAGCAAATACAATAAAGTTTAGTGGCCAGTTGGGGAAAAGAACGAAAACCCCAAAATGAAGTAAGAGAATAATATAACACATGGAAGGAGGAGTTCCTAACGTTTAATAGGAGAATTACAATAATAAATAAAACATCGTGTTGTTTGGCAGCAAGATGAACGCTCGTAGCCTACTGGTCGAGAAGTTTGGCCCACGTGGACGTGGGCAGTCGTCGCGGGTCCCCACCTTCGCCTGCGCCAGTTCAAAGTCGCGCTCGCACTCTACCCGATCTAATAATATGGCGTTTATTTCAATAATGTTTTTAGTCGGTAAGTTATAGTGTAGAATCGCATCACTTTGCTAACGTCGCTGCGCCAGTTCCGTCCTCGCTTCCCGCCTGCCAATGTAATTTTAAATACGTATTCACGTAAAAAAATATTTATTATTATTGTGCGGGCGGTTACGGAGTACAGCAGCTATAACAGTCGAACAATTCGGATTTGTCAGCGCCCTCTCATTGCATGAAACAATACACAATCTGGTGGAGGTGAGACACCATCAAGAAAACAATTTCTGTTCCTTCCGGGACTGGCCGTACTAGTTTAATATTCCGCTGTGCTAACGAGGTATTGCCGTAGTCTTTAGCACATGAACCCAAAAATCTCATGCATTGCTTTCAAAATTCAGTCACGTTGCAAAAGCAGTGATCTCTTAACATTGTTTACGCGGTTGGTTTTCGGGCGGATCCTCTCTTTCGTAATATTTATTTCATTTGGACATATCAAATTGGAATGAAAACTGCTGAAAGATGTGCAGTATTGGTTTAAACGGTGAGCTAGATAGGGTCCAAACCATACATATTGTGACAGTTTTGAGGCCATATTCTCAAGCATTTCGTTGTCTTTATATAAAGTCATTTCCTGATGAGATATTTTTATGATACGAAATGTATGATATAATTCAAAATGTCGCCATGACTGTATTTGGAATACCCTGTGACTCATCGTAGCGTATGTTTCATTATATGCGTGAAGAAATAACACTGGGAATATGGGTTACATCATGGAGAGTTTAGAGATTGGCGACGTGTGGTCCAGGAGACCAGGTAAAGGAGATACGTACTAAGGATGTGGGCGACTTTATGTATATATGTATGTGTACGAAGTTCACCTATCACCCGCAAGGTGGCTCTGTACATGAACGTAGTACTTGCGTGTGTCGACGACAGACGCACATGTCATGTGTTAAGTGAACGGATGTGCAGAATATCGTACGCCGTTGTGATGTTTGTGTTGAGGTTGGTGGCAGAGCCTTCACTATGAGCAACTCGTGTGAGCCACAAACTGATACGTGAACCCTGGTCTGTCAGTGGTGTACAGTACTACCTGTCAACAGTGTACACACCCAATGTCAATAATACACGTAGTCGTGTTTGACATGGTTACTGCCGTATCTCTTCTCGCTGGCTTCGCGAACTACACGTTCCTGATCTCAACAAGTTTGTGATGCCGCCCCTATTCTAAGTTTCGTTTTTGCACGATGTTACTGTCCACCCTGTATGTAAAGACACGTTAAAAGGGTGTATGTATGAACGGCTGTTTAAAATAAAATTTCGGCATAAAGATGTTAATTCAAGCAAACATACTCCAGAGATAAAACGGTGTGTTAAAATGCCCCGAAGACGAGAAACATTAGATTTGTATTATTTTCGCATAAATATTCGGTTTCTGGAATACATTACAAACAATATTTTATTTTTTGCTATTTATATCCTTTTAACGTGGAATAGATTAATGTACTTTATTCTCAGTTTATTCGGAAATGCGTAAAGAAAGAAATGTCCTTTATTGAAAATGCCCTGTGTTAATAATGCATGAAGCCTCTCTATAGTAGGTCTAACCGAGAAATATAAACTAATCAGCACGTTGATAGTAGAACATAGCCACAGGGTTGCTTACCCAGTACATCACAGTCGGTTATAGAGAGAGGTTACAAAATAAAATATGTAGAGTCCATTCAACTTTTCTGATAACTTGCTATAGTTCTACTTTCATGATATTCCTACGCCTTCTCATGCAAACAAAGCTTAACCGAGTCTAGAATATTATACCAAAGGGATCCGCATTCGTGCCCAAACTATGTAACACTGTGCATGACAAATAATTTCTTACTAGGCTATACGACCCACACATTTTCTAACTGGTTTTATGTGTAGGTCTATTAATTATAAATATATATAGATAGAATATGAATGATACTTAAGTTTAACCAAAAATAAAGTATTATGTTTTATGTTAACTCAAGCAAGCGTATACAATGTTTGTGGTATATGAAATTAGTTAATAACCAAACACGTCATGCATGGTGTGATTTTTTTCAAAGATTAGGTTGATAGTGTGTTAAAGTTAGAGGCACTGCAGTGCACGAGAGTGCAACTTATAGCTCGTGAACGGAGAGGTGCAGTGTACGCGAGTGCAGCTAGTAGCACGGAAACAGAGAGGTGCAGCGTACGCGAGTGCAGCTAGTAGCACGGGAACGGAGAGGTGCAGTGTACGCGAGTGCAGCTAGTAGCACGTGAACAGAGAGGTGCAGTGCACGCCAGTGCAGCTAGTAGCACGGAAACAGAGAGGTGCAGTGCACGCCAGTGCAGCTAGTAGCACGGAAACGGAGAGGTGCAGTGTACGCCAGTGCAGCTAGTAGCACGGAAACAGAGAGGTGCAGTGTACGAGAGTGCAGCTAGTAGCACGTGAACAGAGAGGTGCAGTGCACGAGAGTGCAGCTAGTAGCACGTGAACGGAGAGGTGCAGCGCACGAGAGTGCAGCTAGTAGCACGTGAACAGAGAGGTGCAGTGCACGCCAGTGCAGCTAGTAGCACGTGAACAGAGAGGTGCAGTGCACGCCAGTGCAGCTAGTCGCACGGGAACGGAGAGGTGCAGTGTACGCGAATGCAGCTAGTAGCACGGGAACGGAGAGGTGCAGTGTACGCGAGTGCAGCTACGGTCCATCCCCCATTGGAAGCGACTTTCTCAGAGTCCTGCTAAATATCTACTTGCAAGCCCGTTTCGTATTCTTCCGCCAAAAGTAAACAAACATTACCATGTGACTGCCATGTAGTATCTGCCAAAATCAATGTATACGTGCCATTGTGTGTGTACATGTGTTCGTATACTTTCGCTACACCTAAAAATAAACATTGAAATGTGACTTCTACATTTATACCTGTCAAATGTGTTGTTTACTGTTTACAGCTTTTCAAATAATTCTGTCCTAGGTCTATTTCAAAAACCGTTTCGTACGAATATTCACTGTTTAGGCCTATATCATTATTTATGTCAGCGTTATGACGTTTAAAAAATGTCTGTATTAACGATAGTTCTTACGGTTGCGTTACATCAACATATTTGTTTTCCACGACATAGCACATTACACGTAATGCACGTTAATATTTTGCCGCGACTGTGTTAAACACTGTTACAACTGCCGGACAATGAACTGTAATATTTACCTTTTTGTTATTGACGTGTTAGGTTATTTCTTTAAAAGGACGGCCTCAGTTCGAATAACAAAGAAATACAGTCCAGCAAAAAAGCGACATTAAAATCAAACACGCAACTCGTATCGCTCATTTTTTGGTATAGAAACTTAAAATATAGCGGTGAACATGCACACAAATAATCCTACAGTAACTTTTATTCCGCTCATATTTATACGTATTGCTACTTACTGTGTATTAAGTTTATTGAAATTAATTGGGGCTGGGCTGAAATTTCCCGAGTGTGAAAGAGACAGAGAGAGTGACAAAGCTCGCTCAGCAGACAGTTGCAAAGTTAACCATAGTGAAATATATTTGTAGAATACAGGTTGTTGAAAAAAAAAAAAAAAATACAGATTGACATGTTTTGCCTAGAGTGTTTTTTCAAAGGTTGATTTTAATGTCTGAGACGTTGCAGTGCGCGCGAGGCGTGGCGTGGCACTGGCAGGAAGACAGTGACCGCCACACTACTTCCCTAGATAACGACTTGCCCCCTGCCCCCCAACCCCCCCCCCCCACCAAACCCATTTACACTTGACATTCTAAGATTGCTTGTCTGCCTGCGTCTCCCCAACCTACTTCAGCCGTCGTCATATGGGGGACTCATGCTTAGATTTCCGTTTTGTGTACATCGTAGCTTCCTTTACACAAGCGTGTGTCCTTCTCGGAATATGTTCGTTTGCATTCTAATAATTTGATAATTTAAATTGCGTTGGCGGACATAAAATAATAAAATACAATATGTCCTTTACAGGACAAAGATGTCATCAAAATCAAATGGTGGTAAAAGATTACGTGTTTTAATTATTTAGATAATTTTAAATTGGTAGATGTGTTTACAAAAAGTTACTTGCGCGAAAAAAAGGCCACTGTATCACCTTTAAATGAGTATTTATAAATGTTTTTTGTAGTCTTCTTGACTAGTGTAAGATTTATTTTGTTTCGTATATATGTTTACGACGTTGATAGTTTAGAGCGGATCGGAAACACATTGCCACCAACGTATGTACTAGCAACCGTAGTGCAATCCGGCATTACACTCAGTTTAACACTTGTACTTAAGGATGTTGCGCCTTTATAACGACGTCTTTTGGCACGTCAGCAGACGAGACAAACTCAGATGTTTTCTAGAGGCGTCGCCCTGCTCGTATACAATGCCAAATTCGCCTTAGGGGAGTTTTCACTTCTGTCGCCGCACATTTAATCAGTCCCGTATCAGTATTATTCAAGAGAAGGGAAGTTAGTGTGAAAGTAGTTGTAAATAGCAGTAAGGTTATTTTAGTTTTGAAACGAACCCCAAGAAGACTAGACTTTTGACTGTAGGGTGTAAAAAAACATGTGGCCAACAGTAACGCGCGAGTTTTTAGGAAAACACTACACAGGGACTTACTATTTCATTTTAAAATATTGTTTATATTTTTTTTAATTTTAGCTGTGTGTTCTTGTTCATAGCGTAGTTTTTTTCAGTAACTTTATCTTGATTGAACAGAAAACTGAATGTCTATTGAAATATATTAATTACCACTATGTTCCCTAAATGTTTGTCTCGGGAGGTCTTTCATATTTGCACACATTTTATGGGCGCTTGCGAGCTTTTTTTATGTAATTTCAATGCGATTATTTTTGTAAGCTAGATGGCAGCGTTGAGTTTGTCCCGCTACACAAGATGAATTCAACGTGCGACGTGAAACTCGTCTCGCTACTGACGACACGTCAAAGTCGCGCCGCTTCGTTTAGAACTGCAACTGCATTGATGTAAGAAATAATAACCTAGGACTAGGTGTGTGTGTGTGTGCGCGCGCGCGCGTGTGCGTGTATGTATATGTGTGTATATATATATATATATATATATATATATATATATATATATGCGGACCCGACAGACGTCCTGTACATATGTCTTAAATCCGAAAATTTCAAACTTTTTTTTAATAAGTTGTAACAATCTGGACCGTTTTGATGAAAATTTTTATAAAAAAGTTATTACAATACCTGACGTCATCACATGTACAGTTACCACAATTCGACCTATCGATGTAAAACATTCCAAGATCAACAATAACTTATAAATAAAAAATTTATTAAAAAAACATTTTGTAGTGGACCGAATTGTGAATCTAAACCATTCTCGAATCCACTTGAACACACACAAAAAATTTCATAAAAATCGGTCCAGCCGTTTAGGAGGAGTTCAGTGACATACACACTCACAGAAGAATTATATATAAAGATATATATGTGTGTGTGTGTGCAAATGTCATTTAAAGTTTTAATAATTATATTTTCGTTATTTTCAACTAACTCTCGGCGTTGAAATGGATTTGCATTGAAATCTAAAATTTAAAAAAGTGGTGAACATTATTACTTCATTATCATATACAACCATAGATAGATATATCGATGGTGTTCCTCAACGCTTTATTTTGCAAAATATGTTTTCTGAAGCATTCAATATGCGAATACGCTTAAATTTCGATTGCAAATAAATGATAAATTTTTTAAATATGTAACTAAGTAAATTCTAGTATTTTGTAACACTGGAAATGTTTACAAATATTTTTCTTTCATAAGCGACATACTTTTCCAACAATTGCGGTAGTGTATGCAGTCTGGTGTAATACTACATTGTTACTTATTTCTATGTTAACTCCGGTGTAAGCACAGCTGTGATTTTTTTTTAAACATTACTTGGGCGTACGTTGCATGCAAAGTGGACTTGAAGAGCGAGGTGTTAACTTCAGTGTGAATAAGTGGTAAAAGCAGCAATAAAATTGACGGGCCACGTTACTGGAAGACAGGTCGTGAGTTGTAGGAAATGGGGGCTGCTAGCAAAGGGCTTATGAAGCTGAGGATTCGTCCGCCATCTTGGCTTCCGCCATATTTGATGTTCATGACCTTTACATTGAGCTGGTTGCCATATTGTTTCAGGTCACCATATTGTATCCGTCCGCCATCTTGTTTTACTTCCACCATATTGTTTTCTTCCCTCCCTCCCCCCTCGAAAATTCCCATTTTTCCCTGAATGTCACTATTTCCCCTTTAAAATGTTGCGTGTTTCTATCTAATCTCCTTTTTTTTTTTACCTTGAAACGTCTGGCGGACGAATCCTCGGCCCCCAGCCTCTGTACTAGCAGCCCCGATTTCCTACTATTGTCTATTTTATGTAAGTAGGTTAAATTTTGACAGTTCTGGATAAGTAGCACGGCGTAATCGTAATGTATCCTTCCACTACAGATGTTTGTCACTGAAGAAAAAGATGTTTGTAAATAAATGTTTGAGTCCAATACACACGTGTATTTTTCTCTTTCGTGTTTTCCGTCATGGTTGGCACGGAACGATTGGCGTTAGCTAACTTGCATCCAGTAATTAATGTAGGATGTATGTATAATAGCCAGGTTGGCATTCCAACCTGTTTTATTTGTGTCATTGTTCAGTTTACTTTGTTGGGTTCTGTTTCTTTTATTTAGTGGCGAAATAGGAATCGGTGAGGGGGTTGGGGTGGTGGTGGGAGAGGGGGGTTTAGTTTTAAATATTTCGGGAGACTGCATTGTTTTGATGTTCTTAAGGGTGTGTGGCATTTCTAGTTGCATGTTATTTTGTTAGAACAGTGGAAAATTTTGCTCGTATGGAAATAAAATTCAGATTATTATAACTTCGAAAATTTTAACTTCTATTAAAAAACAAAACGCGATACATACGTCGCTATTCGTATTTGTACAGATGCAGCAATACACACACACACACACACTTTGACCGAAGTTAACGTTGCACTCGTTGAATTTACGATGTAGACAAATATTATTCACACACTACATAAGTTTTGAAAATGCGGCTTTTTTAGGCCACGTGCATTTCAATAATTATAACATTTACAAATAAATTATTTACAAAACATGTAAACTTACAGTTTGCAAAATTCGCAGCCTTTTGAAAACGCGTTGTTCTATGGTAATCCGTGCAAGTTTACTTCACTAAAATCACGCATGTTCGTCACTCGCATTAAATAATTTATTTGCAGTATCGTTCAGTAAAATCAACACTGCGCACGTTTCATGAAAAATTGATACGTAAATAATATTAGCGCCGCTTCGTTGCGGACGGCAGGGTAAGGAAAATGACGGAACGAGCAGTTTGACGAAGCTGTTAAACACGATTATTATTACCTACATTACACTCAAGGAAATGCACTACAACAGTACCTACAACCAGCTATGCTTGAAGGAAGCAAGTAAAACAATAATTAACTATCGATGAAATATTCCGACAACACTAACAAGGTATTCGTCTAAACACTAGGAGAAAAATCACACGTACATCTGCGCTCACCGGGCTAGAAACATAAACATGACTAGGCATAGGATGGAAACTGTTTACTTTTCGCATATTTGATGTGCTCTGGTATAATTGCTAAGCATGCTTTTAAAGTAAATTCAATAAAAGCCAAAACACATTTAATATTGCTTTAAAAACATAATTTAAGCTATAAAGGTTGTAAGTGTAATTAAGATTTTGAATTTAACTTTTAGTTCTGAGTTCTTTTCTTCCAAAGCCGTCATCAAAATCGCAAGCGTAACAACATGGATCCCGCAGTAATTAATCAGCTGATACAATACTGTACCTACAAAAGAGACCATTTACTGTTTGCGTAGTGTGTAGGTATGTCACATTGTCTGTAATATTTCACGCCACTTGTATGAAATGGACAAGACTGTCGTTTCCCCGGATAGAGCGGGTGATTGGGGGGGGGGGGAGGGGGGAGCTGCTGGAGTGTGGCTGTCCAGCACCTGGAGCGTCCCGGCGCAGGTCATCGACCTGCTGGCTCCATCTAGCTTGCTGGCTTGTCTTCCAGCCTCCGCCCTGCCCGCATTACGCCATGTTACGTTCCTCTGCAAGATTACATGCCATGCTGGCGTTGACTCTCCTATGCAAGATTTGCCAGACTGTTTGCTGGCTGTTTGTAATTGTCTGTGTGCAGTCTTCGATGCAAGGTTTCTTACAGGGTTGGAGAGAAAAAAAAAAGGGGGGGGGGGTCCACTATTGATGATAGTAAACAGCGATAAGGTTATTAAACAGGGATAAACAGTAAATAAACAACCGCGGAAATGTGCACTGAAGCTACAACTGTGTTTTAAGAATATTAGGGTAAATATTGTTATTTATTTAACACACGTTCCAGTTACTATAACAAAACGATTAGGCTGTGTGCATAAATGGATAGGGACTATAGAAGTTTCGTGAACAAAGTCCGTTTTGAGACAGTCGAGGTATATGCAATTGACCAGAGAGAAGTCAAGTATTACTACATATTCGAGACAGTCGAGGTATACACATATTTGAATTAAATTGAATTTGAGAGGACTACGTATGTTTGTAGTGCTCGAGTCAGACTGTTACCACGTGTCATACAAGGGTATGAAAATGACCATTAAACATGACCACTTACTTACGGCAGCTTAACTTGAACAGTATTCTTTCCTTTGTATGTTGTCATTCAGGGTTATTTATTTAGCTCATTTATTTCCAGCATAAAACAAACCAGATACTATTGCAATTGAACATTTTTAAATTTTTTTTTCTATAAATAACTATCGCTGTAATTTGACACGTCTGAGATTTCTAAGCAAGCAAAGTTATCCTACCTCTCCACAATATGTTCAGTTCAAAACAATAAAACAAGCTCCTTGTTATGTGCTTAGCTGTGTCAAATAAGTTTCACAGCTGGAGTGGCAAATAATTGTTTGCCTGTAATGAGAGTGCGGATGTCATATTTTTTTCCTACGCATACTACTTATTGGTTCTTGAGCTGAGAATCGCCGAGCAAACACATTTATTGGGGGCAGCATTTATTTCTTTTTACTAGCTAATTGTGTTCCAAAATACAAGCTATGCAGATATCATGTGTGAGTTTTTGAGGCATTCTACAACTATCAATACGTGGTGCTGCAGTACGAGTCTCAGTTTATTGTATAATTATTCGTTCCATTACATAATTAAATCTGGCTATCCCAACGCGGTGGCTTTGTGTGGTCTATAATGCTGTAATATTTACTACGAACCACACACTGCGCACCCACCGAGGGTGCCAAATACTAGTACGCGAACTGCTGTCGTGTAATATGAGTGTTCCATAGCGGCTGGTATACCGGCTCGTGCGCCAGGGCTTGTGCAAGACCAAGTGCGGTTTCATGGTTACGTAATATCTGTTCAAGCAGGATTTCCAAAGTGACCATTTGACGGTGAATATCCTGTAGGTGAGCATTCCAGGTTGCAGGTGGTCAGGAGTGTAACATTGTCTACATGTTCAGCTTGCTGCAGCATTTTTCGTTGTGAAATAAAGTAATAGCGCAAAATATATGACAGTGGAGGAAAGAAACTTCAGCAACAATCAATAAAACAAAATAAAGGAATTTTATATGTATTTAATTCCTTCTACAAATCATAAAATTGTCGGTGATGCATTAGGATATTATAAGGACATTTATTGGAAATTAGTTTTGCGGTTTGCCCGTTCTTAAATTTTCGTTTCCGAAGTAAGATTTAAAGTAAAAATAGCTAGAAGATGAATCACCACCACAGGTGAAGTAAGTTTGGATTTTAAAGATATTGTATGTAGTCGCACTTGTGACTGCGAGAAATACTGTATCATAAACAAAATCTAGAGTTAAAATAACATTTTTAAATCTGCACGAATAAAGATAAGTTTAATGCTAATATTTGCCCACCAAAAGTTATTTTTCTATGAATTTATAACCCACATGTGACGAAACCATAAAATATTTTATAAACTGCTAAAGAAAAAGTCGTGAAATGTAAACGTGGCTGATCGTACGTAGACGGTGGGGTAGACGTGTTATAGAAGTGCATGTGTATGTGGCAACAGCCTGTGTGTGATGTTGGCTGATGCAATTTCCAAAACTTGACGCTGTTACAGCTCTAACACTTCAGCATTTGTAGTGCAAGTAGCTTAGTCACACAGGGTAACTTCCCTGTTAAATTGAGTTTTATCGCCAAATCAAAACAGTCATGCACAGAAAACTTAAACGTTCTTTGTAAGTTCGCAAACTTCAGAATACTCTGTTCACACTGCACTTCAGCTGCAGCTGTGCAATACCATGCAGTTAATCGGGAACTGATAGTTTTAGAGGGAATAACGAGGACATAATTGCTTTGAACTTCCCATTAAATCGTGAATGTTAAAAGCTTTACTTACGCTAAGTTAATCAAAAAAATTACGTCAAAAATGGCAATCATTATATTAACCGGTGCTGGTTAAGTGTTTAATATGGATGAAAATAAGCAGCGGCTTGCAGATAAGTTTGTTTCCTCGGAAACTGAGGTCCTTATTTCTCTTGCAGACAAATATTCTGGTGATATTCAATTCAAAAGAACCGATGCGGTTACCTGTCCACAGAAAGAAGAGGCGTGGAGAAAAATGGATCTAGGATTCAATTCAGTTTGTGGCGTGTTTCCGCGGAGCTTGAAAACTCTCAGAGCGAAGTATGATAATATTAAACTTTCTGTGCGGAAACATTTTTTTTTTCAGTCGAATCGTAATACAAAATTTTTGTCAATCATTTGCAAGTGATTCGGGCTATCCCGATATATTTTTGGCCTATTTATGAAATCTACTATTTCTTCATCAGATTCAAACAAATAATTCAAATGGTCTGCCATCACAGCAAGGAAAAAAAATACATGGAATATTTAGCAATATTGTATTGTCACTCTTTACAAACTTTCGTGCCTATTTATTTAAACAGTTAATTTTTTGTTGTATTTTCCAACGTGAAAATGCCCATTAAACCTGCAAAATCAGTCTAGAATAAATACGTTGCTCGGAGAACCTGATTTACTTAGACTTCATAAATAATTTGTTGACATCACATACGATTTGATGTACACACACAATCTCAAATGTTTATCATTGTTCTGAATAGCCCGCTAATCGGGACCTTTTATTGTATTTAACTTAACCATTGGTTACAGTCAGTTGATCGACCGATTAATGTTAGCCGTATGTTGGGAAAAAGAAACTAGCCGTAATTAGTGCTTAACATTTAATCAGGCGATTATCAGAAGACCACTATACATTGTGAAATCGGCCCTTAGTCTACTCATCTCAACACTTCTTCTTTGTCTTGTTTCAAAATGGTGCAATATTACCGCCTTCACTTGTTTGATTGCTAGAGGAGGGAGGGAAACTACGAACTGGTCAAAATTTTAAAATAACTGTATATGGAATATACAGAACTTGATAGGCCACATGTTTTCTCACATCCTGAATGCAGTGTTTATTAAAGGACGTGTACGTAGCGTTGTATAGCAAATAGAATTGTAAAGTGAGTAAATTAATTACATTAGAGTATAGTTGATGTTACTTCATCACTATGGTAGGTAGGTAGGTAGGTAGGTTGGCTGGCTGGCTGGCTGGCTGGCTGGCTGGTAAACAGGTAGACTGACTGGCAGGCTGCCTTTGTCCGTTGTCCAGTGTCTCGCAGTGAGGCGAGCACGGCAGCCTCACTACCTCGCCGCCTGTTTGGCGCCGGAAATCCTCCATTTCGCTTTGTCACCAGACACTGTTCCTCAGTTTGGACGGGTGGCCTCGAAAACAACACTGGGTGAAACACACTGGCAGTCGTAACAAAACATTGTCCACATAGAACTCGTTGAATTGGTTGCTTGGTGATCAGATTTTTATCTAGTAACTGAATATTTGAGTCGATTACCGCAATATACCGATTTATTTGGAAATCGGCTGCGAACAATTTGATAGTTCGACAAATTGTCACAACCACAAAAAAAGTTAGACTTGTATTTAATATAATTATTCCAGCGAAGACGCAAACGTTTTACACCAGCCAACTACTTGATCCTCTGGTGTCATTAGACTAGGTTTTGAATACAGGCAGCTTGTCTTCGAGCTTGGCTGATTTAGCCAAGTGGCAGACATATCGCAGAAACCAGCGGGTGCCAGCATCACTGTGGAACTGAGGCCAACATTTTAGTTTCGTTTTGCGCACAGACCTTACACAAAGACAGTTGGTACAGTTAAATGACCTTCAGGCTGTATACTCTAGTTTTGGGGTTTTGGCGGTACGTCTGTGAACGAACGGTATGTCTCGCCTGCATTGGCCCGCCAATGTTAGACACAGGCAAGGTGATGACACGGTAATACGCACTGCCAGCTTCACACAGAGGCAAGAGCCAGTTAAGTGACAGTATATCGGTTGTGCACAGACTAGGACCACAAAACTAGACATATTTGGTTCCCTACTGACAGCATAAAAGTTCTCTACGCCTTGCTCCTAATGACTTTAGGCTCGGCCATCTGCCCTAACTGTACGTCGCCGGCGAACCAGAACCTCCGTGGTTATTTCTCCCTCCAGCTGCTGTGGCAGTATCATATGGATCGTATTGAGCGCCCCTCTACCTCCCTGGGGAAATGTCTTAACCGCAGTGAAACCAAGAGGCTCAAGTGAAGACAGAGCTGACATTCGAGTGTAATGGAGAAATGAAATCCTCTGCTATTCGCTGGCAAACGCACAAATATTTCGGGGATAAGAGGAGAGTAGTTAAACTAAGGTATTTCTTGAGGCCATAACGTTGTGATTTGAAACACACAGTTTCGTTTCATAAAGTATTAATTTCTTGCATACTACAGCCAGCAGGCTCAAACATGGGTATGTTACACTTGAGTGAGGTTTGTTGTCAAAGCATCCAAAGCAAGTTTCGGATTATGTTCTCTTTGATTTTGGCTCACATCTTTATATACAGGATCATCGAAAAAGAATGGTACAATTTCAAAAACTCACAGCTGCTAAATTATTTGACCGTTTCGGTGGGTTCTTGTACCAAAATGAACAGAAATGATAAAAGTTCTGCTTATTTTAAAACGTGTCTTTGTGCGCTCCATTTGTAGTTCTGAATATTTCCAGGCGATACTCGACCTCCATCCGCACATTTCGGAGCACTGTCGGCATAATTGTCTCAATGACAGCAGTGATTCTCTTATGAAAATGCTCCAAATCTTGAATAGTGACAGCGTAGATAGTGTTCTTGAAATATCCCCCAAAAGAAAAGGTTAGAGGGGTAAGATCGGGGCTTCTTTCGGTGTCCTTTTTTTTTTTTTTTTTTTTTTTTTAATATGAGAGCAGGAAATGCAAAATGTTTGGGCAGATTTTCCGGCTTAATTTCATGCCTCAATTGAATCTTGTAGGCACGCAATCTTAGACGTTTATGAAGAACAATTAGCATGGTAGTCGCCGGAATGCCAAGCTCCAAACTGTGATAGGCAATTGACTTTTTATTGCTGCGCACACAAGATAGCCTAAGCTTTTTCCACTTTTTCTTCGGACGATCTTGGCCGTCCTGGCGATTGTTTTTTTTTTTCCTGTACGGTACCGCTTTCACTAATTTTTAACCCAATGACAAATAGCTCTCTGTTCTGATACACGTTATTCAGGATACTGCCTTCTAAATTATGTTGCACAGTCACTACAGACTTGAACTCTGCGAACCATAGAACTTACTGTGCTTTCTGTTGCACGGTCGACTTCACTAAAGGGGTCAGCGCAGATACCAGATGGTGCTTTCACCCCTGCCACAATCTCAAGGTCGGTTTGCGATTGTTGAAACCCTCCCCTCCCTCCCCGGAAAAGAAGACTCTTTCGTTCTTCCACTAAAATTTGGTGCAAGGATCAGCTAACTCGGTTAAATAGTTTTGTCGCCATAAATTTATGAAATTGTACCATTATTTTTCGATGATTCTGTACAATCATTACAAAATACATTATTATAAATTTTACGAGAATGTCTCCAGGATATTTTCCATACGCTGAGAAACGCATAATCAAATCGGTCATATGAAATCTGACACATCTCGGACTACATTGTAGTAACTTCCTTAAACATCCTAAAAACGAACGCTAATAAAATTAATCTCAACAATGCAGGCATCAAAATTAACTTAACTTTAATTGAAAACCGCCAGGACCGACCCGCCCCTCATCATTTCCAATGTCGTTCTGCTCCGTTGTCAGCAACACGTACGTCTATTATTTTGCCAGGCTCCCAGTGGTGTGTGCGCGTGTGTTGGTCGAGATGCACGCACGTAGAACATATTCGCCTCGTTTACTATGACTTAGTTTTCTTGGCTACGTGACTTCTTCCATCGATGTAGTCTCAGCGGGTGGTTGGAAAAAAAAGGAGGGGAGTAGTGGTAGACGATAAAGCAAGTATGTCCGTGTCGTGTTACGTCACGACTAGCAGGCGCACAGCCGCTGCTCAGTTGAACGGCCACCGCCAGGTACACAAGTACACACTTATGCGCCCCAGCTCCCGTACACAATGTAACATGCAGCGGTGATTAGCAGTTCTTCTGTCGTCCTCCCCCATCCTTGTATACGGATAGGTGTCTCAAGTCTCCCAGCTGCCCCATTGCCCTAGTCCTCGTCCATCGTACAACACGTGTGTCCTAACTCTCGTCTCTGCCTCGCAGCAAACCAATGTTTTTTTTTTAGGGGGGGAGGGGGGATGTTTGTTGGTGTTTGTGGGCAGTAAACTCTCCTCAAAACCTCAGTAGAATTACACACATTTTCACATTAGCCAGGTGTAGAGGGAGGGTCCACTACGCATAACTGCGCCATGCATACATGAAAACATTAGTTCTTATGCCCTAACATTATTTAACTTCATAATATTAATATTATTAACTTTAACTATTATCGTACAAATGTTTTGAACACAGCACTAGAGGTTGTGGAAACAAGTGATTCTAAAATGGACGTGTCCACAAACATTAATAAAGTGTTCAGTTTTTCGCGTTAGTGAATATTGTACAGATGTCAATTGTTAGGGATGGGTTGCTAAGGACATCCTGGGCTCCCGTTAGTTCATTTAAAGGGCAAAGAACCTCAAAGTGTTTGTCGTATTTTTATGTTATGATTTTGTGAATTTAAATGTATGTCCTTGTTGCCATTGTGCGCATTGTTTGGCCTGGACAAAACTAATTAGAATACCAAACCTCTGTAAAGTGTTCAGCTCAGTCCCCTATTAATATCCTTATAAGTTCTAATGTTTCCAATTTTGGGAAATCTGCCATCGTGAAAAATTGTCGCCATGTTGGACTTTGTTTCTATTCAATAACTTGAAAACTATGATTATTGTAAACATAAGACTATGGTCAGGCTGTTGGTTTAAATTTGTGTCATATGCATATTAAGTTTCACACATTTACTTCACTATATATATTCCAAATTCATTTCCCCAAAATAAATATGTATGAATATTTTTTAAATTTTACTGGCTACAGCTTTACTGCTGCTGTATCAATTTTTTGCCTATGATAAAAGACGTAAAGCATTAAAAAACTACACCAGAAGTATGTATAATGATGTGCTATACATTCGAAATGAGCCTAGAAACCCAGTCATAC
Organism: Dryococelus australis; assembly: GCA_029891345.1. Taxonomy (NCBI): domain Eukaryota; kingdom Metazoa; phylum Arthropoda; class Insecta; order Phasmatodea; family Phasmatidae; genus Dryococelus; species Dryococelus australis. The sequence goes on along the minus strand of CM056993.1, from coordinate 213,189,282 downwards.
TCATGTAGACCAATAGTTAAGAGTACCAGGTACGAACTCTATCCGAGCTAAAGCGCTATTATAACGCCAACTTATAATTATGAATGGTTTAAAGAATTTTTAAATACACTATACATGGAAACAAAGCCCAACACAGTAACACGTACCAAAATACTGCGGGAATGACTTTACGAATATTTTCGATGTAGATACGGCACACACATTGAAAAAGTATTTTTTTTATTAATTTTGATTGGTGTCAAAGCATTTACTAATAAATTCAGAGATGCGGATGAAAATAACAAGTTATATATAACTTGCCTAACGAAACAGATTTCCGAAGTAGCTTTTCACAGTTGATGAGAAGGTGCTTGGTGCAAATCAAGCTTGTCTCTTCCCATTGCTTGTAGTCACTTGATTGCAGTCGTACATAAGTACAACAGTGCACACAACGTGTGAGCACTGTAGTCTAGGCATACGCATACACGATTACTTCTCGCTCGCATTTGCAAGATACGAGACGATGGCGATGCAGTGCCTGACGGCTACCGGGAATATGCAGTCGACAGTCATTAACCGTACTCTGTTCGCTCCAACTATACTTTCCTCTAGTCGAGAACATGTAGAAAAACGGGAAATGCGTGGCGACTTGCAGCATCTAATTTTTTACTCTGAAACGGCAGTGAAAACAACTGTGTTACACAAGATATTGCTTAAACCTCCTTCACCCACCGCAAGCTATGAAACAGTGTTATAGGCGGTTCACGGTAAAGTGAGCACTTGATGCCCTAGTTACATGTTTCCTATCAGGCATATTTTTATAAATTTTTTTAATTCTTTCCGCCACTTTCTTAAATGAATATTACCATGCAAGTAATAAACAGTGTACATAATTCACCGGACTCGGAAGTTCACTTCTAAGGCTAACATATATATATATATATATATATATATATATATATATATATATATATATATATATATATATCATTCCAAATGAGAGGGCTTCAAAATGTGCTCACTTTACCGTGAATTGCCTTTAACTATACCGTACCATTGCGCTAGCCTTCCAATATTTTTTATCCCAAGTTCATTGTAATTGTAAATATTCGTGTTAAGAATGACCAGTTCTACAGAACAAGGGGGAAAATTGCAATGGATGTAAACTAAGCAGTGAACTTCCCCAGCCCCGTCAATGCAGAGTTAATACTTTGAATGGGAAGTGTACATTACGATCATGAATGTCAGGGTTTAGTTTGATACACGTAATTTGGTGCAATAATGAAGGCAAGAGCATGTAGATTGTAGCTGTAGCGTGCAGCGCCACCACGCATTGCTGTCCAGTGTCATGTACTGCGGTAGTTGCTGGCGGCATTCTCCATTCACATTCACTTCCAACTTTTCTGAAGCCCTGCACAAGTTCTACTTCAACGATATTTCTCCGCCTCACGCAAGTAAAGTATAACCATATCTTGAAACTCGTACCAACGGAACGGTGCACTGTATTCATGCGCTCTCACTCTATGTAATAATGTTACGTATAATAACTACTTATTCTTTACTTGGCGTTGCCAACTCGCATACGTTCTTACTATTTTCATTCATGTTAATTACAATTGAAATATAATAATTTGTGTATAGTTAAAAATACAATTTTAATTTAACCAACAATGTCATTTAATGTAAACAGAATGATAAAACTCTTGTGATGCATGCATGTTTAGGAGAGAGCGGAACACACAGCACAAGGTTCTATTCAGGAAGTTTAGTGGGACAAGAGAGAGAAGAACCTGCGCAGACGCCAGTGTCAGCGGGCAGTCTAATGGCGAGTAATTGACGTAGTGGAGGGGATAGTCACTTGCAGCTAGCGGCACTGTGGGATCGCTCCGGCACGGTTGTTGGGCGGCCCGAGTAACACACTATAACTTACTGTTATGTCGGGATTTAAGTCGCGTATTAAGTCTGGTAAACCATGCGGGGACAAGCACGCGTGGTCATATATAATGTTGCATATAATGTCGGTGAACAAAAAAAAAGACGTATAAACTGACGTACAGTATCGTCGAAGCAACAAGTACTGCGACTGGGGTTTCAAAGTCATCAGTTACACGAATTTTGGCAGTGAAAAATGTTGGATGTTTTCGTCACCTCTAAGGAACCAAACGTAGCACAAGAGAGTTACCGAAACAGATGATTTTTCATGCCCTGATGTGCTGAGAAAAAACACGAATCTTATACAGTGCGAAAAACTGTACCAACATTGAAAATGTTGGATAAGGCTCTGCTTGAAGCCGGCTTTTTAAATTGTTGTAGGGAATACTTGCGAAATTTGTTGAAGCTGCTTGGGTCCCGCTGAAGAAAAAATGCAAGTCAAAACGAAAAATTTTAATTGAAAAGCCTGACATACAGCTTGGAGGGGGCTAGATAGAGGACATAAGCGAATATCGGCAGGCTGGTAGGGTCATAGTTCGTGTTGATGAAATGTATGTTCATGCTACTCACAGCATAAGTTCTTACTGGCAGTCAGATACAGAAATAGGCGTCGCGGAATCAATTGGCAAGGTCCACGATTAATTAGTGTGCATGCTGATGGAGAGGAAGATTATGTTCCGAATGGTTTGCTTATTTTCAAATCAAAACAAAAGTTGGCAGACTATCATGACGACATGAACTATAACGATTTTTCTATGTAAGTGAAAAATAAAGTATTACCAAATTTACCTAGCAACTCTGTCATAAGCTACCATAATGTACGACTGAATAAAAAACGAACATAATCATCCTTAAAACCTTCATGAATGTTTGACAGATAATAATGTCGGATTCACTCCGTAAATGACAAAAGCGACTCTGTAGCTTTTCGTCAAAAGTACACAAAATATATATTTATGAATAAATAAATGCACATGGTTATGATGTGATTGGTGTGCCTTCGTAGCACGCGGAACTGAACCCTATAGAGCTGGTTTGGGCGGATATCAAAAGGAATGTTCGCGAGGAACTTCCTTCATCCCTCGATGATAAAAGGAAATAGTGTGAGTAATAGTTTACTAGTTTCTCTGTCGACAAATGCAAACGTGCACAAGATTGAAGAGGAGTATGTGAAGAGTGATGGCTTACTAGACACTGAAGTTGATACGATGATAATAATAACTGTTGGAGACAAAGATTCAACTGACGAAGATTCTGCATTTGCCACTGGCTCTGAATCTGAATAGGTGAGTCATGTGTGTTTGTTATTTACATTCATATTTGTTAGTTTTGTTTCGTAATTGTTTGACATGCTACGTCTATAATATACTATGTACTGTTGTTCCGAATTTTTACAGTATATATCAATTTGTGTTCAATATTTGCTTGACATAATAGATTATGAGCGGCTATTATCTGTTGTGTCGTGGTAAATGTTTGAATTAGTATTTGCCGATTTTAACATTAGAGAACTCTCTCTGTCCTTTTACTTTTATTTGCTACTCCATAGATTGGGTTCGACCCATCGCCGGTTAGTTACATAGCCTTGCACGTGCCTATCATATTTTCATCCTCGTATCAAATAGGCTTATATTCCGTATTGTACCGTAAACAGCGAATCAAGACGTTAATGTTTCGTTCAATCTTGAGGTACTACCTACAATAAAGATTACAAAACATGTGTTGGATATGCTGGCTCCTATTGATACAGTTAAACGATATCGAAATACAGGTACATTAACTTGATGAACAAGCAGTAAAATGAAATTATCAAGATGTAGTTAGATGGTGGGGTGTAGCAGGCAGGTGGGTCCGGGCATGCGCCAGGTGCTGGCTCGATAGTCCCCGGGCCGCACACGAGGGGTGTGGTGTTTTCGGGGGGGGGGGGGGAGGGTGGCTGCCAAGCCCGGGCCACACCAACAGTGTGCGCCTGGCCATCGCCGCTCCAAGATCAAAGGTCCAGATCTCCTCGCCTGCGGTCTGGATCTTTCATCTTGGACCGCCCGCAGCCACCAGGTAAGCTCTCAAGCTTCCTTCACGTTCACTTGCATTCCCGCTACACCAGCACCTCAACCTCTCCATTCAGCACCGCTGAGCTACCTATAGCTCCACAGAGAGGTCGTTACAGACTGAGCCAGTTCTTCAGACAGGCAGCTGCCATGGCTTGTATTCGCTTGCAGAGTGGCCCCGGGAAACCAAGGAGAACATAGATAAATGTGACTGGACTGGGATTGGAACCCAGGTCCTCCAGAAAGCGAGTGGGATGTGTTACCACTGCAGCAACAACAGACTGTGATGGCGGGAGCACTCTGATGGAACCTGACCGCTGAGAACGTGCGCAGCCGCAGGTCTGTCGTGGTTCCGGACATATGTGCTGGGACGGTATACCATGGTAGGCGGCCTTTATCTCATGGTAATGCATGCATTTCCATAATGGGGACGTAACACTCTGCGATACTAATTAAACATGGTAGCACGTACTTCATTCACAAGGAATCTCGACGTAATTTAGTTAGCTGGTATAGCAACCGATCCTGTTTCGATTATTTACTTTCCTATATTACACATTTATTTAAAATTGCGTTTTGCAAAAATTTTCAAGGCGAACAATCTTCCGTTATAATTGTCTGCTTCCATTTATTCAGGAAAAACAAGTGTTTATGGATAGGAAGTTTATTATCCATTCTTAATGTGGGTTGAAGAGAATGTAGGTTAGTATTGATCTTAATTGGACATTTATTTTCGAACAACTGCTTATTTTGTTTGATTCATTTTATATTGTAGCGCGGCCGCATGTTACACGTACACTGCCACGAACCTGATGAAGTCCGGCTGTTAAAAGTTCGATCAATTGACACATATTGTGTATCACTTTTTGTATGGTGTGCAAAATAAAATAGTCGTTTTCGCAGGCCATGCGGCAGTTTATTATACTTTCAACAAGAGGTTTGTTTTCGAAATCGATTTATAAAATTATAGCGAAAACCCTTTATGGAATAGTTGCAGTAAACGCAGTCGCAAATAGGTTTATTCGTGCGGTGGTTGAATGGACGGGCTATAGCGGGTCAGATTGTTGTGGTCCCGCTACTCACCTTCCACCAAGGCTAACCGGGTTCGAATCCCGGCGTTATCGCTGCCAGCCGGCGGGCGGGCGTTGTCTTCCCCAATGCCTTGTTTTCCGCGGCTGATTCGCTTGTTTACCGTCTTCACACCGCGCTCTCGACACGCATTTCAAATAGCTTAATTTTTAGTTGTAGTATGAAATAATTTGAAAAATTAAATTATGAAAACTGAACAAATTTGCTTTTCTTAAATAAAAAAACTGCATTAGGCAACGACCCAAAACAATTATCTATCTCATGAGAATATCGTGAAAATATTTACTCTGATTTATTGTGTGCTTCACCAGCATCAGTTTTTGAAATGTAAATTTTGCAGTGAAATTTGAAGTCAAAATTGATTAACTCGTGTAAATCAAGTATTTCATTTCGAAGGAATTTCGACATGTCACTTCTGACACTTCTATAAACACTAGCTGAAACCAAATTTAGTTTTGAAATACCTTTCTGAGATTTCTACACATTGTTATAAATAAAATTTCCTGTTTGTGCATATATATATATATATATATATATATATATATATATTATATATATATATATATATATATATATATATATAATGTAATTGTTGGTGTCGTTCACGTCACGAAAGCATAAATATTCCTAAAAATCGATGTATAAAATGTAAGCTCTTGAACGGCCTTCAGCGTCGACAGACCAAACGAACAATTGTAGCAGTCCACTTAGCGGCAATGAAGCGTGCTTGTTATTGGTGTGAGCTAGCGATCTTCACGACTAGAGTAACACAGCACTGAGCTGACATGCAGGACTTGAACCTGCATACTGTGCTAGTTACCCCACGTTTCGGTCAGCAGTCCGCCTGAAACTGGATACAGTATTGTGTTGCTGATGGTTTACCTATTACAGAAATAAAATCCATCCCCCACCCCCTCCTTCCGTCTTTCAAATTACTGTATACACTAGAGAACTTGCTGTGAACTGTGCATTTTGTAAGTCTAGACGTTAAAAAAAAAACGTGGCTCACTGTCATCGTCGAGAATATACAAAATAATAGACTCCAATGATGCTTATTGATATGTTAACTTCTCCTGCTGCTGTTTTGAATGCAAGGTATGTTTTGTTCTGTTAATGTTGCATATCAAATAATGAGAGTTAGGAAAATTGACACTATATACGAAGAATGTAATGCATTTTGTAATAAAAGTACATTCGTTGGTGCGTAGGCAAAGAATTCGAAATTTTCAAATGAAAAGTTTCTAAAATTAGCAAACTCCTCAATGTCAGTAGCCGAAATTGAATGTTCGTATTTACATAGTTAACACATTAATGTGAAGGGATTGTTTTCCCGCATGATTTTTAAGTCTGATTACTAAATATGTGGGTTACACTTTGAAATTCTTTGCTGAAAGTGAACGCAATCATTTTTCACCCTTCTATTTGAAATGTTATGTCGTGTGGGTACACGGAATAGTAATAAGTTTAAAGTTATTAGCCGTATTTGTGAAAGCTGGGCAAGTAGCAGATAGATCCACTGTATTGATACTAAAACCTGAACACTACTAGTTGAAGTTGAACGTCTCGATAGAAAGCTGTGAGCGTCCATGGAGATGCGGTCGTACGTTACCTGTGTTAGAGAATCATCCTAGCATTCACTTAAAGGTGTTTCGGAAAACTGTGCGAAATCAGCGAGGATGGACGTGTATCGAGAGTAGAACCAGTGTCCTTGTGTTACCGCTGCTACAACCCGCTCAGTGGAACACATTGTCAAGTGCCATATCTATCAAATGGAAAGTCACCCTATTTTGATATCGACCCTAATCCTACATAGGGATGTGTATGAGGTCAGACTCTGAATAACGTGCAAATATGTTTCCCGCAGTGTTGCAACGTGCGAACCTTGTATTAGATTAAATGGATCGATTCTAGTCTTCTGCGCATGCCCCAACATTGACTCACCCGTCGCCACTGTCAGTTCATGTGGTCTACAGTGGTGAATGTGTTTTTTTTATTACGTTTCAATTTTGACCACCATTTTATAAGAATAAAATACTTTGACTAAAGTATATTCTAGTTTCATGAAACCTTGGGTAGATGAAATGCACGCACATCGCACATAAGTTTATGAACAGCGATATAGGTTTAAACACTATCCACGGCACTTTTGACAGTTCTACTGGCAGAAAACCAGTCTGTCAGTCAATTTTGTGTTAAAAATATGCGTGGATTGAATGTTCTTTCTTTAGTGGTTTTCAATTAACCAATTTTTACGTTTAACCTTTTTAAAACGATTGTAGCAATATTATATATAAGTATAAGAATGTATATCGAAATTCGCGTTAGCTTTTAATTTCTGTTGCATTGAAATAATTACTACCGGCTGGGTGAAAGATTTTTACGTGCATAAAAATAAAAATTCAGATGAGTATAATGAGCAAACTTGTGAACACGAGGGTGTAAAGAGTTGAATTGCATGAATTATTCGCATGTTGCAGTAGCTGCATCGTGGTTAACCAAGAGATTGCAGAATCAGCTTACTAGCTGACTGTAAATGAAAACCACTGCCCTTGACTTACGTATATTTCACTTAACTTATTAGAATATTTGAAGTAGTTTTGGCATAGCACTGCCAAATAAAAAAATAAATTTTAAATTATTGTGAAATTAAACCAGGATATGTTATATACTCAGTAACTGAAACTGGCGTGATTGTAGGGTACATATTTTTGACAAGTCAACATTGTCCGTAGATTCGCGGACCTTGTTACGGAAATGTACAAACGCGATCCGTAGAGATGAAAAACGTAGCTGAACTCCGTAAATACAAAATATAGAACATCTCCGTAGGTGCTATTGTTTCGGTTTATGGGAAGGAACAATGTCGAGTCTACAAGAAACTTTGTTCGCCACTGGAAAAAGCAACATTTCCTTCTGTGGCAGTTGAGATATGCACATCTAGACATGTTGCTTCAAACATCGTCGAGTATGACATCCTGTAGCAGTTAAAAACTCTTTTAAAAAAACATTGAAAATTACTAGAAACTGGGGACGTTGCTCGTGGATTCTCTTAGAAATATTGTAAATATACACTACGCAACTACAAGGTCGTCGTACGTGAATGAATAGTCACGAACTCCACTACTTTATTCCGTTGCAAATTTCGCTCCAGTAAGAAATATTCTAAAGTTTTTAAATGTTTTCCTTTCCCAGTAAAAAAACAAAAATCGCGCAACGAACGAAAATGTAATACTATTGCTTATTATTTTTTTAAAATCTGGAAGTACAAACGACTAACTAGCAAATTCTTTGAGACGATTCGAGAATTCTCGAACTCTGTGTGAAATTTACGTAAGTTCGCTCCGTAATTTTACTGACAGTTGTAAAAACTATTTTACCTGCGCTTCTCCGTCAAATTAAGGATTCCTTTTTTACAGTTTTACAGTTTTTACAGTTAGGAATACTTAAAACTCGCATATGACTACAAACTGAAAAAAAATTTATGTATGCCACATTATATTCGAGTGGTAAGCGTAACGGAGAGCAGAATAAATTAAGTTTTTCCAACGTCTTTTTTTATACATAGTAAAACTCCCTCATGAGGAAAATGTAAGTCCTTTAATGGCGTTTTTAAATGGGAAGTACAGAAAAACTGATAAATTTACGGAGAAGTTTCGTAAAATTGACGGAATGGCCGTTCTACTTTTACGTATAATTCGAGAGAATAATTTGGAACAACTTCAAGGTAACATTGATATTGTTCGCAAGGTCCAAGGTAGTATTCAATATTGACACGTACCAACATAGCGCCGTATAGCGGTCTGCACTATGGAAATAAGAAAACATCTGCTGGGCGTACACAAGTGTCAAACGGCGATCTAGCTGTAATGAACTGCAAGCTTCATTTAGCAATTATTCTTGGAATACTGAAGCAATAACCAGCAGTGCTCATGCTAGTGACAAGTAAAGCGCTTTCTACTCGAATACGACACTGTTGCAACTCGACAGTAATAAGACAACCTCCGCACAGTCGTGTTTTGTTTGCTGAAGTAAGTTCTTCGCAACAACGAACCTTAATGACTCGCTTACTATACTATTTTTTTTTATCGCTACGGTAACCAGAACATGCCCTAGACGGTTGTTCGTATTGGTAAACGCTTGCGAACGTTTTTTTCCCGTTTGAGCGTGAGCGTATGTTTCGCGAACAAACTTGAACACATAATGTTTTCGAATCTATGCGAGATTATCAGTCTTCCAGAATGAAAGTGTTAATTTTCGACGGTAAAACATCACTTGGTCAGCGTGTGTGCCCCACCACCTTCAAAGCTTGAGAATAGCGTTATTGCTACATGAAACCAGCCTGGGGGGAAACTTCACTTGGTTAAGGCTCCTATACTCACAAGCGGTTTGGTGCATCCAAGGCAGAGAAGCAAGCTTGTGGTCACACTGCTCGCCCCGTCCCCCCTCCTCATTGCTAGGCGATCCCGGCAGGGCCGCTCACGTGTTTTCTCACTTGGACATGGGGCTACAGGACGACGGGTTTTCTCTCATACCCTTGCATTCCGGCGTCGCGCCATACTCACGTAATTCGCTTCACTCCGTGCTCCTAAAGCCGATATTACACTATACTTGCAGACGTACTTGGTTCTTGTACAAGCTTCTACAAGCCCTGGTGCACGAGCCGGTATATCAGCCTCTATATGAGCCGCCTTGGAAGATTCATGTCACACGACAGCAGTTCGCGTACTAGCATTTGACACCCTCAGTGGGTGCGCAGTATGTGGTTTGTATACTCTAGTTCATATAACTTCACATAATTTTGACAGTTTTGGTTAAAGAAGTGATGCCACGATGTATCTCTCCGCCACAGCTGTTATATCCGTGAAGAAAACGATCTTTGTAAACAAACTACGAATCTAATAGCAAGCATTGAAAGACTAACAACTGCTGTCCAGTAATTAGACTACTATAGCTGGTTGCCATTCCCAACCGTTTTGTTTTTGTTATGATCACATAATATACTTATTAGGGTTTTATTTTATTGGTGGGGTGAGGAACTAAAGTTTTAAGTCTTTCGTGAGACGCGATTTTTTTGTGGTTCTTCTAAGAGAGTGGCTCTTGGAACTCGCATTTTTTTGATGATGCATTGGAAAATTTTGTTCGTACGGAAATAGCAATCAATTTACTATGCCTTATAACTCGAAAGTTTTAACTTCATCGAAAGCACTAAATGCGGTAAATGTGTCTGTTCGTACCGATGCGAGAAATGCTCAACAGATAAATACCATTGCATTTTTTATGTCATGAAGTACTCTAAAAGGGCGCTTATTTAGGCTACGTACATTTGAGAACCTCCCACAAGAACAAAACGTAATAAATACATTACTGTTAATACCAATGTGCGAAATGCGCATTGTAAACATGTTACGCAAATTTAACTTCTACGTAAAAATAGTTACTTTCAATCAAATAAAAGTCCAAATACATTTCAAATATTCTAATAACAATTTAAGAAAACAGTATTTACAAAACACACAAACTTACTTTTCACTTCGTAATTCCTAAACACGTATTTAACTTTGGATGATTAATCACGTGTCGACTACTGATACGAAATAACATATTTGCTGACTTATATATTTAACAAAACACTTGAACTATTTATTGAAACCAACAAATTCATACTTCACAACGAAAATAATTTTTCGCGATGGTCACAGAAAATAGCGGACCACAGCATACAACAAACTATTTTACAAAGCGGCAGACACGTCGATAATTCATTACACCGAGGAGACTGTTCTAAAAAATGCACCTACCACGAACGACACTTAATGAAATACGTAAATACAAATATAATTAACTGCATATATATATATATAACATCAGCAAATAATTCTCGCATATAGATGAATTATGACGGACGAGAGCACAATGGCAACAGCTTTTCACCGGGCGGGTGGAGACCATAGACAACACTCAACGGAGATTGGTGGAAACCTTTCACATAACCGTGATGTTCGCATGCTATACCATAATACTTCTAAATATTTTTAAAGGACTTGCTCTATAACTCAGAAAAATTGTGTATTAATCTATGAGCGTAATTGTAACCATAAATGTTGTAATTATCATTAATTTTTCACATTATAATTTTTAATTCCGAGTGCTATTTTCTTTTACAATTATTGCCAAGAGCGCCAACATAACACGCATCCTGCAACTACCATTAGCTGGCACAATACTTTGGAAATGGGGGCGTTTACTGTTTATATGCTGTGTAGGTTGGTCACAACGTCTGTAAAATTTTATTGAAGTTATATGAAACAGAGTATAGTAAATATGTACCCCATTCGTAGAACTGCTACCAGTTAGTAACTTGCGTAGGCCTATAGAAATACAAGCTAGCGCATCTTAATATTGCTACATTAGTGTTCGCCTTTTACATCAATTGATTGCTTATTAGTATAGTTCCATTAATTTTATTGGAATATGTTGTGAAGTCACAAAGAGTAGGAGTGTGTTATTTTTAATATTGACTAAAATTACTGACCGGTTGCAATTTTCTTTACGTACCGGGATATCATCCTCATGTAAAATTTGATGATAAAAAAGTTTGTGTCCGGCGGGGTTTCGAACTTGCGCCCAAAAGTTACACGTTCATTGCGGACCCCACACTTCACCACTGTAATCACTGTACTATCAGTTCACTCCCAGTTTTAATATTAATGGTTTATATGCCAGATATTACATAAGAGTTCGAATAGATTTTTTCATACAGTAAGTAATGTTTTAAGTATTTAGAATGATTTTAAGCAGTAATTGAAAGGTTTCATAACAAATATTATTCATCGTTATCGAATTTTAAATCTATTAGAAAGAGTTTCAACCTCACGGATGTAAAAGAAAGATTAAGGCTTCGGCTGATTCCGAATTCAGTGGGTGCGTCCATTGCTCACGCATCCCTACATCCCTTCGTACATGCATCCACTGTGGAAATGGCTGCATTGAAGGGATGGAAAACATCCGAATTCTGCTACAGATAGGGCGCACTTAGATAGCGCTAGCTGTACCACACTTCTCACTGCTTATTTGTATCTTTGTTTGTGTAATTTATGGGATCTTTGTGAAATGTCAACAATTTACTGCAGACGAAAAAAAATCTTGTTGGATTTGAGGTTTTATAATTTCTGCTTGGCAATGGCTGCAAAATAGAAATCGAGACTTCTTATAAATGGGACATTTTATGTTTGATGAGCATATACAAATTACAAATGCATTTGTTGAAATGATAAATGTGTATAATGAATTTAATTGCTCAAGTGGTCAGAATTTTTAACATTTTATTTTTTGCGATTCTGTTGTAGTCCTATTTATACACTGTTAAAAAAATACCAAGTTTTCATCCATTTTAATCAACAATTATAAGCAAATACACATCTACACCACCCCACACGCGCGAAATCGGTGTAAACAATAATATAAACAAATGACGAATGAGTTCCGTAGCTAAGGAAGGGATGTATGGATGCGAGTGTCGTATCCCTTAGTAGTGGACGTGTGAAGAGCTGCATCGGCATCCGTAGTGAGAATTCGGAAACGAAGCCAATATGGCCGCATCCACTGGAGTGCACTTTCCATTGATCCCTTACCGTAAGGGATCCATTAGGTCAGTATTTGGAAACAGCCTTCCTTTTCGGCTTTTTCATCAACTCGTTTCAAGTAGTAGCCACGGGGAGCGTCATACGCTCTGAAACTGCAATGTGATTAGCCAGGTACGGAAGCCGGTGTGGAACCTGCCACGGAAAAGAGGATGTGTCCAATTACCAAACCTGGTACGAAATCTGCCAGTAAAAGGCGGGAAATGCCATGACGGGTGCCACACTAGCCCGTATACCGGCCGCTATGGCGGACCTTGCACAAGCTTTTACGAAATCTGGTATCGTGTAATATCGCCTTGAGCAAGGCATCTCTGCCTGTGTGCTGCACTGTGCGAGCTAACAGTGGAACTAGATTACACGTAATAAAAGTCAATACATTAAACTAGAGTCCATTCCCCATTGAAAGCTACTTTCTCGTAGCCCTGCTAAATATCTACTTACATGCCCGTTTCTTATCCTTCCGCCAAATGTAAACAAACATTGCCATGTGACTTCCATGTAGCATCTGTCAAAATTGATATTTACATTCCATTGTGTGCGTACGTGTGTTCGTATACTTTTGCTACACCTAAACATAAACATTGAAATGTGACTTCTACATTTATACCTGTCAAATGTGTTTACTGTTTACAGCTTTTCAAATAATTCTTATATTCCAGAAATCATTACGTATGAATATTCACAATTTAGGCCTCTAACCTTATTTAGGTCAGCTTTATGAAGTTTTAAAAATGCCTGAATTTAAGGCTGTTCTTATGGTTATTTTACATTAACATATTTGTTTCCCATGACGTAGCTCAATACATGCAATGCACGTTCGTATTTTGCCGCGACTGTGTTTAACACTGTTACAACTGCAAGGTAAAGGGTTGTACTAATTGTAATTACCATTTTGTTATTGATGTGTGGTGGCTCATTTCTCTAAAAGGACAGCCTCAGTTGGAATAAATATTAAAACGAAGGAACAACCAGTGAAAAAGGCACATTAACTTCAAGCATGCAACTAGTGTTGCTCATTTTTGTCATACAAACTTTAAAAGGTAGCTGTGAACATGCACACAAATAAGCCTACGATAACTTTTACTCCGCTCATATTTCTCTGTATTGCTATTTACTGTTTATTAGGTTTATTGGAATTTATCGGGCTGGGCTTAGTATTTTTCTTCTGGGATTGTGGCAAATTACGTTACACGACTGTGTTTCAAACCCCTTAGGGCAAAGGTACAACGTTGTGATAAATAAACAAACGTGGATGTAAATAAATAACCTCGTCATAAAAACAGTTCACATTTAAAACGTATAAATAGTGCTAATATTTGAAATCACGCACACACAGGGCCAGCGTATCGACCACGACGCACCAAGGCACGCCATTTCACAGACGCAATGATTAACGATACACATGTCACAGTATATTTATTACTGCCGTGGAAACACAGATTCATCACATCATCGTAACTTGCCTACATAGGTTTAAAAACACGTCTACAAACGTGATTTGGTAATCTGAAGTATTTTTCGGAGTAAGAATAATTTGTTTCGTTTGGCAAAAAGCAACACGCCATGTTATGGTTCGCCACGTCTGCCAACTTCACTTGGTAACTGCCTCGCCATCATATCTAAATATATTAAAATAAGTATCCAAACATTAAAATCTCTTTTCAGTTGTAAATTACAAATTCAAAAATCATTAATTTACTGAAATAAATATGAAATATGCTACAGTTGAAAACGTGTATAAATGTTCGTTCTTAATAGCGAAGTGAAATTCCCCCAGTGTGAAAGAGACGATGAAAGAGAGAGAGGGAGACAAGCCTCGCCAGCAGACAGTTTTTCATTTGCTTTCTCGCTCAATAAAACACCACCATACCATTACGGCCTCCTCACGATATTTTCCGCTGTTATTTTAAACTGTAGAGATAAGATATGTTGCCATCGGGGCTACTTAAATATTTAACTGTTTCGATAGGCACCGTTTAATTTACAAATAGTATACTAAAAAACTAGGTTAAAATAATATTTTATTTGTGAACTATTTCTTACCAGTCGTTACCAACATGTCGCTGCTCTCGCTGTTGTTAATTCATATTTAAAAAAGAAATAAATATTACAAGTTATAGAAGATATTAAGGTAAAGGTTAATTAATTCAATAATACAGTACTCTAAAGTTAACCACAGTGTTATATATTTGTGGAATACAGGTTATTGAAAAAACAGGTGACATGTTATGCCTAGTGTTTTTTCAAAGCTTGATTTTCATAAGTCGCTTCCAATCGGGAATGGACTATACACACTTCTCTCTTGCTCATTAAGGAAACTGCAAAGGCAAGTTCGAAATGTTAGTTTCTTTATATCATTTTCACAATTTATATTAATATATATATATATATAATATGATGAAAACAAAACTATGCAGACTTAGCTACGTTATGTTCACCTTTTCTGACAAAAGTTATGTTTCGAAAACACTTGTTCCCGAGATACCTTTAACCACGCCAATGTCAACTACACATACACTAATAGTGTGTACGACTCAGTTTGCCAGATATACAATTATTCTACCCATCAAATATTATCGTAGCAATACGAATACACGCAAGTATTTGTCGTAAGGGAAATATTTTCTTTAGTAGCCAAAATATCATGGTAAAAAATTAGTGTGCCACCTCCTTCAGTGAGTTATATCTAGGCCACTGCATTTGCTATTAATTTATTGTTGCTCGCTCATGTGATGAGGTTGGATATGTGGAAGTTGATGTGGTAATTCGTACCCAACCTCTGTATCACTCAGTGTGTGAACAGTCGGCAAATGCAAACAAGTCTACTAGTGGGACATTAAAGCGCGCAGTTATAATTGTTTTTTAACATTAACATTTATATAGAGACAATTTTCATCACAATAACCTGTGGCCATTGAGTATGCTGTGTAATAACTTAAAAAAGTGAAGCACTGTTCTATGTTATTTGAACGCACGTGTATTTTCTTAACCGGATATTGACTGCTGCGAACAACGGCATTATTATATGTAATGAGAGTTCGTGTATGATACATACGCTCGATTTTCATATTTGAATGCTACTGTGTTCCAATGTCGATTGCCATGGGATATTATCAACGCCTACCTGTTCCTCCTATTTAATTTATGGTTCACTTATATCCTACTTCTCGTAATAGCTGCGTGCACAAAGCGTAAGACATCTGCGGTACCTAACGTGGATGTTACCCGTACCAGAGTTGAACCAGAGCAGCTAATAAGTTTGGTATCGACGTTGTAATAAGTGCTGCATGGAACTTCGTGTACGCTATACTAACACACGCTGAATGAATCGTTTACAGTAATGTTGGCGGGGCATTAGAAAAATCCGTTCCCAGAGCTTGAAACTGGCCAGCACACACGATACAGAATTCCTTAATTTTCTGATTATTGAAGTTTTTGTAATGATACTTAGAGTAGTTATGTGCCGTGCAGACTTGAAGTTCGTTCTATCGACATAGAATGGTGACCAATAGTATAATATAAAAATAATATCTATGTGTTCCTGCCCTTTTACAATCACCAGATAACACCAGTAGTAAATTCACACTTTTTGAATCAAACGTTTGAACAATCACCCCATGTATAACGTGTTTGGTGAACGCACCGTGTACCAGTATCACAAGCGCTTTATATTTAAGTTAACATAAAAGTAACTTATTTTTATTTTCATCGAACTTTTACTTAATTTTTATTTATTAATTATATTATTTCATTAATAATTAATATGATTGATAAGAGAAAACATGTTTGCATTGCCTAATAAGTTATAGTTGTTATGCAAAGTATTACACAGGATGCGCACGGATGTGGGCGTTGACCCTTTGGTGTAATTTTCTAGACTCGGTTCAGCTTTGTTTGCATGAGGCGGAGAAATATCCTGGAAGTAATACTCTTTAGTAAAATTAAATATACCCATATTAAACTCATGGTGTGTGTTTTCTATATATAAATGCTCGGTAATTATTGTGAAAGTGAAATTATGAGTTACAGACTTTTCTGCACGAGATGTGAAGCGGGGTGGACTAGTTGTAGTCGTAGTTATAGTCATCGTAGCAGGTTCTTCCCTGGGCGGCGCCAGATGACCTGTGGATGTATCTTGCATTCAAGGTCACACACACACACTACTCTCCCCCCCCCCCCCCGATCTTCAATATGCCTCGTCTTTCCCTTCTACAATTACAGAGACCACTTCCTTTGATCGCCCAGTGCAGTGTGGTAGTTGTCAGTTTCTAGCGACAACAGTGGGGACAATGCAGTCAGTTTTCCATTTAGAGACGGATATGCTTCTCAACAGCAATGCTGAAGAAAATGTAGAATCGCAAGTTTAAAAAATGCCAAGTGTTCATCAAAAATGGTGTGGTTTCATTAAAGAGAGAGTCAATTTAAAAATAAAATTTGTGAAAGCCTCGTTAATGAAAGTACTTCGTGTAGACTGACTACTACGAAATGTTGATGCTATGAATATCGCTCCCAAGTCGAGCAGGTATGCAGCGCTCAGCTTCGGCGGCTGTGAACAATCCTCTCTTCTATTATAAGTGAAATTAGTTATATTTGTATATTTTGAATAATTCTTATACGCGTCGATTTACTGCGGTCATAAGTATTTATTTATAATTTTTGTGGCGGTCTTTATTTGATCGATATATGAACATGGTGACAGGGTTCGTGACAGTTAATAAGCTTATAGGCTGTTCACAGTAAATTGAGCACTTTTTAAGGCCCTTCTGAATTTTTACTTTCCTCTAATTTCCATCTTCCTGCTGCTTTTTAATATAAACAAAGCCATGAGGCCAATAAACACAGTGTATATATTTCACCACCCTCAAAATGTAATGCCTGAGGCTGCAATAAGTTACATCTATTAGTGGTTAATGCCTGTTGGAAGGGCCTTAAAGTGCTCACTTTACCGTGAACAGCCTATACACCTGTGAGCTTTCGGAAGAGGTAAAAGTGACTCATGACGTGACAATGAATGTTTAGTTTCGTTGAGAAACATTTTCTGGAACTACAGATGTGCGTGTGGCGGCAAACCTCGGCTAGACACTTATGGTTACTACAGAGTGGATGCCATGCTTACCTCAACACTTAGTGCTATGCGCCTCTGTCTACGTTCCGCTCATTGTTCGTTCGGCACAACAAGACTGTCTTCCTTCTGCCAGTGTTTTGTACTTTGGTAATCAAATATCTGCATTTTTATTGTCTCTGGTCTGCTGAATAGAATTAATCTATGAAGTAGCACTGCAAATTTGCTCGCACACGTTACTGTCTGTGAAAATCTTAGTATAAAATAAACTTATTTCCTTTGCCACCAATGTTAATAGTACTTGTTTTCTATTAAGCCATGTAATTACTTTGCTTAATTAGCATTAATAAAAGCTGAGATCATATGTCCACGGCCGTGTTTCATAGTTTATCTAAAATTATCGGTTGTCAGCTTTTCGTATAGTTTTCTCCATACTGTCTACTATCTGAACCATGAACTTTGAATTATATTTAGTCTGTAAAAGGAATGTATTCTCACTAAAGTTTTTTTTAACTTGATACTCATTTGCGAACTTGAATAATTTATGTCCGCCTCTCCCGTCTCGCTGACGTATTGCGCTGACTCCGTGCGAGTCTACCATTCTGGCTCGCAGTTTTCCAGTGTCTTCCTAATTGTTTGAGAATTGACTCTTACCAGTGGCTGATTGAACTTCACTACCCAACTTGGCACTTGTCAAAGATTCTTGTATATTTATCTCACTATAGTTATTAATGTCTTAGGACTTTGGGGTGGCCCGTGTGCTATTTCAGCTTTCTCCTATCTTCTGTCTTATATCCATGGAAAATATTGGCCACAGAACTTCTCTAAGCGACATTTCGGCAATTTTTCTTGAGCTTCTGTTTTTCTCGTGATGCCTGTCTTTTATTAAATGTAGTCACCTTTCCCTTCCGTCCACCGCCCATACTACTTTAGCGAAAGCAGTCGGCACTATACTCTTTAATGTGGTTTGGAACTCTGTACATTCGTAGCCACTGCCCTCCAGTGTTGAACAATGTGAGAGGTGGAGGAGGAGTGGCTATGTGGAAGGAAGGTAGTGCTGATACGAGATGGAGTGAGTGTGTTCCTGAGCTTGCGATGCTATGCAGGCTGTTTGTCAGTACGCCAACACTTCACTGCTCTGCTGGTCGCCGCACCAATCTCCTCTGCCATACCCACCAGCTGCTTCACGCAGCTCTAGATACTGCATTCTGCTGCAGCGACTACTATTGAAATAATCGTCAAGTCTCGCGGTTGTGATTAAAGTGCTCCTTGTTTCGTATTGTAGGGTATCACTAGATGCCAGTTGTTCTCCTATTAGGTTGTACTTGGGGGTCAAACATGTGTGTGTCGGAGATCGCCAAGGAGTTTAATACGACGTTGCGGCCAACCAATCCAGATGAGCCACGAATGTATGTGTGAGTTTGTTTTTAAAAAGCGTTCAAATACCAAAAATTATGTTCTATATCATTATTATATTTTTTAATTTGGTTTTATTTCATCGACTAATAATATGTCTAAAATCATGGAAAATTAATTTTAAATATTCACTGAAAATAGGGGAATTTCTAATTTATATGTATGGACATACAAATTAAAAAATTGTGCATTATCATGTTAGCCTATAGTTCAAATTATTTGTTAGTGTAGTTAGAGTAGGACCAAGATATTTCATGGAATTTCTTCCAGCGGTTCTGTCATAATTTTATTTTAAGTTTTACAATTAAATTAAAAATGACCGAAGTTAAACCCTGATCGCAGGAGAACAGTCACCATGGCGTTCCGGCATATTCAAGAAAAACTCTAGCGGGCATCTAACATTGTGGTCGTATAACTTTTTGAAATTTGTTTTGCAGAAGTCTTCAGGTTAAAATGCTGACATGTTACTAAAAAATTATGAGTTATTTTTAACTTGTTTTGGCATTTTTATGAAATGGTTATTGTTATCGTGTCGCAAAACCGCAACATATATCTTAAAAAAATGTAGATAAATACGTTAGCCACTTGAAGAGCCTTAAGGCGCCGTACTACCCGGGACCAGTGAGGCACGCCACGCACGGAGGACAAGGGACATAAGGGCGTCTCTGGCATGTGCAGCAAGTAGCGCCATCGCTATTGGCGGTACTAGCAACGTGCTCCGTGTAGTGCACGAGACCAGCACGCGCGCGCACACACCACACCGCACACACACCACACATACATGCACCCCCCCCCCCCGGGGGTGCGCACACGATTTGTTAATTGACGAAGTAGTATCTTGGTCCCTCCTAGCAGGGTTGGGTAATTAAACGTAACTTATAATATTATTTAACATGCGCGAAGAAAATAATGCAGAACGTCTAAAAAGTAATGCGGGAAACATTATCATCTGTATTTATTAACTGTTAATATAATCCGTGGCGTAGTTGGAAATTACTTTTGTGGGTGAGGAGGGAGTTGTTATTACTAACGGAAGTTAAGTGAAGGATGTTACACCTGCGTTAACAATGCTGACAGATGCATGATAACTAGGACAAATGTGCTAGGGGAAATATACTTCACACTGTAATAATGATTTATATTTTACAGCAGTTACACAAATTTCTCACAATTAGTCGTGTTAATGATTGTAATAGTAATTGTTGACAACCGTAGAGGCAAAAGGGCGTTACGCGCTTTAAACCACACCCCCCCCCCCCCATGCTGGTGGTTGCGCCCTTGAACAGAATACATTTCCCCTCTATTGCATTTCTCCCTTAAAAGGCACCAATTAGTAGTAGGAAAATAAGTTGTGTAGAACGGTGTCTGGCGTCGGAGCAGCCCGACCGCCATGTTGTGACATCGTCCGTCCTCCATCTTGGAAGTCATTGACCTTAACGACCTTAGGACCTTGACCCCAGTGACCTCTGTCCTAAAACACCGAAAAATTACAAAAAAAAATATATGTTTAAGAAATTATAAAATTTACTACAACAATGTATTATTAAAAATTAGTTTGAAATTTTATAAAACATTTATTACGTAATTTCTATTAGAAATATTTTAAAAATTTATTTTAAAAATTTCCATTACGGACAATTAATTGTATGAACTCCACTGCCATATTTGTTTTTTCGTTCATTTGTTTCGAAGGCCGCCATGTTGGTCGGTGCAACCGATGGCATATTGGTAAGAATCATTTGTTTACATCACCTAGGTAGCATTAGTGTATTAAGTTATCCACCATCTTGGTATTCTCTCACTTGCTTACAAATTCATAAAACAATTTGTTTAAAAAATTTCTTATTAAAAAATTTATAAGAAATTATTTAAAAATTTACATTTCCAGGGGTAATTAGTGTATATACGGCAAGTCTCCACCACATCCGCTCCATCCCCCCTCGGCCCCCTGGAACCTATAAAAAATTAATTTAAAAATAAAATTTTTTTTTTAAATTATAAAAAAATTATAAAAAATTTGTATGCGTTACTGTAAACTTCACCTTCGTTATGTAGTAGTACACTGATGACACGTCCTCGCAGCAGCTGTAATGGATGTTGTATTTTCCTGTGGAATGCTGCGCCCTTACAGCAGTTGATGACGATTTTCTACTTTTGTTGACAGGCAGTTATGGAGAAGTCAGCTACTGTTGTTGATGTTGGTGTGGCTTGCTGGTGGTATTGCGGCAGTTGACAGGCTCGGAGGTGGTTTTGAGGCAGATTAGTTGCGGCAGGTGTTGTTGCAGTGAGTAAGGGCTGGGGAAAAAATTTGTGCCCCCAAGGTAAATTCGACACACCGTCCGGCTCAGCGAAGCATTTGTCGTCCTTACTTGATGAGGCCACTTCTGTCACGTGTTCAGTGTTGATGTGACCATGCAAATGGAACTGAAACTGGATCCCTGGTACCCTCGAATTTTGGTCGAGGCATTCACAATAATACTTGTAAGGGAGTGACTGCAACATGCAAGGTTTTATGTCCTTTGCTTTGCGTATACATTGTTCATTCGCAACAATGTATGTGTAAAGTTTCGGGCGCAGGCCTACAAAACGTGTGATGATGCGACCGGCGTATTCATCCTTTGTCACCCAGTTACACCTTTGTTCACTACTTGGAATCCTTGCGGATTATAGAGTGCGTAGTAGGAAGTAACAAACCGCGCTTTCAAATCTGGGCTATCTCTTTGTACAAGCAATGGCACTCTACTTGATGTACTGCGGTACCGACTCCCTATTATAAGAGGTGTAAAGCTGGCGGAAGAAATATGGGTACCATAAAGTTGTAATGAAAATCCTACAAAATTAATTTGGACAGGTAAAAAATGGCAACACCGATGTACAAAGGCTTGTTAAACATAACACATCTCTCTGACATCTTCATAAGGACAAGGTTGTCGTCGAGAAATTGCCGCGCCTTGAATGTAGGATGCCCGATAAATTCTTCCGCCCCGTAAATTGTCATACCGCGATACGGCTCTGATGTCCCTTTCCCGACAGTCATTCTGCAATGATTTTCTATATGTGGAATTATTCATTAATTTAATAAAGATTTCTGAGTCGTTTGCAGCCTGTGCACATTTCTCAATGCTAAATATGATGTAAAACGCCATAAACAGCATCGAGTTTGGCACCATACTTAAAATAGTGCCTCAGTATTTCCCTGTGAATAACATAATTTTTCTGAGGCGCAACTGTCAAAATTTATTTCTCATGCGAGCCGTTCCGAGATATGCGAGACACTGGGGCAAGAGGCAGATCTGCTAGCACATCGTCAATTAGACTAATCTACTTCCCCAAACAGCAAGTGTCCCCATCGTCAGTGTTCCCGAAAACCCATGACGAAAACACATCTGACTCAATCCACTCAAATTTGGCAACTGGAAGCTTGCATTATATCGTATGGCTGTAAAAGCCGTTTACGTGGAAATAGCAAACATTTATCTGCCACACTGGGGTCGTACTCTTCCCCATATAAATATTATTGGCTGCCACAAGCCTTCTGGAAACCTTGGTAATGCCACCCCCACCCCTGCATTCTACAAAAATATACTTGTCAGGGTCAGTCAACAGCTCTAGCCGCGCATCTGTCTTTACAAACAAAGCATCTCATCTCATAAAAGGGACGGAGCTGTGATATACATAGTAGGGTCAAGACCATAATTTGCCAAACATAGTCTCGAAATTTTCAAAAATGTCTGGCAGCAATTACGTGTCCACGTATAAATTGTGAATGGTATACTGCAAAAAGTTTATAAAGTTGAACACATTCCACGTGACTTGGGCATGAGCATAGTATGTGTCAAAACCCTTCTTATGTGTGAAACTTGTTTGTAAGAAGAACCAAAGTATTGTTTAATATATATATATATATATATATATATATATATATAATTCTATTAAAGCCTCGCTTTTACACTGAGTGCAAAACATTGGTTTTGTACACCAATGTATTTTATACTGCTTTACTAAGGAATTGAATTTTAGATATTCGTAGTACCTTCTAACATTTACTTAGTCTTGATAAGTTCCTTTGTTTTCCTCCAGATATATTTGGGACATTCTTCAATAAGTCCATAAATTTGGTATTGGAATCTGTCTTTATGTGCTGTGAGGCCGGATTCCCATTTCAAGTCGTGGACTTGGTATGTCCGATGATATATACTTCTAATTTCTGGACTTGAAGACAGACGATGGGCGATGTGGTTTAAAGCTTAGGAATTCGGTGTTGTCATCATTAGAATAAGATATTGCAACTAATTTTTCAATATAAGAATTATCGTAATGGTTTTCAAGCGCAACAGAACATGGTTAGAGTGAAGACCTTGGATTTTAAACACACAACAATTTACAATTGGAATTAGTCTCACCCTAGATTAGCACTTAAAATTTTTTTCCCCTGAAGGAATATTTTTCACACACTTCTTATAAACAAAATCTCCCAGAGAAAATCTTTAACGCTTTTACACACATCTTATATACAAAAATATCTCAGGAATCTTTACACATGCGCACTTCTTCGAAGTAACTTGGTTGATGTCTGAGAGTCTTAATTATTGAAGGCTGGTTTACCGTAGGGGCAATCTTCATCGCATGGTAAATATGAAATATCTTCACCGCCCCTTAGATCTTCGAAAAGGAAGGGGTATACCTACTGTATTTCCTGGGGACCGTACACTATGATGAATTCCTTGGGAAGAAGACATAACTGTGAATCACTGTCCAGGTTTAAAGCATTTTTGAGCATTCGAAAGTCGAGATTACGTTAAACACGTGCACATTATTCATCACAGTTATTGCTACAGTGCCTGCTGTGCATTCTAACCGTGAAGGTTTCGCTGTTACTGTCTCGAACCTCTTTGCTGCCTCGGATGCTGATGTTGGTGATGGTGGGTCTTCTGCGAAGGCTGCTGATGATGATATTCACAAAGACTAAACATGAGAAACTTTTTAATGTTGGTCGATGCCTTGCAGCACCACAATGTAAGCTTGACGAGTGCTAGACGTTGACTGAGAAAAAATTAAATTATATCCTCCTTATATAGTAACCCGATCCAAAATGGCGTACATCCCCCTGGAATTTTCCTTAAAATACTCCCTTGGCGGTCCTCTGGTTGGAATTTCCCTATAGTAGCTCTATAGAGTTACATTCATAGTGGGAAGTGTGAAAGTCTTGATTCAAGTAATATGTGTAAACTAATTACTGACTATTGACGTGTCCTATAAATCAGAGTTTCCAAACACTGGATGGGAAATAGACTTTATTAAACCTAAATGACAGATAATTTATTAAAATTACAAGTGGTGGTCTTTTGGCGGTTGGCTGCCGAAGACAGTTGTGCTGGGGGGTAAGTAAAATATATAATTTTATTCAGGCATGTCTCTTGGGTCTCTGTCAAGATTGGATGTCAACGTGATATTTGCTGTGTTCGGAAGGTGAGATGTTTACTTGCATCATCAGAGATAAGGTTAGACTGAGCTATTGCTATATGGAAATCGTATCGTCTATTCAACATGATCTGTAGGTCACTTGACAAATAAATCATATATGTAAATAGTGTGACACTTATAATTATAATTTTTAAATCCTAAATAGTAATTTACTTTATAAATTTATTGGTTATAGCAGTCTTTTATTACTTTTTGTAATAAATGTTTTAAAAAGGGGCTTATGGAATGAAAAACGTAGGTCCTAAAATATCAGCTTTGTTATTATTATTTATTATCTCTTTTAGTAATGTGGTGATGATTATAGAGTGAATGTAATAGTACTGTGATGTAATAGTAGTGATTTCTATTATGTGAGGAGATAGTATGTGATTCACTAGAAGTATTAATTTTAAATATGCAATCGCAGATATTTTAAGTTAATATTATCTTGTCTAGATTGGTTGGAAAGTAACTCGTGTGGCAAGGTGTTAGTGTTATAGGTTGAAATGGTCTTGTAATATGATTGTGTAGGTTTATCTTCATCTGGGATGTATTATATAATGGTCAAGTATTTAGTTTTTGCTTGATAAGTTTGACGGTAGGAGTTTTTTAAATTGGCTGCTATGTGCAACCGAGTTGTGTATACGTTTGTATCGGAATTGAATGGAATTTATTATTGCAAATTGAATTTTGAAAAAGTAGCATATTAAAACACAATTTCTTAATTTGGGTTTTTAGGAAATTGAAATGCTAAAGAAATAAAACTGATCAGGAAGGCTCATAGAAAAAAAAATTGTGATTTCTGAGAAAGTAAGCTGGTAATAGAATCTTACACTGAGATTTTTCAGGTGTCTTGTTCAGGTGTCTTGTAGTTATTTA